>VZSZ01001653.1:622-334061 GCA_013398815.1 Ibidorhyncha struthersii | reverse complement strand
AAAAAAAAAAACAAACAAAAACCCCACCACAAACTATTCAGGAGCTGTCGTCATCAATGTAAGTACATCTACAGGTGCGATACTGGATTACTGAAGTGGAAGCATCCAAGTGACAATATTCCTCCTCCAAGAAAAATTATCTGAAATGTTTGTCTATTGCAAACCAAGTAAGGGCAGAAAAGGTATCTTCCCAGTGTGTCAGTTTACAAACGGGAGAGCAAGAGTGTTCTAGTCCGTCAGTCAGTTTGTTTTACCTTGAATAATCTTCATTTGAAATGCCCCTCGTTTCTCATGGTATTCCCTTCTGCTGAGTTGTTTCCAGTCAATAGTTACTGTGTTTCCTGACACCTGCATCTCCCCGGCCCTGTCAGCAGTGCTGTTAAAGTGGAGACAAACTTCTTAAATTTAAGATTGAGCAGAAATTCTTTCTCCTCTTCATTATTCAGCTGGATTTCCTTCATGTGTTGAAATTTCACTGTATGACTGCAGTTCCCAGTTTCTAGCAGTTCGTGATTGTATTTGATGCTTGTAGTCTTTCTTTGTGGTGTTGTACCTATGATTCTAAAAGGCCACCTTGCTTTCTGACCTCATGTGGCTCCTTTGGAGGTTAAAAGATTATTTAATCTTCATGTTACCTCAGCTCCATGTGGAGGCTGATGAAAGATCATATTAATGTGTGAACTGAATAGTGTATGTATGTGGGCACTAGAAGCTGAATGAAAGCTGATCGATGCACTTTTCTTCAAACCTTTCTCATTCAGAAACATGAAATAGGAAAATAATGTATGTTTCAAGACTACCTCTTACATAAATTTATTACAGCTACATGAACTGCTAATGGTAAACGAAATAGAAAAAATGTGAATGGTTTGGGTTTGTATTACCTACAGGAGTCCCAAGATTCTTGAGAGATCTTAGTTAATTCACCTTTACAGCATGCTTCTGCAACTTAGTTTTATGAAGAGTTCAACTGAGGCATTGGGAAGTGAACTGGGTTCGCAAAGATCACCTAACAAGAAGCCTGTCCTTCCTGCCCCAGCATTTATTTAAAAAAAGAAGAAAAAAAAATAATCGTTTTTAAGTTTATTCCTCAATTTTGATTCAGCTGAGTTGCATCTTTCTAGGCCTCTTGCTCTAACATGTAGTGGCAGTCAGTTTTCCTGGCTCTTGGCACCGCAACAGGCAAATGGTTTTAAAGTCATGCAGATGCAGGCTTGTTACCAGTATCTACTCAAATATGGCTGAAGGCATAATCCACGAACACAAAACAAGGGAATCAACAAGCAGTGTTGTACTCTGAAACGTTCATCATTGCACTGAAGCCTATAATTAACAGCTAGTCATGCTGTGCAAAAGAAGGCTCTGCACCTCCCATTTACTTGTTTTCTTCTTCTGTGTGCAGGTATCATGCAGAGGCAAATCTGTATCTCTACTGTCTTGATTTAGCAGAGCATAAGCACTAAAGTGTTGGAGATCTGCAGTCTACTAGGCAGTAGGTATAGCATCTCATATGGTAATAATTAACATGTAATATCATATTAACATATTAAAGAGTTTTATGTGGTTATACTGAGTTTCTGAACAACTATAGAAAACCACGCTAATGTGTCAATAATGTGAATTTCACAGACTAGCTTTTCAGCTGATGTAAATGGCAAATCATTGGATTTACTCTCTAAAATGTATTTGAAGATCTTGTAGAGATCTTGTGGAGATCTTCAAATGGAGTCTGTGGAGAATCAAGGAGAATTGTTGTATACAACATAATTGTATGCTAAGGTCTGTGTCCTAGTTGCTGTTTATTTCATGTTCATTTCACTCTGAAGAGTTTCTGAGAGAAACCAGTTGTTAGTTGAATCCGTGAAGCTGTCCCAGAGGAGAGATCATGAATCAGCTTTGTATAGTAAGATGTTTTGGGAAGCGCGTGGTTATAAGACGACATATGAAGAACTTGGTTTCTCTCCTGTTAGTCATTGGAAAAAATATCATGTGTGGATCAAAAGTGCATGGGAAATACAGAACACAGCTTACAGAAGCAAGAGAAAGTGCAGGTGTTCAAAGAATTTACCCAAGTGGCCACTATGCAGTGTCTACAGATTAAACTCATATCAACCAGAGTTCAGGCATAAAATTACTTGTTTGGTCACCCTTCAGGATATTTCATCACTTTTGAAAGCCTTCTAATTTAGGTCAGCTTTTTCAGTTCTGTCCCTCTTACAAGAATATAGATATTTTTAGACTTTCACATTAGTTTATGAGATGTGTCTGAATTTTGAAACAAATTAAAATGCTCACCTGCCAGAATAAAATGGATAAGTTGTCTTTGATGGCTATGCAGAACACTTTTTGTAATTCCTGTGAAGTTGAAGGTTTGCCTAGATATTTTTTTTCTTGTTACCTTTCAAGTTAAAGCAGTTGCAAATTTGAAATGTTAGATGTAGTTCTGAAAAATGAAATTAAACTGCAGAAGCTTTGGATTTCATCGTAATCAGTGTTTCTACTTTCTGGGAATTTTGCAGAACTCTGACTGACCTCAGAAAGGTTCCTGAGCATTGCAGCAGTGTTTTATGGTTTTTACTAAAACTCAGCTGACAAGCAGAAGCTAAATTTGGAATTGACATTTGTTTGATAGACTTTTGTTATGTGGAGGCAGCAGGACCTGGGCGAGGTAATGGGTGAAAGAATCTGTGTGATTCATCCACTGGGAGTTTCAAAGAGACAGTTCTTGACCATTCTGTAGAGCTGCCTATCAAAGGACACACTGAGAAGCTATGTGGCTGGATTAATCATGCATGTGAGATGTACAACAAATATAGCTTGATTAATTAATTGGTTAATTAATTAACCATCATGTTTGTTGATTAGATGATTGTGAATGTCTTGATTTATGGCCTTAAATACTGGATTTAGTTTCCTGACAGAGGGAAATTGAGCACCAAAGACATTTGTTTCTACATATGTATGAACCTCCGGATGAGGGAGAAGAAATGATTCCCAGTTCAACTCAGAATTTAACTGTATGACTGGAAAATGAAATGTGCGTAGTAGCGGAAGAGTTTTTCTTTTCCTGCTTAAACTAATTAGAAATATGCAGCAAGAAAACCAGTGTTGTGTTTTGTATATATTTCACTGTTCCTTTTTGTTTCCTGTTTTGTCAAAGATATCAAGAATATTTTTTTATGGGTCAGATTCTCACATGATATTTTTTTACATTGGATCTGAGTATTATCTTCTGTAGAGCTACTTTATTCTCTGTATTAGTGTCTTTAAATCGGGGCTGTTGACTAATGTTTTTCTTGCTTTCCTTTCACAAATGCTTATTGTGTTAAAACAGGTTAGACTGGCTATTAATTTTTTTTCTTGAAAAGAGGGTGGAGGGGATGCTCTGCCTTGAGGAACTGGACAGTATTCCGAGGGCAGGGTGGCTGCAGAGGGAGATAGAATCTGGAGTCAGGAGATGGAACAGCAGAGAGCATTGCTGAAAAGGTGCTCCCTTCACTGACAGCAGTGATACTGTTAGGTCTTGGTCATCTGTGAGGAGCAGTGCAAGCAGTGCATTCTCTCATAGCTCAGGACAGCAAGAAGGACCATGTCTGGAGCAGTGGTGAGTCATTAGCCAAAACAGGGAGAAAGGATGAGGCACAAGTATGTGCAAGAGAACTTGATGAGATGGGATTGACAGCCAGAGCTGAAAGCATGACTGTGAAAGGAGGGTAAAGCTTCAGATCAGTTTTGGCTTCACCATTTATTTGCCATTAAATTACCAGCTGCGATTATGAATCAGAATGCATGATTCTAATTTAAATTACACTGTAACCTCTCTGAGATCTTCAGATTGCTGGAACGGTGGAAAGGAGAATTACTTAAATAAGAGTGAGTACTGTTACATTTTTGGTAGCATCTATGAGTTGACTAATCCTACTGACTGACATTAGCTTTCACAGTTTTAACTTTGCCCTTTTAAAAAAAAATTAAAAAAATACTGGTTTTATGGTATCCATCAGTGTACAGATGCCTAAGAGCATTGACATTGTTCCTGCCAGTCCTGCCTGATAGCTGCACAAGGGGAAAGAAGGAACTTTTGTCATGCTTTGCTTAAAAATGAGAAAAGACAGAACCCCTCTAAATGGGAGGATCCCCAAGCATTTGGAGAGGTCTCACCACCCTGTTGGAATGGTGGGCAAGAGATAAAAGGACACGTAAAAAAATAAGTATGTATCCCTATGAGTTCAAAGTACGTTCTTTTCTTTAAATGTTCCTCCCTAGTTAAGCCTCACCTCAGTAAAAACTTCTGTTGTTTTCATAAGTGATGAAGCTCTTTTGATAAGCTTGTGTTGTGAATAAAGTATGTGTGCAGAATACAGCAGACTATTGCCCTATTACATGTATCTATATATATTATTAAGAAAGAAGAGTCATTAACACATGGTAAATGGTCTAAATACTGGCATTAGTGGTACAATAACACATTATCTTTGTACGTAAGGATATTCTTATGGGGGCAAATCCTGAACATAAATATAAATAGCTGTTTTAAGGAACATAAGAAAATGGATAAATCTGTCAAACCTTACACCTCTTAAGAAATTTGAGCTAGAACAACCTCTCTTACAAGATTTTGTTTGGCTCAAGAAAAGTGTGTTTTGGTAGTATTTCAACACTCCTGTCTGTAAGATAAATTAAGTCTTGCTGATGTACAGTGAAGTAATGATTCCCTGAAAAAAATGAGAGCCTTTTTCAACCCTTTATAAATGATAACTTTAAATGATAGTCTGATTTATTCATAGAATTGAACTAGTTTACCTATCCTTAACCAAGCCGGAATCGCAGATTAGAAGGAGATGATCTATATGTGGAAAAGCTAAAATGCTTTTTGAAAAGGCCACAGAATTGTAGGTCAGGAAGAAACCTCAAGAGATTATCCATTCATAACTGTAGCCTGCTATGGGACCAGCTATGACTAAACTTTTCCTAACCGATTTTTGTCTGCTCTGTCTCGTTTAATCAGTATTCTTTTGCATCATCTCATTCATTTTCTCACCTGGTCTCATTTTTTGTCCTTCTCTCTTTTTTTTTTCTTTTTTTTTTTTTTCTAAATTGGTTGTCTGTATGTCAGAGTTACTTGTATATTAACTCCTGACACTACATGTGCAAGTTGGGGATGTTGGAGGGAAGTAACTATAGCCACAAACTAAAATGAAGTCAAGTCCAGAACTAACTAGCTAGAAATGTTCATCTAGCTTAGCATGATTGTTAAGTGCATATTTATTAAATGCATAGGACATCAGAAGATGTCCCAAGAGTCCTTGGTGCGGTACAGTCCATGCTGGACTTTCCAGGGCCCAGTTAATTTTTTTTTTTTTTTCTGGACTCCCTGAGCCAATGCAGCTTTTGCAGAGAGAAGTACTTCTTCCATGCAGAGGCTCCTTGGAAAACACGTATATAGACTATTAGAAAAAAGGTATTTTTAATCTTGGGTTAGCAGGTAGTATTTCTGATAAATAAGTCCAGTTACCTCAGCAGTTAAGGTTTTGAAATATCACCTGTCTCCTCTTCTTTTGCATGAGGCAGGGGAGCACAGCCATGAAAAATAATTTGTTCCTCTACTATGAAGAATAAGTCTTCTATTGTCTAAAGAAGCGAACAACTAAAGGAAGCACTTCTCAGGTCGGGGAGGAGGAGGAAGGTACTATAGAAGATATCTTTACAAACTATTGCAATAACAAGTTGATGTTTAACAAGCTTTTTTAACAGTGGAACAGAAAAGTTTTTCCACTCCCTACTCTTGGATAATATTAACAAGAATGTTAATATCCTTATTATTATTGGAGAGTATTGTCCAGAATAGGAGTAAGAAGAATATTTTTTTGTGACCAGAGTAGTTTGGCAAAAATCTTCCACTGGTTACTGAATATAAACTGGAACTGAAATTGAGAGCTAGCTGAATTTTTTATTTTTTTTTTTTTTATGTATTCATATACAGCAAGCCATGCTTACTGCTGGTCAGGGGTAGTTATGAAAAAGCTATATTAACAAGAAGAAAATTTGCTGTTTTTTTGTCAGGTAGTATTTTGTTTCTATTTTGCAGGCTTTGATTTTTTTGCCAAGGACATATTTAAGACCAAATGAAACTCAAGAAATAATTATTTTAAATGAGGAGGAAAAAATCACAGAACTCACAAAACACAGCATGAGGGGTGTGTGTAATGCAAGAAGTAAAATTACACAGAGAGATGTAAAGCTATAACATTACTGCTGTAAGACACAAATGGAATTAATCTGTAACTAGGTGTGCTAATCCAAATGTACTGTGGGCTATGAAACTATCTTCTGGATTTTTATCATAAATTAAATTCTGCTTTCACAAGGCTTCTCTTGTCCTTGAGCGTTTTGAGAATTTCACGAGCACGTATTCTCTTCAAATGCTAATTTTCTGAATAACAGCATGATACTGAAAGCACGGCTTCCAGGGAGGAAATAAATAGCATGCAAACCCTTGTTTTACTGAATGTCTGTGTCCTTGGTGTCTTTCTGCAAAGCTGTTATCGCAGCCATATCATGTGCTTTAAGCTGACTGCCAAAAGCTTTCTTCTTTACATTAGAAATACATGTAGAATTGTGAAAATTGCCTTAATTCTCTGTTCAAAAGAAAAGGGAAAAATGGGAGTTCAGTATTCTAAAATGTTTGTATTTCTAAGCTGTCTTTTTCAACTTGATAAAGATTGCACGTGTGCTGTATATGGATGAGAGCTCCTTAACTTTGAATTATTTACTTTAATGAAAATTCCACACTGGCTACCTTAATTCTAAAAGTAAACAGTTCTGGCATTTTTCCTATTAGCAAATATCCCGTTTAATCATACAGGAGTGATAAGTGCATAAAGTTTTATAATTATTAATGAATATTTATCTACATATTGCTGCAAATGTATGCTTTTTTGCCATTTATGTTTCTGTAGCCCTCTATTCACTGTAGAGTTTTGCAGTGCATCATCCTCCCAAGATTCTTTATCTCATTCAGCAAAAATTTTAAATGCCAGAGGCTGATGTTTAAAATTTCATGTGTGCTTGGCATCACAGTTTATCAGTGCATTCAATGTGAATGCAGTTGGAGGTGGGCTTTTAGGACCTGTAGTACATTGTGGAGCTTACAAACAGATGAGTGTTACAGGCTAGGATGCACAGGGGAACACAGCGTTACGGAGGGAAAATCAAAAGAAAGTGAAAGGGCGTGATGGCAGTTTTTGAAAAATAGAAGGATGTAAGATAGCCTGAAAGACTTAACGGGAGAGTTTAAAAAGATGGCGATGTAATATCCTGAGCTGATGAGTGGGACTTCTGTCCTTTTTTGGAGTACAGGTTCAATACAACAAACCAGCTGCAGTTTCGGGGTGGGGGAGAGGGGGGAAGAAAAATGAAAGGTAATTCTGCTCTGAAAACTCTATCTGAACTCTTAACTTCACATAACTTCTTCCTTTGATCTCCCATACCACCAAGTACTCTGCAGCTCAGAATTCAGCTTGGTTGAGAGGTCACTCCTCTGGCCCTGAGCTTGCTTACCCAGACAGCTAGGACTGAGCAGGCAATTAAGAAGATAACAGCCATCTAATGCTTAGAGAACCATCTTATCCTGCCATTTGTGACCTGGTGTGAATTAACACTATGGAGACTTGTACTACTTAGTGCCTAAGTAGTATTTTAGCTACACGATGTCTGCAGATGTTGCTGACAGCTGAAGAAATTTGTTAGCTCAAAAGGCCTTCATCCTCAGCATAGGACGTTATCTCCTTTTGTTCCTTTTTCATTCAGTTTGAATTTATCCTGGGTCTGAAGAGACAACAACTCTATTTTTTTAATATCTGTATCCATATAGCTTGCCATTACTTTAATGGTATCTGAGTAGTGGTATTCTGACATGGCAAAACATTGCATACATGACACCATGTCAATATGATTGCCAAATACTTCAGAGGCAGTGAAATGACCATATTTTTGAAAAGATAATCAAAGAATGAAATAATTTAATGCTCTTTTCAAGGTCATCTAAATGCAGATATATGAGATTATTACACACACACACACACCATTCCCCCCACCACCTTCCGTTCTGAAGATCTGAGATCCGTAATTACAGTTTTGTCCTTTCATAATGTTACCTAGCTTTATTTTAAGATTTATATCTTGTCAGGCATTTATATATGTATATATACAAAATATGTAACATGCATTATAAATCAAAGAAAACATCTTTGAAATTACTGTTTGTTATTGGAACAATTAATGGCCTGATCCAAATTCCACTCACATCAGTGGGATTTCCTTCATGTTCTGCATTTCATAATTCAAAAGAAAGGAAAAGTGTCAATGAAAGTGATAAGGAGCAATTCTGAACCCACTCCAAAGAAATAAATACTTCTCCCTTGTGTAAAGCGTAAGGACCTGTAGAATTCAGACCACAGGTTATTTGTAAGCATAAGTACTTAGTATGTGGGGTTTTTTTTATAAAAAAAGGGGCAACCATTTGATGACTAAATATATTTATTTAAAATACACTAATTTTTCACTTTTTCCAATTTTTTGCATCTGTAGGAAGTCAGGCATCAAATAGTGAAACTTTAATTTTGAAGCATATTTCCCACAAATTATGACAAGTGATAAAAGACATCTGCAACATTTTTAATGTGTCTTCTATTGGAAGTAGTTCAGTGCTAGTGTTACCAAACTCTAATGGAAATTATAAGTGCTTGTTCTTCAGAAAGCAGATTTTTTTTTTCCTATAAGTTCAGTAAATTTGGGAATTTATAATTCTTATGAAAGACAAAATGTGTCTCACTGACATTTTCAGAGGAATAGTTTTGAGGCGATCTTTCTTGTTTAACTTCTCCCATCAGCATTTGTTGTGATGCTGAATACTTATTCTGTAGGTTTGCTCCTCATGCACACAGGAAGTTCTCCATGGTGTGGTTTTGTGCCTTAAAAAAAAAAATTAATTTATAGTAACAAAAGGTGTAGGGAGCAGGAGGCATTTCAGTTTCTCTCCAGAGTTTTCTTGAGTACACCTTTAGTGAATATTATATTTACTACATTTCCAACATTTGTCTCAGTTTTCTTTAGCTCTGATGGTACAAAATTGTTAGGGTCGGAAGGTACGTATTTCCAGCTGATTAAATAATATTTAAAACTATCAAAAAAATAGTTGAGCTCTTATCAAAATAAATTTTTTATTTCTGCTGCCTAACTACCGGTCTGCTTTGCTGCCACGAATTCTGCTGTTAGGCCTCTACTGCACTGGTGAACATAGTAACCTACTAGATTATTCCTTATGTGGAATAAATCTGATTTTAGTAACATGAGTAATATTTACTCACTTTAGGATGACTGAGTGAAAGCTTGTATTCAGTGAGTGAAGTACCAAACTATATATTTCTATTTTCCGCTGAAAAAGAATAAATATTTTTGAACTTCTTCATATCAGTGAAATTAGGTTAGAAAAAAGACACTGGAAGATCAGAATCAGACCCCCGGGTCTTCTGCTAGGCCATATGGGCACTTCCTCCTGGACTTCTTAAATGGAAAGGAGACAGTTTCCTATGGAAAATGCGTTAATGAATGAACTGTACTTCCAAAGGAGACTGTAGGTACTCTGTGTTGATACCTCCTTGTACTGCTGTCAAGAAAATCTAGTAATAGATATATTAACGGTAATTTCATTACTTCCTGAAATGAACTATTTTTTATATTAATTTCCCTATCGTTTTACACATATTCTTTTAAAGCATCATTTGCACCTAACCATTTCTTGGCAGCCGGTAGCTTTAGACGTTGTAATCCTATTCTGCCTGAACATTTTTTTGAGAGGGGAGAAGATGTCAGAGAGTCTCTGGGAAGAAAAATCACTGAAATGGTCATGATAAATGACATCTGTATTGATATGTCAGCATACACATAACAAACATGAAGGAAAGGAATATATTGCCTCAAAGTGTGAATAGGTTGTTTATGGCATTTAATGTTCTTGGAATACTGGTCCTGGAGAAAGGTCAAATTGTAACAGACTTTTATTTAATCACTTATTGTAATACGTGATAGCAGTGAATGGAACAGCGTGTCTGGGATTCCTTACATGTACACAAGGAGAACGTTAGGGTTCCCTATTGGAATTAGATGATGATGAATGTAGGACAGTTTTTAATGAGAAACATAAATTTTGTGTTAAATATAACATGCAAAATATATTAGTTTGTTTCAGTAAATTGATGAGGCTCTGGCTTGCTTTGTTGAAATACTTTATGTTAAACACCATCAAAGGGTAACTGTGGAAGAAAGTAGTTCTCAACTAGCTTTTTTTTAATGCTAAATTCAAGATAATTCCATGGTCAGGATATGTCTATCCTGCAGACAAATGAAAACAAGTTCAAGTATCAAACATATGCGACTTTACAGTGGACAGCAAAGAACATGAATATTTTTTCAGTGAGAAATTTAGAATTTTGAGGAGAATATTTTATTTAATTTTTAAATATCCATATATCTAAAGCTGCGTAAGATAAATTCTTCACACTTTCTGTGTTTTTTAACATATGGGAGAATTCTAATGTAAAAATTACTGTTCAGAAGTATTAGAATATCAAGTGTTAGACAATTTTACATTAAAATTTGATCTGCAGATACCTCATTCATAGGCATAGATTCTTCTTGTTTATACAATAATACGTCACAGCCGCTTTTAGAAACAGACATGTCATGGATTCAATGCAGGAACAATTAAGCATATTTGGAAACTAAATGTGGATTTCTGGAAATTTGGAGGGCTCGGTCTTTTTGGTTCCTATTTCAAAAGTCCAGCATTATTACTTTTCCTCATTGTTAGAATGTGTGTTGTCAGTCACAATGAAGAATGGTTGCTGTCCGTGAAAGGATGAAAATGCTCTGTACTGTGCTGAAAAGATATCATGCAGGACTTGCAATTACATTGTCAGGTGGGAAAAGTAGCAAAAGATTACATGTTACGGAAGGCCTCTATAGGAATGCTGTTAACTCAAAATGCCAGTTAGTCATAAATTGTGACTGGTTTGTAAACATTTGTTGGAACTTGTGTTTTACTTGTCCAAAAGTTGTACTGAACCAAATGTAAATAATGAGGGGTTTACTCAGTCTTACAATCAAAGCCTTGCAGTGGTGGCAGTATAGATGTTAATGGACATGATGACTCTAGGAAGAATACAGAAGCAGTAGCATGCTATCCCTTTAAAGAAAAAAAAAAAAAGTGCTTACTGGTAAGAATTAGCCAATAAAAAAATCTTGAGCTTAGAAACTATACTAGTTCTTAATAATCCATGTGTTAAGTATGGAAATACATAAAAAAAGATTCTTGAAATCCCCCAGTTTACATCCACGGGAGATCCAAAAAGCTTTTGTAACAGTTCATAAAAAGCATGCTAAAGTTAAGGACAGTTGTTTACATTCCCATTGACTGGGTTTTATATGTTCCCATTTCTTTATTTCTACTTGTAAAAGCTTAGTCATCACTGTAACAGTCATGACCACTTTGTCACTTCTTTATTGCAGTTATTACATGACTTACATCTGTGGAGGAAGGGTTAGTGATAAACTTCTGCTGTGAACATGGTTCTTCTGCCTTACCCAACAAAGATGTTGAAAGTAGCATAGCTAGCATTATCCATTATCACCAGATTTTGAGGCTTTAAAAGTGACCTTTTAAAGAAATTTGAGGAAACACTTCCCCATTGTGAAGATGCAGGGATCTTTTCCTATGTCATGTAATACTTCTTGCTTCTTCAGACAGCAAGAGTACTACATTATAGGAAGAAGAAAAGTGTCTGTGATAGGAAAAAAATCCTATTCTTTTCTAATGGAGGTAGAGGAGAAGAGTGATCACTTATGAGATGTGTAATGGAAACTCTATGCAGAAGCAATTTTTTTAAAAAAATCTAAATTTCACCTCAAGAGAAGCTGTAGGCCACATGAAAGAGGTGAAACGGCATTCCAGATGCAAAACCAAAACCATGCCTTTAGATGTTAAGTACTGTTGAAGCAGTGAATCAATACCCCAATAAATCAAAATTCCAACATTCAATATTGTCATATCACTTTCTAATATCCAAAAAGTTTATAACAAAGAACTCTTAGCAAATAAAATGACCAAAAAAACCCTCAGTAGTGAAAACGTGTTGTTTTACCTGGAAAAGTGCATTAATGTGAGTTGATAAGGAGCTCACAAAAATAGAGATGAAATCCCTTTGAAACAATGATCTCTGCAGTTCTTGATAATGCGTGGTAATGCGTTCTTTTCAGTTTCTTCAGAATGAAACAACTTTTTCACCTGAAATAGAAGCCATTGGACAGTAGCTAACCTGTTTTCTTTCCACAGTCATAAATTTCTCAACAAATTAGCTTCAAAGACATCAAAACCAAAAATGTGTGAAAGACTTTTGGAAGGATGGGATAAAAGGAAGCTGGTAAATTAATTATCTCTCCTTGAACTTTTCCACATAATATTTTTTTCCTAATCAAACTCTGTAATTGAGTAAGTAATCTAGTCCGTAACACAAAATTTTCTCTTGTTGATTTTACATGGCTCACAAATACTACATCAGAAAATCACACATTTATTTTTATCTTCACAATATTATTTAGGAAGAGCAAAGGAGAAAGAAGTAATTTAGAATATCACATGGGTACACTGCAGAGTTGTTTTTCCAGAGCTTAAAAATGAATATGCTATCTTAAGATTTTTCATAGAGTAAACAGCATTTGCTGTAGCACTGTCAGACAAACAAGCAAACAAACAAATAAATCATACTTTTCATAAGAGTTTGAATAATAGTACACTTCCAGCTCTGTGCTCCACTAAGCTATTTCTATCACTCCTGTTAACAGTGGGAGAAATTATGTACATGGAGATCACACATAATGTGGAATTCATTGATCAGGGTTTTAGAGAACAAACAGTTCTTTCCCATTTGGAAAAATCTGCAGTAATCCTTAGGTTGGTGTTCCTGTTCGGTAAGGACAGATATCGATTTCCTTTTTGGATGACCCTGTTACAATGGATAGGTTCCCTTTTTTTTCCCTCTGTACTGCATATGGAAAGGAAAAGCACAGTTTGATTCTCTCTTTGTGCCTATAAAAAAAAAACAAGAACCAAACCTACAATGAGAGTAACTTGACAGAGCAAGCACCAGAAATGAAGGTCAAGAGTGTCTGTAGAAAGTCTGCAGAAACAGTGTAGGGAAATAGAAACTGTGCCTTTACATTGTCTCAAATGTGCAATGTTTTCCAGAGAAGAATAGCTTTTCACTGTTTCAGTGAAGTTTTAAGCCCCAAACTCTTGCATCTCTTGGTGTTTTCAAAGAGTATATGCACTTACAATTTTCCTGACCTTGACCTTTCCAACGTCCGAAGCAAACATTTTTTCCTATGAAAACGGGCTTCCTTCTCCAGATAATGCAAGTTACGATATTGGTACCTAGGACTACTTTTTGCATCTTTGAGGTTTAATGCATCTGTGACTATGTAGCTGAACAGCAAGGCATTTACAAACATAGCAGTTCTTCAGTGATCTAAGTAAATTAGAAGTTTGGAAGGCCTGTGCCGGACAATAGTAGTGAACTGAGGCACTTTTATTGTATGCTTGTGCCCATTTATAGGAAAGGTAAGATTTTTAGAAGTGCTTTATACTGACATAACACTTCCTTATTGTAATTTCATAACAACACAAACTGAAACAAAACATTCTTCTTCCAGTGGTGCTGTAATGTGGCCAGGAGTTCTTTTAATAACAGTGCATCATCAAGGCATTTGGATTCAAACTTTGTAATGTTTGTGGTACTTCTACATGGATCTAGAAATCTGAGTTATTACCACAATTACAGATTCATTGATTGTAAGGTGAGTTTTTGGTGACAGTGATTGCGAGGAGATGCTAGGAACTGAAGACCACTCAATTTAATGTATTTGTCTAGAGAGCGTGAAATAGTTTTCTGCATGGCTTAGTTACATATGACATCAAAGGGGAGAAGAGAGTCATGTATTGCCAGAGAAGAATGCTATGAAGTAATATAACATCAACACATGCACTGATTACTTGTTCATACCCATTGAAGCCAGACTTTTAGCTACCATACAAACAAATCTAGCCAAAATCTGGCCTACATCTTGAGAATTATTTGGCTGAATGAAACAATGAAGCATTAATTTAAAGTCTAATTTTCACCTGTCGTAGTTTATTTACCTTTTCTTTTTCTTCCTATCAATGCTGGTTTTCTGATGGCATGGAAAAGATGAGTTTCGAAGTGTTCTAAAATCCTATAGACTTTCAGGAATAATTTTTTAATGGCTTCAGATATCCATCCCCTCCCACTTTCTCTGGGAATTTCAGAGTTCAGCATTGTCTAATGGTATCACAGGTAGACCAGAGTCTGGTTTGGGGCTTTTAAAATCTAAATTGTTTTGTTATTTCTGGGTACATTTGGTAGTTCAAGTCTGTGACATGACCAGACAGAAACTCAGATTGCTCCTCTTTGAAAGAGAGATAATAATGCTTGCCCTTCAAGTAGATTGCAAGATCTAAAAAAAATAGAAGTTCTTTAACTGAAACCTTTTATGATTTTCCTTACTTAGTCATAAGTAAAGGCGTTATATAATCATAGAATCGTTTAGGTTGGAAAAGACCTTTAAGATCATCAAGTCCAACCATTAACTTAGCGCTGCTGAGTCCACCACTAAACCATGTCCCTAAGCACCACACCTATACATCTTTTCAATACCTCCAGGGATGGTGATTCAACCACTTCCCTGGGCAGCCTCTTCCAATGCTTGACAACCCTTTCAGTGAAGAAATTTTTTCCTAATTTCCAGTATAAACGTCCTCTGGCGCAACTTGAGGCCATTTCCTCTTATCCTATCACTTGTTACTTGGGAGAAGAGACTGACCCCCACCTTGGGACAACCTCCTTTCAGGCAGTTGTAGAGAGTGATAAGGTCTCCCCTCAGCCTTCTCTTCTCCAGGCTAAACAACCCCAATTCCCTCAGCCGCTTCTCATAAGACTTGGGCTCTAAATCCTTCACCAGCTTCCTTGCCCTTAGCTGGGACACACTCCAGCACCTCAATGTCTTTCTTGTAGTGAGGGGCCCAAAACTGAACACAGTGTTTGAGGTGAGGCCTCACTAGTGTTAAGTAAAGGGGGATGATCACTTCCCTAGTCCTGCTGGCCACACTATTTCTGATACAGGCCAGGATGATAATGGCCTTCTTGGCCACCTGGGCACACTGCTGGCTCACATTAAGCCAGCTGTCAACCAACACCGCCAGGTCCTTTACTCCTGAGCAGCTTTCCAGCCACTCTTCCCCAAGACTGTAGCGTTCATGGGGTTGTTGTGACCCAGGTGCAGTGCCCAGCACTTAGCCTTGTTGAACCTCATACCATTGTCCTTGGCGCATCGATCCAGCCTGTCCAGATCCCTCTGTAGAGCCATCCTGTCCTCAAGGAGATCAGTCCTTCCTGCCCAACTTGGTGTCATCTGCAAACTTACTGAGGGTGCACTCAATCCCCTCCTCCAGATCATTGGTAAAGATTTTAAACAGAACTGGCCCCAGTACTGAGCCCTGGATAACACCACTTGTGACCGGCTGCCAACTGGATTTAACTGCATTCACCACAACTCTTGGGCCTGGCCATACAGCCATTTTTTTACCTAGAAAAAAGTATGCCTGTGTGAGCTGACTTGGGCAGGACCCAGGAACAACCATAAAACCACAGATGAAAGACAAAGAACAAATTTAATCTCAATGCCTTGCAAATCGGGAATTCTCCAAAGCAACATCCAGACAGAGGGACGCGAGCAGGGCATGCAGACACCGCAGAGTGGGAGAAAGTCCTTGTTAGCCTGTGTGAGCTCCGACTTGCTGTTCTCGCCTGCTTTTCAAGGCTTTAAGCAGGCATAGTTTTCCACTGTGCTTTGATGTTCTTTAACAACAAGGCAGTGATTTCATGTATGCTAGATAAGGTGTCCCTGAGTCCATCCCAGGCTTATGTTTTCTAAGTGTGGATGTTCTACTTGCGAGCACACAAGGCTGCACAACAATTAGTGTGATATATGTGTTGTCCAGCACCCCAGGTGCAAGTCACTTGAGTGTGTTTACAATCCTCGTTCCCAATCTTCCGTTATTTTCCCACAATGCCTGTCCAAGCCATGAACAGCCAGTTACTCCAGGAGAATGCTGTGGGAAACAGGTGTCAAAGGCTTTACTAAAGTCGAGGTAGACCACTTCCACCGCCTTTCCGTCGTCTATTAAGTGGGTTACCTTGTCATAGAAAGAGATCAGGTTAGTCAAGCAGGAACTACCTTTCATAAACCCATTCTGACTGGGCCTGGTCACCTGGTTGTCCTGTACATGCCCCATGATGGCACTCAAGGTGATCTGCTTCATAACCTTCCCCATCACCGTGGTCAGACTGACAGGCCTGTAGTTCCCCTGATCCTCCTTTTGGACCTTCTACTAGAAGGGCATCACATTTTCTAACTTCCAGTTAATTGGGACCTCCCCGGTGAGCTAGGACTGCTGCTAAATGATGGAAAGTGGCTTGGTGAGCACTTCTGCCAGCTCCTTCAGCACCCTTGGATGGATTCCATTTGGACCATAGACTTGCCTTTCAGCACTGCTTCCTGAGGGACTCTGACAACCAGGCCCCTAAAGAGGACAAAGTCTTCCCTCTGGAGGTCCAAGGTAGCAGTTCTGCTAACCCGTCTCCTTACTTCTCCAAGAATCGAAAGCTCTTATCGTTTCATGATCGCTTTGCCCAAGATGGCCTACAACCATCACATCTCCCACCGTTCCTTCTCTGTTCACAAGCAACAGGTCCAGCCGGGCACCTTCCCTAATTGGTTCCCTCACCAACTGTGTCAGGAAGTTATCTTCCACACACTCCAGGAACCACCTGGACTGTTTCATCTCTGCTGTATTGTATTTATAGCAGACATCTGGTAAGTTGAAGTCGCCCATGAGAACAAGGGCTAGTGATTGTGAGACTTCTCCCAGTTGCTTATAGGCTATTTTTTCTGCCTCTTCGTCCTGGTTGGGCGGTCTACAACAGACTTCCACCATCATATCTACCTTGTTGGCCTTCCCCCTGATTCTTACCCATAAACACTCAACCCTGTTGTCACCATCATTAAGCTCTAGACAGTCAAAACACTCCCTAACATGCAGGGCTAGCCCACCACCTCTCCTTCCTTGCCTGTCCCTTCTGAAGATTTTCTAGCCATCCGTTGCAGCACTCCAGTTGTGCGAGTCTTTCCACCATGTTTCCTTGATGGCAACATCATATCATAGTTTTCCAGCTGCATAATGGCTTCCAGCTCCTCCTGTTTGTTGCCCACGCTGTGTATATTGGTGTAGATGCACTGCAGTTGGGCTATTGATCCCATCACCTCTTTTTGGGGAGAAGCCCTAATTCCTACGTGACCATTGTCAGGTGCTTCCATGGTTTCAAATGCATTAATAACCCTTGTGTCTTTGCTGCTGCGTGGATCTCCATCCCCTACCTCCACTAAGACATCAGAGTGAAGGACCTCACTAGCATGCCATCCCTCAAATGTTGGCATGCCACCCCAGGCTTATCGCTAGTAAGCCTGGTTTTATCCCTTTCTGCTTGTGATACGATAGTCAAGAACTTATCGTACAGAAATATCTCATGGCCATTCTGTATAAATATCACTGTAGATGAGCATTTCATGGGTTAAAGGCAGTGTGCTACCACGCTGAAACAACTGTTCTGGCTATTAAGAGTAGGGGGGAATGAGAAGTCTTGTTTTGTTTACTGTTTAAAAATAATCTTTTTTCAAGTAAGACCCAAACAGAAAGACCAACTTAATTTCAGACATGTTTTAGAGTAATGGTTCAGTGACCTATAGTCATTTAGCTCTGGGACCTGCAAACAAGTATATTTACATAATCATACTTTTAAAAAACTTTGGCTAGCATGTTCTGCAATAGGATGCCTGTCCAGCTCTTTAAAACCTGTAAAACAAATAATGCTGTGTGAATCCTACTTTCTTGAAAAAATAGTAGTTTCTGTGCTCATCATAGCACTTGCCCAAGTAAAAGATGTCTGAAATAAAAGCTTACTGCTGTGAAGAGAGTTCAGATGAAAACTTCAGCAGAGTGGAATTATTTTTCTTCTATATTGATTTAGACACATAGTACACTGAAAGTACAATTTTGGATTCTATTTGTCTTGAAAATATATAGTGTTCTTTGAAAACAAAGCAACAGTTTTATACATAAATGTTTATTGTGTTGTTTTACGTTTCCATTTTCTATTTTTCTTGTCATTCACTGGAGTCCTTTTGTAGAGAGCGAAAATAGGAGCTAATGTTGACCACTTGTATCAGGTTTAGTACACCTGATGCTATTTCAGATGTGATTGCTTATTCACCTGCATACTTCTGCCATTACCCAGTCTCCCCAAAAGCAGCAGCAAAGGAGTGGACTTCAGATAAGCACATCTTGCAAGAACAGATGTTTGCATGCTGTAGTGTTATACTATGAAGTTAATACTGTTTCAGTTGTGTTTTTCTTGGATGATTGCAATCCAATTATTTTTTTCTATCTCAGAAAACCCATTCAGCAGATGGAGGCAATTGCAATTCTGTATTTTCTTCCTCTTCTTGACAAGGGTGTGAAATAGCTTCTTCTCGATTTGTGGGCACTGCTATGGATAACACAGTTATCTCCTGGGCTAATGATTCCCTCTGAGAATTCCATCAAAAGGTGTGACATTGCCCAGAGCAGTATATTTCATTAAAACATATTTTATAGCTCAGACCAAAGGAAGCAAGTCTGCGGCAAATCTGAGGACGCATTAACTGCATAGGCACAAAGAACATTTCAGTAGTACCGGCTAGACTCTGATTTTGCAGTGTGCACCATTCAGAATAATTTTATATGCGGTTTTTACTACTGCTAAGTGATCGTATCACTTCTTTTAAATTACATGTTGTGTCTACATAAACATCAAAGGAAGTCAACATGATTGCAGTTCTTATTAGAGAGAAGTGTAAAATATTTTGTACTCTGTTTTAGTGTTACACTATTAATGCTTTATACATATCTACCTTTTGATGTTTTTAGTGAAGCCTTAAATAGTTCTGCATAACAAAAAGTAACATGCGTACATTCTTTTTTAATACATTCTCCTATAGAATCATAGAATCATAGAATTGTCTAGGTTGGAAGAGACCCTTGGGATCATCGAGTCCAACCATCTACCCTACTCTACAAAGTTCTCCCCTACACCATATCCGCCAACACCACATCTAAACGTCTCTTAAACACATCCAGGGATGGTGACTCAACCACCTCCCTGGGCAGTCTATTCCAATGCCCAACCACCCTTTCTGTGAAAAATTCTTTCCTAATGTTCAGTCTAAACCTACCCTGTTGGAGCTTGAAGCCATTCCCTCTTGTTCTGTCATTAATTACCTGTGAGAAGAGACCAGCACCAACCTCTCTACAGTGTCCTTTCAAATAGTTGTAGAGTGTGATGAGGTCTCCCCTCAGCCTTCTCTTCCTCAAACTAAACAGTCCCAGCTCCTTCAACCGCTCTTCATATGATTTGTCTGCTAGGCCCTTCACCAGTTTCGTTGCCCTCCTCTGCACTCGCTCCAGCACCTCGATAGCTCTCTTGTATTGCGGTGCCCAAAACTGGACACAATACTTGAGGTGTGGCCTCACCAGTGCTGAGTACAGGGGCACAATCACCTCCCTACTTCTGCTGGCCACGCTATTTCTAATACAAGCCAGGATGCCGTTGGCTTTCTTGGCCACCTGGGCACACTGCCGGCTCTTATTCAGCCGCTTGTCAATTAGAACCCCCAGGTCTCTTTCTGCCAGGCAGCTTTCCAGCCACACCTCCCCAAGCCTGTAGCGCTGCATGGGGTTATTGTGGCCCAAGTGCAGAACCTGGCACTTGCCCTTGTTGAAACTCATACCACTGATGTTGGCCCAGTGATCCAATCTATCTAAGTCTCTCTGTAGAGCTTCCCTGTCCTGGGAATCAACACTCCTGCTTAACTTGGTGTCATCTGCAAACTTACTGATGATACGCCCTATGTCCTTATCAAGATCATCAATAAAGACGTTGAACAGAAATGGTCCCAATGCTTTACTGTAGCTCATAGTTCATGTTGTTTGGGGAATAATTTTGTCATTCCTCTATGTTGGGCATACATTGGTAGACTTTGCTGTGGTAGTGTTGTGCTGGGGCCCTCTTGTTGTCTGGTTAAACTGATTGGCAATGGCAACAAAATTGAGAAGAGGAGGTTCTGCAGCTCTCCTTGAAAGAACATGCTGGTCCCCAAACAGAAGACAATACTTTATTCAAAAGATGTACCACTGGTGTCACTACCAGAACTCAGGTTTTGCTTTTGGAATTCTGTGCATATTATTTTTATTGTTTATGATCTGTCAACAATAAGTTCTAAGTTAATTCTGTGCAGTTATTTCAAAATAATTTAATTTTATACGTACATAACCACTTCTACTCTGATTAAGTTCATTAGGTTAGTGCAACAGTTCTTGGTTTTTTCAAATCGGCTTCAGATTTGAATTTAGCACATGTATGGGATCTCTTCATAAAATTTTGTTTTCAACAGAACAGCACATATCTTATATCTAGATTCAAGAATTTATTGGTAGTCCAACTAAAATACTGTAAAAGTCATTACTAGTCCGCTTAAAATGCCACCCACACAACACACCAAGAATCCAAATTTTTCAGTTAAAACAAACAGGGAGAACCACTCACACAATTAAATCACTAATAGACAACTGTTCTGCTTTACAACTGCCCTTCTTATCCGGGCTTCTTTCTTATTCTTCTGGTCGTTCATGGTTTCCTGGTCACAGCTTATATTCCTTAGGCAAGCACAGGAGAGCATGGCGATCACTGTGAGATGTTAGCATCCCACACCCCCAACAGGAGCAGGGTGTTGGCTTCTTCCTCTTTTTTTTTTTATTGGTTTTGTAGTACTTACCAATGTGCTTCTTTCCCATTCATCCCCGCCTCTATGCTGTCCAGTAGTTTCTGCCTATTTGTCGTCATTTGCTTGACTTCAGACAAGGATGTATGCTTAAATGTTTGGATGTATGATGTGGCTAAACATTAGTTAGAACAATTAAGTAAAAGATGTATGAAGATGAAGGGTAGTGAATAAGGCCATTAGCTAAGCAGTAGCCACCTGACCATTTGGTTTTGCAGTTAGGCTTTAGCCACCTGATCATTTTGGAGTTGCTAGCAGTTACAATACTATATTAGGTGGACAATAAACCTGCAATCTGTGCATTCATTTTACAGCAGTTCATATGCTGGTGCATAAAATTTTAAGTATTTAAAGACTCATAGTATCAAAATTAATGCAAGAATGTAAAGAAAACTCATTAACTGAAAAGTTTGGCATACCTCTTCAAATCACACTTTTGGGTAATGTAGCCCTTCTGCAGTATGTGCAGGAATACTAAAAGAAAGTTAGGCGTTTAAACAGACTGATAGAAGAAAAATGTTTAAGTCTTAGCAAAACAAGGACACCTTGGTTGCTATTCTGCTAAATCGGTCATACGCTACTGATATAGGTTAGTTAAAGATTGAGGAACCATCATAAATCATCCTGAATCCAACCTGTTATTAAATATGTCAAGAAGTGGAGCCCACTGAGTTGATAAAGGTGACATTCCAGATATGCTCTTCAGCTGTTATTTTCAGTTTCTTCTTTCCCTAAAAATTCAGAGAAATAAAGACGAGAATAATGCCCAATAGAGGATGAAAATTAAATACTTTCTGGCACCTTCTGGTTGTGGACAGATTCAGAATATTTAACAGATATGTTCTTGTTAGGAGAATAACTAAAACAGCAGTGATAAATAATGTTTTCCGAAGCCAGCCCATCACTTAGGATAGAAACCACATTTCCACAAGGAATTCAGAAACCTGCACTGGCTGGAAGTTGGGGGGATTGGAGATGGTGCCATCAGGGAGCAGCAGAGTTGGGCAGGTCCCTGGGGCTGGGGTACTGGGGACTCCCCCAGGTGGGTCATGGCAGGGCCAGCCAGGAGCAGGGCAGCAAGGGGCCACTGGGACAGCCCCAGCCGCGGGCATTGGGCACCTCCCTGAGGACGGGGACACGCTGAGGCTGGGACATGATGTGATCTCTCAGGTGGGCCCGGCTCAGCAGCGCCTGTGGTTGTGCAGGGCAGGGCTCTGGGGAGCTGGATACTGGCCCTGCTGCAGCATTGCTGGGGCAGGGACCGATGGCCCTGGGGGAGCTGCAATGAGGTCCTGAGCCGTGGGCAGGGTCAGGGGAGCCCTGGGGAGCTAGGGAGGGCTAAGTGGTAAGTGCAAGCTGTATTAGTCTCTAGTGGTTAACTACGCAAACTATTGGTCTGCAAAATTATTTTTAAAATAGGGTTTGGGGTCTAAGGTGAGATTGCTTAGGGAAGCAAGTTGAAACAATTCAAGAAGAAAAAAAAAAGCTTCTTTAAGGAGCAGTTAAAAATTTAATATCACAGATCAATATATAATCATTAGATGAGATGGGACTATTAGAAACGAAGACCTACTGAAAGACATTTTCAGTAATGTTTTCATAATCATAGTTAAAACCTCCAGTACAGAAATCAGAGAGCTGCGTTCTAATGTTTGGCGTATTCCCTTGTATTTCTTTTCAATGTTCATCGCAACATTATGAGTAATCATGTTTCAGTTTGTCATGCGTTTGTATTTCTTTTTAAATTAAGAGACTCGGGTAATGTTCCAACTTTCTTTGACTAGCACAGTGGGGGAAAAAATAACACCACATTTTGTGTTTATCTAAGCTATTTATTCACATTACTACAGTATGTGAGTGTCCTGTCTTGCACTAGTTATTGGCAGAGGTGGTAACATCTCACTGAAATGAAATATCCACACCCTTTCTAGGGATCTGGGTTGAGATGACATCCTCAGGTCATACAAGTTAGGTCTGAAATGATTAACAGAATATGGGTTGGCTTGAGTCTGCATTGCTTAGTGGCATCTCCTTCTTTGTCAAATTAATCTGAAAGAGAAATAGTTACAGCAGTCCCAAGTAGAGAGAGAGAGAGTCCACTATTGTCCAGCTAGATTTTGCTCCCTTGCTGTTTTTATAAATCATTATAGGCACAGCTGCAGAAATACAGTCTCCCAAACCATGTATTTGTAACCGAAGTGGTGAATCGCCTTTATTCTACTTTATTTGTAGAATAAACCACCTGTTGTGGAGATGATTTCATAGTACTCAGGGAAAAGAAAGAAGTGCACCATGCTCAGGGACATGAATCTCTCATTATCTGGTAGGCATTGTCTTAAGCAGGGATTCCCAGGGGCTCTCTTCAGCAAAACACATATTACAAATAAGCGTTTGAGAGAGGCCTTGATATTTTTCTACTTGGGCCAATTTGTACTGAGATGGAAGTATTAAAGAACACAAACCATTATTTAATCTTTACTTTGCAGAAACACTGAAATGTAAACCAACTGACAAAAGAAAGACCCTTTTGTTACGCAGCAGAAGTGCTATGCAAAATCCTCCTATGTGAATTTAAAATTCAACATTAGAAATTAAAAAGCGTAAATCAAAGTGTTATATTTAAAACAGTATAATAATTATCAGGAAGTAGGGAAGCAGGAACTTCTCTCAGCTTTCTCTATTTTTCAGTTGTTGCCTTACAACTGCAATGAAAAATACCCAGTTGGAAATTGAAGACTTTCAGTGTTTATTAGCAGATAATTTTCTTCTAATGACATTCCTGCCTGCATTTTTTGAATTGAAATTTGTTGGGTAACCTGATGTTTAACGGGAATAACATATAATTGGTTGGCCATGCAATCAGCTGTGAATCTTTTGTGTTTCTTCATTTTTATCCCTTTTTTAGATGTAAAAGCCCTCTGACTCAAAATGTACCTGTATTTTCTTCACTGATGACAAGTACAAATAGTTGTTTCCTCACAATAAAAAATATGTAATGTTATTAATTTTTCTGAATGTTCCATGCATTCTATGTTATCACAGTGAATTTCTGAATGCCTTTCTGGTATTGGAATGCCATGTCTATGTTGGGTTTTTTGAAGAAAGCTTGCTTCTTAAATTCCACAGCCATTCCTCATTCCATTGATTTCTTACCTATCAGTGTAGCCAATTTCTTAATTGGTTCATAATTTCATAATTCCAGTTATGAATACAGTGATTTTTGCTGGGATCTCTATATGGAATACCTGGGTAAGCTTTTACATACATGCATGCAAAGTTAAAAGGAGAGAATGAGGACGGCGATTCTTCTGATCTTTTTCAGTTTGAGATAGTTTTAACTTGAGTTCCTAATAGCTTCATAAACTTTGTCACTTTCCTCGGCATACAAATTTTCTCCTGGGTTTCTTTTTTTTTTTTTTTCCCCCGTAGATTTGAGACAATGTTTCTGAGGCAAATGTTAACATTTGCAAACACTAACACTTAGGAATCACTTTATGAGAAAAGGAATCTGCAGCAAGAGAAAAACAATTCTATTTGTTTCTGAAAAATCAGAATACCAGCAATACCAGAATACCTGCTATTCTTGTTTTTAGGAATAAATCACTTCAGAGAACATTTTGACTTCATAGAAAGTTTGGGTCCTTGGCATTTTACATCGAGTGAATTATTCCTTTGTTAATATAATACAGTATTATTCTGAGGATAAGAAGAGAAGTAACTAGAATTTTGCCCATCACTGCTTTAAAGGAAAGGTGTAAGATTGTCCTGCTGTCCTATTAAGGCAAAGCCAAGAAAACAGACCCTTTCTCTGCTTCTTTCTTTCTTCCGTTTTCAAAATAAAAAAAACAGGTCCACAGTGGTGACCCAGTTTTGTTTTGGTTATTCAGTCAGACTGGTGCATTGACTGAAGTTACACTGAAGTTTATATGAGTTGACAATCTTAATTTCATTAGACTTCCCCCTCCCAACTTCCCCTACAGGACAAGATATATGCAATGCCATAATCTCATAGAGTTAATGCTCAAGACGAAAAATGCCATCAACACCCATATGCTTACTCCTTTTGTTCAGATTCTGTGCAGAAACTTAGTAATGCCACATTGCTGATATGGAGAGATAGTCAGGGCAGTGGAATAAGAATAAGAATGAGCGAGTTCTTAAAATTAGAAAGTTTCCCTCCTGATTTAACATCACAATATAACTGCACAATACCTGAGGCCATTCATTTCTGCATTATCATTTTGTTCTCATTGTGCACCTCAATAAATACATTCTGTTCTCAAAGTCATTTTAAGGAAAAAAAACCACAAAACTTCTCAATCTATGAAAAAATCATCCCTCCTTCTCAGAGAACACATGTTCATTTTTAATCTAAAGAGGCAATTCTTTAAAGTCAAGTTGCAAGCACTGAGACTTAATGGGTAGCTGTTTCATGCTATCTCTTAATACACATAGTTACTTAGTGACTTTTCCTTCCCTCCCAATAAATATAAAATTTATTCCACTCAAGGAGAGGTATAATATAATTAATGTATATTTTGTAGCACAGAGTGTATGTTAGGAACAATGAAAATGCTGGAAGTATCAAAGTTAATTAGTTCATCATAAATAATTTAAATACAAGCAAATTAGGTGAGTTTCTAACAAACTTTCTAAAACAAACAAACAAACCCCTGAGAAAATGGCAGTGTTTTGTTGAGGGATAGAGTAATCCTGGACAGACAACTGTCACTGCCACACTACACAGTTTCCTTTTGCAGTAAATGACGCTGTCCTTAGGGCCATAGGAGATAACATAGGTGGTGGGACTGAACTACAGTCGTTGAAGCAAACAATCCAAAGTGTGACTGCTTCAGGCTTAGTGTTTGAGGCATAGTTTCTAGCGGTGAGTGCTGTAAGATAACTACTAGAAAGACTAAAACCAAACCAAAGTAAAATAAAAACCACCCCAGTTACAAGAATTTTACTAGACTTAGGAAGTTTTCTATGATGGATGTAGAACCCAAGACATCCCAGCTTAAAAAATGGACTGTGCTGGGTGGAAACGACCCTGAACAAAATGACTGACTTGCCAGAAATAGCACGTGAAGAATTATGGCAAGAGGTGGGAAGGTTAAAAACTAAGTAGAACAGTGCTAACAGAAATATTATATTTTTATATCTTATGTGCAATAACCTTTAATGAAATTTAATATGTCATTTTATATGATTTTATGTGTATATATTCTACAGCTGCACTCCAATTCCGACAAAGGTGATGGATCAGTCAAATACATTCTTACTGGAGAAGGGGCGGGGACTATATTTATTATCGATGACACGACCGGAGACATCCATTCAACCAAAAGCCTAGATCGAGAGCAGAAGACACACTATGTGCTTCATGCCCAAGCTATTGATAGACGGACAAACAAGCCACTCGAGCCTGAATCTGAATTTATTATCAAAGTGCAGGATATCAACGACAATGCACCAAAATTTACAGATGGACCATACATTGTTACTGTGCCAGAGATGTCTGAAATGGGTAAGGAAAACAAATTGTTCTATTCAACAATCTTTTAACAGGTGAAAATGCCACATACTGTTTGACAAAGTTATGACACCTTATTGTATCATTGATTGTATGTAAAAGATATTACAGCTGAAAAGAGGTGATAAGAAAGTATCAGATGCAACCTTGTATGTTACTTGGGACATTCATATTAAGAAAACAGTACACACACACACACACACACACACACTGACTGTAAAGGAGCGTCACTCATTCTTGAATGCTTTAACAGACATTCCTGGGCAAATAGTACTTTGCAGTCTAGAAACAAGATGTAATCATATATCCTTATTCAACTACACACTTTATGGCATTCTCTTATGTCTCCATGAGTAGTCTGTGCAATTCACAGAACAAAACAAATACAAAGTAACAGTAGTTTTCTAGATTACTTTAGATTGTAGTCTCATATGTTTATTTACCTTTATTAAGTTTCTTCTAAAGTGAACTGAAGTTCAGAAAAGTACTGATCTTTGGTTTTCCCTGTTAGAAATGTAGTTTGGATGTTCTTATTCTTTGAGGTGCTACATTATGCAGTCAGTTTTCTTTATTTATTGCTTGGCTGGTGTTGAAATCAGTTTATAACTTTCCTCTAATATCACATCAAAGGTGCATAACTAGTTTAGGATGGAAATATGACTTTTGTGCTAGGCATTTTTTTTAAGAAAACTTAAACTGTCATGACTGGTCATTGTGAAATGTGTCTGCTGTCTTTTATTACTGAATGGACTGTATAGATAGTTACCTCATGAACACACACTTTTCCCTTTCCGCCCAAATCCCTACACATCCCATCTAGGAAACAACTTTCAAGCCCAAGATGTGTCTAACTTTCTCAAGTGAAAAGCAGATTATTTGTTCTTCTTTCCTCTCTGTTTGTCTAGTAAGCAGGTGATAGACTTTAACTTCTGCAGAGTAGAACTGTAAAAATTAAAAGGGAAAAATGCTAAAATACATGTAGTTGTTCAACTCATAAAAATATTGTTCATACATACAAGAATGAATGACTGTTGTCATTGAATCTTAATGGTTTGTCATCATTTGATCCCTTTGAATGGTAATGATAACTCATGTGAGTAGACCAGAAAATAACAGAAGTGTTATGTTCCATACTTGGAAGTCAGATACAATATTTTGTTAATATAATTATTTTGGATGGGAGGGTACCTTGTACAACTTTCCTAGTGTAGATAGGTGAAATTCATTTTAAACTGGGAATCTGCATTTTGTTCATCTTATATGGTACCACCTGACATTATTATGCTGAGTTCAGACATATATGGTTGTGTAATGAGGGAAGTTTAATCTGTTTGTGGATGTCTGCATACTCTTTGAACTGCATACAGTTTCACTGTATGCCAAGAAATCTTTCATGTGGAGACTAAACAGGCCAAAACCACAGCTTCCATTACAGATGTGCGTAGTAAAAATAGTACATTCCAAACACATTTACAGTTCTTTTCTTGCACACAGATGAAGTGTGGCATATAAAATATTTGCAAACAAGTGCATATAACAGGACATGTTTTTAATGTAGAATTTGCTGGTTTGACCATCTAAGCATACTATCACAAATATCATTCCCCCAAGAAATTTATGGAAGTACAGAAGGGCAGTATTTCTATGGGTAATGTCGTAACACCAGGACTATTTAGGCAATGCACCTTTGTACGACAGTGAGTGGATGGAGCATCCAGTAAGAATATTGTGCGCCTGTATGAACCTCTTCAATTGTCTTTGATAATTCACTGTGACACAAAGCTTTACGGCTAGTATTGCGGTTCATTTCAGTAACATCTCAGCTCTTACCTCAGTTGTCTCTCATCACATGTCTCTCACTGTCTTAATGTGAAATTCATTTCCTTTATCGACTGTCTCCAAAAATGCATAACTCTGTCTTCCTCTTTCTTCAGTTTCCTTTGTCTTTAATGGAGACCATTTTAATTAATTGATTATCTTTTCCCATGTGGAGGCCTTTTATTTTCTGCATAGGAGGAAAGACTCCTCATGTAAGGAGGAAATCAATGTTACCCTTAAAGTCAAAAGCAGCTAATATAATTATTTTTTATTTGTTCATTCTATTTTTAAAAGTTCTCTTTTTTCACGCTCTCAAAATTTAGTGTTCTTACATAGATGTTAGTCATAATTCTGTAGTAGTCTGAATCGTGGTATTACTGTACAACTACATTATGCAAGGTACTGTTTTCCAAAGAACAATTCAAGTAGGTAGTCTGGGATGGCAATTTGGGTTATAAAACAGTGGATTATGGTAAATCAAGGAAGATTTAGTCATAAAATAAAGCATTAATGCATTATGTTCTATAAATGAAATACTTTACTGTTTGTACCTGAGGTAAATCATTAAAATTTCTATTCCACAAACCTTTTCTGTGGTGTGAATAAAAATGAATTTTCATATCCTGCGATACAGGCAATCTGCTGTAGGTATACATTATATTTTCATTGGAAATTTATGATCATTATTTTCTTTTTCCCGTATTGATTTGTTTGTATTTGTTTCATACTGAAAGCATTTTATTGTCTGCAGTCTCAGGAAGACTAATTCTATTATTGCTTCCACAGGATACATTCTTTCTGTCAAATACTCAAGATCCCTATGCCATTTTTATTAGTTCTGTAATTAGCATGTTTTTTGACATATAGCTGTGGAGTCAATACATAACTGAACTTCTTGTTGTTATTTTCTGAATTCCTAAGGATGCTTCACTACTTCAAAAATTTCTTTCACTTTTTTACATGGTCATTTAAAGAACTTTCAGTGTTACTGTCTTTCCGTAACAGCACTCATGCTGAGTGGCAGGTGGTATTTTTGATCTCGTTATGCTGTTTATTTTCAGCAGCAGGTTCCTGTCTGTCTCCTCAAGAAGCTAGCTGGTATTTTTCCCACAAGTTGAAACTTTCTTGATCTACTTCTAAAAGCTGTAGGACCTTTCTGTAGGACCTTTCTGCCTTTTTTTTTTAGGTCACTGACAAGCAAGTAAAGGTATTTTTTTTTTAATTATTTTCCAAATATTAAATCACAGTGTTCACTGCGGCACAAAGTGAGCGTGAAAGAGCTGAAAGAAAACACATATTCCTTACCTTCCCTGAACCTTCTTCCTAAAAGTTGGCTCAAGAACCAAGGTTTATATCTGAAATTATTTCTTCTGCAGTGTAAAAAACTCAGTCTTACTGAGAGCTATAACTATGCTCTGTTTTAAGGTTTATGAGTCATCATTATCTAAATGTAAAAGGAAATAAACACTTTTTCAATCAGTAAAAGCCTTCCATATCTGCTCATTTTCAGAGAGTTTCAAAATGAGTGAAATAAATACATGTTAAATTTTCCAGTGTTGAGGTCATGTGTAAGAAGAGTGTTCCCAATAAATTATACTTAGGAAATTAATAGACACACTGGACTTTTCTGAACTTCTTTCCAAGGTATTATAATGTGAGGTAGTCATAATTTCAGATAATCTGGAAGACAATATTTATGGTGTTCATAAATATGATTTGTATGAGAAGTGCATATTTATCTCCTGGATTGTTTGATTTTTTCTTCTAATGAAGATAGCTGACAAAAAACATTGAGATTTTCTATGGTGAGGACTTGGATCAGTAATATAGTCGCTGGACTCGAAGTGCTGATTTCCTGGTGAAATCACTATTTTCTAATGTAGAATGAAACTAAAACATGTTGTGTGGACTTGTTAGTGCTTTAAGACAATTGTAAGAATTAGTTTGGTTAGGCAGGAAATCCCTGAGTTCATTAAACTTCACCTTTTTTTTCACTTCTTACTTTTTGTTCAGTATTGATCCATTTGAGATTTTAACAGTGCAGCAAACTATGGGAAGTCATGCATACAGATTTGAGTTCTCAACAGACATGTTTTATTGAACCGCCTCATTAAGCATTAAGAATTTGTCTTCAGAGAGACAGATTGAAGTATTTCCCTTCAGCTTTTCTTTGATATATAACTTTACAAAATTCTTATTGTAAACATATTTAAAAAAAGAGAAAAACAAAAGAGACTTTGAAATAAAACTACAATTTGATTTCCCAAATGAAATGATCCTGATTTTTGATAACAGAAAAAAGGCAAAGCTCACAGAGTGGTGTTCAGAGCATGTAGATATATTTTACAGCTCTGTATAAAGCATTAGCTAAGAAAGCAGAATTCCCAATATGTAATTGCTAAACTGTAGCGGGAAATCATGTGGAATGGTAGTTGTACTCTGAGTAAGCAGAGCCTCCACTTCGGGTAAAAAAGTCTTTTTTATTGCCTAACTGGAGTGTCAAAAGGCTTTCATAGCAAAATTTTGAGCTTTTCTTGACAGACCCTTTCACAGTATGTTAGTGAATAAAGCATGGAGGGTACGCCTCTGGGTCTGATGTTCATATCTGTTCTGAGGTCTCCAGGGAAATTAGATCCTTATTTTTGTATTAGATTATTTTCTTCAGAATAGTTAGCATTAAAAATAGGAAGACAGCTGTACTCTATACTTTTCCATCTAAATCCTTCATTACACATAGCTCAACAGCAAAAACTGATGCTGCATCTGAATGGTACAAATGTATGTGGAATTATGATTTGTCTGTCATGTTGATGAGCTGAATGATGCTAACTTTGAAAGGAGCAATTGGAAGGTAAAGGCACCCTCTTTACCTTTTTTCTTGCAAGGCATTCTAACCCACAGCTTCACAAGCTGCCTTTCCTCTTGACTCAGAAAATCAGGAGTTAGGCAAAAGGCCAGTGTATCTTATAAGATGCTGAGCATGCTTGTGTAATACAGTGAAAAAGTTAAGCATGCGATAAGCTACATTGCACTGAAAGAGGGTTTAAGAGGTGCGGTGGGGGGCTGAGCTAAAACTTGTGATTCTAAGTGTTCTTTTAGGCAGAAAGAGAACACTTTGACAGTATTCAATACTATTTAATATCAAATTGTTATTATCAGGTGTTTCTTAGGAGAGAGATACAGATATATTAGAAAATCACTGTGGCAGATTTTAAGGTATAATAGCATTCCATTCATGCTAATAGGACCAGTCAGCTGCTTATGTGAGATACCATCTTTCACTAGCCCTGTTTCTTTGTCCAAAATCAATGATCAATACAAGCACTCAGATTCTTTCCTCTAATTTTTAAAATATGTAGAGGGGAGAGGAAAGTCTCTGAAGAATGAGAGAACCATGGAATCTCAGTATTTCTGGTATTTTCTTCTTCTGAAATAGCCAAAATCTGTTCACCCATTCCCAAACCTACCTTGATTTTGTAGAACTCCAGGAAAAAGTGCAAATTGGAACTCAGCCTCTTAGATGAGTAGGTAACTGTTGGGCCCTGTTTTCCTGGAAGGAGGAAAATCTATGAAAAGGCACAGAAGTTGCCCAGCACTCTGGGTAACAAACTCTGGTAGGTGACTGACTATGACCTGCCATACCTATTGGATGGGTATGTTTTTGTTGTAGGCAATTAAAAAAAAATAAATCATGGTGTATCAGTAACTTCTTAATCTTTAATGATTCCACAAGATTCTAACATAAAATAATGAAGCCATGAATAAAGGTAAAACAACAAATTAGTGTGGACAGGCCTTCACCCTTGAGTGCAACAAGCTTAACTAGAAGACAGAAAGGTCACAGCTTTTCCTCCTCAAATTAGAAACTATTGCCGAACTGGGCTACAGAAATACATCATTACAGTATTTTGATAAGCTATAGAGTAGGGGAAAATATGCATTTTCTGTTCTTTGAAGTGACCTGATGTGGTTTGCAGGAACTCTTATTCTAAGTTTAGATAACAAATAAATATGACTGAATAGTTTCCTAGAACATTTTAAGAAAATTACAGTAACTTTAATTCACATTTGTTTACATTGCCACATAAACCCAAATACAGTAATATAGTCAGTTTTACCATTAACTCCTGAATATCTGTGAACAAACTACTAGCTCCAGCTTGATTTTATTACAATATTCAACTTCAAATTCATCAAGGTATCCTTATATCTGTTGTGTGAATATATTTATCTATAAGACTATTCGGGCTATTCAGAGACCAGACGACACTGTATGTAACTATGCAGACGTTTGATGTACTTTCTCCTAAATTTCCGGTAGAGGTACAGAAAACAACTTTTGGTGTCCAAGTTAGTGGGGCACAAATGAATGAATAGTTTCTCAAAAAGAAGAATCCAAATCTGCGAAGATTTGCACGCTCACTTTGCTGTACTTGAAGTGAGACTCCGTAATTTTAGGTATTTCTGTTTCCATTGTACACTAAGGTTGTGCACATTAACAAACAGTTCTGTGCAATGGAAATTGATCTATGAAGTTAAACAGTTGGAACTGAGGATCCGATGTCCACACCATGTGTTTTTGGGAAGTCTTATTTCAGACTAGCTCTTGTCTGCTCTCTGAGACTAAATGCCCATTAGCAGGCATAATAAATCAGATGTGCTTCTAAAGCACATCTTCTGGTTTAGTTCCTGTCCTGGTTTGAGGTTTCAGTCACGACACCGGCTGGCACTGGGGAAGTCCCAGGCTGACTTGGTGACGGACAGGAACTGGATTGTCATCCTTGGAGCTTGATACAGTTTTGTATATATTTCATTATTTCCTCGTATGTTAGTATTAATATCTCATTAAAGTAGTTTAGTTCCTCCTAAACTCTTAAGTCTCTTTTTCCCTCCTATGCCTCTCTTTTTGAAGAAGGGTAGAGGGGAGCATCTGTTGGTCCCATCTGGGGTCCCCCAAGTCCCCAGTAGCCAATTCGGCCTGAACCACGACAGCTCCATTCAAAAAATTCTAGTTAGCGTGCTCTGAAACTGTTCCATGAGGCAAATCAAAGTACAACAAGTGAGGGAGATCAAGGGATTCAGTTCAAAAGCACACTTCTCCTCAAAACTAAGATGTGAAATTGAACACCCCAGAGTGGAGGTGATGCCTCAGTGGTTAATTTAACTGAGAAGCCACTTTCAGATGCAGAATTACATGACAGCAGCCTGTTCTGTTATTCTTATTATTCCTGTATTTTAATACTGGGCCAAAGAAGTCTGTAGAAAGCAGTGTCTGTAGAAGGATAAACAAGTGGGATAAAGACTGAACCTTTATTAGCTTGCCAGTTTTTCATTTACTGATTTCTCATGTGAAGTGTTGGGCGGTGATAGCAAAAAAGATTAATCATTAAATGTCTCGAAAAATAAGGTAAAATGTAAAATCACTTGTCTCTGTTTCTATCTGTGCAGTACTTAGGCATTTTATTTGGCACAAAGTGTTACTCATAAGTTATCCCACTTAGTGACATGCTAGAAACTGTGATTTTATTTTTCTGATGGTGTTTATTAACATTATACAAATATTTGTCTTTTGAACTCCTTATCTTTCTAATTTGGAACCATCGCTGGAATTCCAACAAGGTTCTAGTAGTTATTTAATTTTCAGATCTTTGATGCCTTCTGATAGCTAGATTTTTTTGATTCCCTTATTATCTTTTATTGATTTGGGGTTGTTTATGAAAATTAATTTAAATATGCACTTCAACATTAATTTGTATTGTGGATGAAGATAATCCTGAAGTCCATAAATATGAGTTGTGCAGAAGTCTAAGCATTTTCCAAATTTGGGGTCTATATGTGTGAACATGCATAAATATGCATACTATGTAGTTACTATTTATGTTTTTATATATATGTAATTAGGTTTTATATACATAGAGAGAGAGAAAGAGAAAAAAGTTTTTTTTTCAAATTAATATACATAGTTTACCTTAAAAATATAATAGGATAATAACATATAGAGAAAATGTTATTAATCTCTCAATTGTAGAATGTGAGGACTTTAGAGGTTTCCAAAATGCATCTAAAAATATTATCTTTGTCAGAAAATTCTATTTATTATCCATTAACTCTTATTTTCCTGTATATACAGGTACATCTGTTCTACAGGTGACAGCCACAGATGCAGATGACCCTACATATGGAAACAGTGCCAGAGTAGTGTACAGCATTCTTCAGGGACAGCCATATTTCTCTGTTGACCCTAAAACAGGTGGGTATTTTATATTTCTGTCAGTGTGATTTGGCTAATATGTTGCAGTTAACTAAGTCTGATAAATGAAATCAAATGTACAAAACGCAGGTGGGTGGGATTTTTTTATTGTTTTAAAAATTCGTATTGTATCCTACTTCTTGCTTTAACACTATGAAATTTAGCAGTTGCTATGTTTTGCTAAATACTAAAATTAGCCTACTGTGTACAGAGCTAATTCTATATCATGACATGATGTGAGCCATTCAGCCAAACTGGAATAACACTTTTTCATATTTTCAATCCTCTGTTTAGGAAGTGACTCAAGTGTGCCTAATACATTATGATTTTAAATGCTTTGTCTTGCCTGAAGGATAGGCTTGGGAGGATTATTGAATGTGTGCTTCAACACATATACCATAATAAATTAATATTATTCTTGTATTTATAAGACTGAAGTATTGCCATTTCACTGAAAATTTATTCTATGAGTCAGAAGTAGAATAAGCTGAAATATTTATGCTTAAACTCTATGCATTGCCCTCTTCTTTTTTCCACAAAGTGTAAGTTATGTGTAATGAATCCAAATTGGTTTCTTTAAAGAGAGCAGAAATCTCTTTTGGGCGTGGGGGTTCTTAGCAGTTTTGGGTTTTCTGAAGAGCACAATTTTAAATATTAATATGATGGTATATTTTTAGTGCACATTTATAGTCCTTAATAATGAGGAAATATAATTTGAGAAAGTACTTTTTTCATCTGAATTTTCTAAGTATTTTTCACTATCTATATCAAAGCTTTAATACTGAGGGGAAAGAATGAAATATAGTGATCCCTACACTTAACTGTAGGGAAGAATAAGGATTTTTGAAATGTGCTAAAGTGAAGTAACTGTAGTGTAAATAGTTTTCATTGTAATGTTTTAACATTTAAGTGTCTTTGCTTGTGTACATTAATCTTGGTGGAACTTGGAGGTACAAGCTTGCTTCATTGCAAAGAGAAGTGTATCTGTGCCATCTCAGCTAGCTGTGACGTTAGGCCTCCTTTGAGTAGGAGGCTGGACTCGATGACCCCCAGAGGATGTCTCTCTCAGCCTAAATTATTTTATAAATTTGTAAGCTCATGTTAGAAAGGCCTAAGAGTGCAAAGCCTGACAGGATCCTGTTGGAGGACTATATAAGGTGCTGGGAGGAAAACCTGATGCAGGCCTGTTCATACATACGGTGTTTTGGGAACGACTGCTAGCACGCACCTTACCCAGCCATGTGCGAGTACAGGCTGGCAGAGTACTACCTGGCATAGGCAAAAACCACTCTGAGGCACATGTTAACAACTAAGAGTTACGGAATATCAGTGGTATAGTGCTCAAGCGCTCTCTGCCCTTGTTTTACTTAGAAATTCGATGCTGGTCTACATTTCTGCTTCTGTTTTGCCACTCTGAGGCAATGGCCTATTTTTTTAATTTTGATAATGGTGTGGAACTTGTAATCTGGAGCTGCTATTCAGTCAGTGAAGAATCATAATGGATGTTCGCAGTGTCAGGTCTGTATCACAAAATAAAACATTATTGTTATATCACTGTTTGTATACTATAAAGAAAGCAGATGGGAGTGTATTTTCACTCCCCAAGCCTTAGGTTTTGACAGGGATTTAATAACACTTTATGAACTTAAACTGTTTTTAATACGTGTATAGAATATGAAAATATTTCTGATACCTTAGTCTATTAAAATGGCAAAAGAATAAATACCTTATGAGGTAAGCAGATCGTGAAACAGTGAAAAAAACTGGAGAAGACTTTTTGATTTCCTAAGTTGTCTTTTTATAATTCCAGAGTAGCAGTTAATTTAATTTGGCATGATATAATGGGAAGAAGTAGGATATTGGAAATGATGGGAAAGTCTTGAAGAATAGAGTGTTTCACTATGAAATTTCACTTTGAATTTCTGTGGTTTAAGGCACTTATTTTCTAAAAACATCACTCTTCTGAATTTGCAAGCATTTCTGTGACCTATTTCTCCTAAGGCTTGAATTGTTCGATTCCATCTTAGTCATATTTTATCTGGAAGTTTTCTGAATTTACTGTGACGTGCAGAAAATTCCTTTACAAGAAAGAGATAGAACAGATGAAACGGGGAAAAAGAGAAAGGTGCCAACATTTGTGCCTGAATGTAACGTTTGTGAAGCCTAAGGATCTTTTATGGCTATCAGTAAAGCTTCTTGGACCTATCAGATGCAGATATCAAGCTGTTCATAGCTCTAGTGTGAAGACCCATCTTAAGAAGTCTTCTGCTTCTAGCTTAGTGCTGCCTAAACTTGTTTTTAAACAACTGTCTGAAGACTTTAGAAGTATGGATTTTTAGGAGTTTAGTTCAGAAAAGTTTAAATAGGATTTTAGAATTTGTACATCTAAAATGAAATAGTGGGCCAGCACCAAATTACAAGCTTAGAAGTAAAAAAATGTTGTGTTCTTGGCAGAAAAACATCTTTGTTAGCTTACCTGATAAAAGGCTCCTCTCTACACACCCAGAGGTGCAGTGCTGGGAGAGTAATCCCCATGCCCTAATTAGAGACTCAATCCTGGGCTCATCCCAGGGCTGTCCAGGAGACTCAGCCACATGGGCTGGGACTGAAACCCATCATGAGGAGTCAACAGGAGATGCTGTCCTGATCACCCTTCAGGCTGCGGGAACCACTGCTCACAGGGGTATGGGACACATTATGGGATGCAGGGAAGAATGTTACGGCATTGTACTAGGTTTATTCTGGGATTTTTAGAGGAAGAACCACAAGCAGGAAAAAGGAGGGATTGAGATGGATTAGGGACAAAAAAAAACAAGAAACAGAGGGATAAGGGGTAAAAGGGGCCAGTCCTGTGTAAACAGACTCTAGCTCAGTGCTGTTGTCTAGTCATGCCCTGTGCTTCATCAGCACAGTCTGTCCTGTGTCTTCTTATGCTCCACTTCTGCTAACTATTTTCCTGAGTGAAGGGACTCTCTGTATGCATGTATGTCTGGAGGTTTAATTGCCAGCAACTGGAGCTGGACCATGGGTCAGAGAGTCCCATATGTCTGTGGTGCCAGCAAACTGGATAGTACAGAGTGTGTGCGTGTTGCATGGGTGTGAATGTCAGTGTGGGGTGACTAATGAGTATCAAGCTGGAATAGCCAGCGAATTGGCTGAGTGGCTTGGCTGCCAGATATCCATGTGCCCAAGAGTCTGGGCCAGGTACTGGAGAGACCAGAGGGTTCATGAGTGAGCTGTTGTGGGGGCCCAGAAGTCCAGACTGACTATGAGAGCAACTGTATGGTCTGTGCGTTGACTGAGAGGCCTGTTTGCATCTCTGTGTCTCTGTGCATGAGATAAGGGGAGACCAGGGAGCCAGGAGCCAGCTCCTGTCTAGCCTGGGTGCCCAAGCCAGCTACTGAGAGCTCATAATCATAGAATCATAGAATTGTTTAGGTTGGAAGGGACCTTGAAGATCATCGAGTTCCAACCCCCCCTGCCATGGACCTTCCTCTAGACCAGGTTGCTCAAAGCCCCATCCAACCTAGCCTTGAACACTTCCAGGGAAGTGTTCACACACTCCACAACTTCTCTGGGCAACCTGTTCCAGTGCCTCACCACCCTCACGGTAAAGAATTTCTTCCTAATATCTAGTCTAAATCTACCCTCTTCCAGTTTGAAGCCATTCCCCCTCATCCTATCACTACATGCCCTTGTAAAAAGTCTCTCTCCAGCTTTCTTGTAGGCTCCCTTCAGATATTGGGAAGCTGCTATAAGGTCTCCCCAGAACCTTCTTTTCTCCAGGCTGAACAACCCCAACTCTCTCAGCCTGTCTTCGTAGGAGAGGTGCTCCAACTGTCTGATCATCTTTGTGGCCCTCCTCTGGGCTCGCTCCAACAGGTCCATGTCCTTCTTATGTTGGGGGCTCCAGAGCTGGACACAATATGCCAGATGTGTTCTCATGAGAGCAGAGTAGATGGTATAGGTAGTATATGTGGGGTGTCAGTGGGCATGCATGGCAACTGGGAGGCTGAATGGTCCAGGGCGAGTTACTGGATACACGTAGTATCTGAGGCCCGTTACTAGAGGATCCATAGTGTCCTGAGGTGGGTGGGGATGTGTGAGTGTGTCCAGGATTAAAAGGGGATCTGTACCAGCAGCTGGAGGGGAACTGTGGGCCTCGAACTTGTATGTCCAGAGACCAGCAAGTGGCAATAGTGGGATCCAGGTGCCAGCTACTGGATAGAGTGAGTGTCTAAGGCAAGTTACAGGAGGGATCCATGCTGAGTACATGTGTGTATTTCCAACTAATCTGTCCTTCCTTCAGATCAGCCGGGGAAGAATGAAGCCGTTTGTGCCATTTCTGTTTGAGTGCTGAGTGTTTCTATCAGTGTGCTGCCCTCCGCGTGTATGTGTTGCATCTGTGTGCGTACCTCTTGGGAGCACACACTCAGCCTCACTGCTGCTTCTAAATCACAGATTAAAAACAGGGAACTGCAGCAATTTGGCAACCTCTAACAATCTTTAGTTTTTCAGGTGATTGGCTCTAGGGCCTGTGTTTTGCTTTGTTGTTTTGTTGGGTTTTTTTTTCCCTCCAGGAAGGAAGAATTGTAAAGTCTGTGTATAGAAATTTACTGCAACTGTGTTGTTTGAATGTGAATGTCAGAAGATTTTCGAAATCCTTTGAATTTGAATGGCTTTCTAGGAAGTGATTTGTATTTGTGTTTATTAATTACTTTTAGTAATTAGCTATGGGATGTAATAGTAATTAGCTATGTAATTAGTAATTACCTGTGATAGCCTGTGTTGATTCCTGTTTGATTCCCTCCCCAATTGCAGCAAAACATTCTGCTGAATTTTTATAAATAAGTATGTATTAATAATGCTGATGAGAGAGAAGTCAATATCTAGATCCTAGGTGTGTTTGCAGAGATTATGTGTATAGGATTATATGATTTTTTAAATCAAAATACTCAGAGGACCTCAGAAAACATGAGTTGCTTATCCTTTTACGGTACCATTAACCTCACTGTAAAAATAAAATAAAATTAAAAAAAAAGTTATTGGTGAAGAGTAGAACAAATAGTTTATTAATATAATTAGCATTTTAATATGCTTCTCCCTCCCTGTAGAACATCTGAACATCTTTTGAAATGCCCAAAACCACATGAAAACTATTCCTGGAAGTATGACTCACAAATTGAATACCCCACCTTTCCCAAAACATGAGGTCTTTTGATCCATGAACTTGACACAGGATCTATCCCTGCTTGTTCTTTGCTTTAGGTCAAGTGTGGCTCATCAAACAGCAATAGTCAACATTTGACTGGTAACCCAACCCCAGAAGCTCATTTTTTTCCTGGAGAAAACTCAAATTAGGCTGTGGGTTTCTTTGTAACAGCTGTAGCGTCCCTCTTTCAGGTGCCACAAGCTTTGGGGGTGAAAGTGTAACCCGTGGTCCAATTTTACTGCTTACATAGTAAACCCATATCTGGAAGATGTTAGCAACACACAGATCTTCGCAGATGCATCGGTCTTTCTGAACAGAACATATAGAGTGAATTAATCTTTGAGGCATTTGTCCTTTCAAATCAGCAGTTCTGGTTGTAACTGTGATGAAATAAGAGGTAAAAGCCTCATTTATTGCAGTTTTGAATTGAAATCTAGACACCAGTGGGGTGGGAGAGAAACACAGTTATCATTTAATTGAATGACTGTGAAAAAAAATAGATATTTGTATTTATTTGTATTTATAATGATCTGCTGTTACAGCAGTAGCATTACAAAGTTCTTAGTCATGTATGAACTAGTTTGGTTTTTTTTTACTCGAAGATTATTAAATAGTAAAGAAATATTTATGCCTGTTTATGAAAGAACATCACTGCAAATTAGTACAGACTAATTATGAAGTGTGAAAAGAGTGTCAACCTCCCTCTGCTTTCTGTCTGCATAATAATATGAACAATGGTTTTGAGCATCCTTATAAGAAATGACCTATTCGCTACTTAATCTAGTTTGTTTCCGACTGAGAGCACAATACAAATAATAAACATAGTCAGTGGCTGAATAGATGCTTCCAAATATACAGATGTGCCTCCTGAACACCAAATGAGACATCCTTGAAGTTCAAGACTTTTGTCCTGATCTGTAATTATTATTCTTATCCTATTCTGGAGGTTCTTGTCCATAGTTCATATGGGAATGGCAGATTTTGTGGCATTATAGTATGCAGAGTGTAATTTTAAGGTTCCATGTGTATTCCTCTGGAAAATGAGAAAAAAAATATTGATTAGTTATAGAGTTATTCACAGATTTGATACTGCTGAATTAATACTAATGCTTTAAAAAATTTGTTAATTAATGAAATCTGTTGAAGTTCTTTTAATGCTGAGATAATAATTGGATTTAATGGAGTCAGGTCTACCTCTTTTCTTTATTTTAGAGAAAATATCTTAAATTGACATAAAGGGGAATTGCACAGACTTCCCAGTACAAAAAAAGAAGAGCATCCTTTACATGCTTTAGTAAAAGTCTGCCATGGTATTCTGGATAAGAATCTACTGTGCTAATTGGAGTAAAGCTAAAGCATTTCATGACCCTATGTCTCTGCCATATATAGGAAATCATACTAGTTAGTAAAATCATTTCTGAAATCAAATTCTACCACTTACTTGAATGAATATCCTTATTTTTGATATTCAGAATTCTTTCTTTTTAGTTGGAATATCTTTCTTAGTGACATCTGTTTAAAATAAGCATGTTTATGGGGATTAATGGTACTGTGCTGATACACAGATTGGTTCATATTAGAGTGCTAGCTGAAACTGGAGAATTCTGTGTTTCACTATCTCTTTGCTTCATGCTGAGAGGCTCCAATATCATTTTAATGACCTGATGGGGCTATAGAAGTATCTTACATAAATTGAATACTTCTGCTCTACAGGAACACTTTACGATGTCCCTCAAACTCTACAACTGAGACATCACATCTGATGCCCAGGTTCCTGTAGTGGTCTTAAAGTAAATTTAACCTCCTCTATCACAGTTTTTACACATGAACTCTTAAACTGTTGTTGCTCGATGATTAAATTTTATAAAAAAACAGTAAGGGTGATTGCATTAATCATAAAATTTTGCTAATGACATTCTGAGTTAGGTAAAGAAATATCTATGATGAACCTTCAAAATCTCACTTGTGCTTTTGTTGCAGACCACTTATAGCGATTAGTAAAAACTCCAACTTAATTATACGTGATTGGTTTCTACGTAGTATTAAGATGATGTCACACTGAAGAATCAATCTGAAAGTTGAGTTATTTTTATTAGTGATACATCTTGCCAACAGTGTGTGGGATTAAAATAAATTTGTTTTGTGTATGGGTACTGTAATTTTATTTTAAAGTTGTAAGAACTGTGTTTCATATTAGGTTTTCATGCTTATATTCCCTCAAGGAAATTCTGAAATGTTGTAATAGAAATTACATCTCTAGCGTATATCCTCGCAAAAGTCTGCAGTTTGTTGTCAAGAGAATCACTAGAAATTCAAACTCAAAATTTGAGAGAGTCTTACCACATTTTTCTAATTCTACCAGGTACTGTACAATGCACTCCTTCGTTCCTGAAGGAACAGAAATACATGTTCCATTTAAAAATATTGTCATGAACACTTGTTTGAGCTCCATTACATGTAATGGCTGCTTGGGAAGACAAGTGCTGTAACTCCAAACACACCCCCTTCCTTTTTCTTCCCCCATCTCTTATTGCTGAGCATGATGTCATATGGTATGTGATATCCATCTATCAGCTCTCAGCTAAGTGTAATGTAAATATTGTAATGTCCTTTGATTTGAATTTTAATATTAGATTTTCTACACCTAAGGTTTTTACACTTTTAAGATAAACTCTGAACAATGGACTCAATTCTCACAGTTCTCTTGTGTTCAAAACATATACTTTTACAGTGTTCCCTAGAGTTATTCAAAGGAGCAGCTGAACAATCCACTGTTTCTTTTAGTTTTCTGAGGACTCTGTTTTGGTACAGTTGAAGATTTTATGAGGGCATTGGTACAACTGAAACCTTGTTGTTTACGCCTTCTTTTCAACTAGCATGGAAACTGCACAGAAGAGTCCTTGCTAATCAAAAGTGTACAAAGAGGAGGGGCTAAATGGTGTGCTGAAGATGTCTAATAAGGGTAATACCAAAGTGGCAGCACTGTTTTGGAGCAAAGGTCTCTACAAACTAGTGCAGTGTTTCTTATGGTGACTGATTCTTGCTGGGCCATGCTTTTACCTGTATATCCTGATGCAATTTTTGCCATCCACCCCCAGGAGATTTTGTGGTCTGCCTGTGGGAGCAGGACTTTGAGGAGCAGAAGGTGGATCAGTTACTCATCAGGACCAGTGTTCTGGTGCTGTACTTTCTTTGCTGGTTACCTACCACCGCTATCTCTTCCAGCATCAATCATATGGTTAAAAAGGACAGGCATAGGAGGCAGAAAAGCAATGGCAAAAAGACAGACTGATGTTCTAACCTCGTTTTCCCTCTCCTATGAGATGGACCATGTGTATTGGAGATTGATTTCAGAAATAGAGAAGAAATTATTCCTTGGTTGTTCCACTCTTGTTTGTTTCTGTGTTTGTTATTCTTTCATCATCTGATGTTGTGAACAACTACTTTGGACAACCCATGTCGTCCAGCCACAAGTTATCCTCAAAAAAAAAAAAAAAAAGACACATGCTTCTGTAACAGCTAATTGGCAATTAGCAAATCCGCAGATCATATTTTCATCTTGGCTTCCTTACCAGGACTACTGCAATATGACAACTGCATTCCTTTTGTTGGTAGACACCTTTTTTTTTTTTTTTAAACCTTTCATCTGTAAATAACACAGATACATTTTTACACTTCCAGCATAACGGCTGGTTATTGTGGCCTAACCCCAGTAGGTAGCTAAGCTCTAGACAGCCGCTTGCTCACTTCTTGCACAATAGGATAGAGGAGAGAATGGGAAGGATAAAAGTGAGAAAACTCATGGCTTCAAATAAAGACAGTTTAAGAGGGAAAGCAAAAACCACACATGCAAGCAAAGCAAAATAAGGAATTCATTCGCTACTTCCCTTCAGCAGGCAGGTGTTCAGCCATCTCCAGGAAGGCAGGACTCCATCGTATGTAATGGCTCTTTGGGAAGACAAGTGCTGTATCTCCAAACATCCTCCCCTTCCTCCTTTCCCCCCCAGCTTTTATTGCTGAGCAGGATGTCATATGGTGTGTGATATCCCTTTGGTCAGCTGGGGTCAGCTGTCCCAGCTGTGTCCTCTCGCAACTTTTTGTACATCCGCAGCCTACTTGCTGTTGCAGCACCGTGAGAAGCTGAAAAGGCCTTGACACTGTGTAAGCACTGCTCAGCAAGGCTAAAAGGTCCTTGTGTTATCAACACTGTTTTGGTCACAAATCCAAAACGTCGCCACATTGTAGCTACTATGAAAAATTAACTCTATCCCAGCCAAGACCAGTACACTGGTGAAGCACTATGTTTGTTTGTTCAACCAGATTGAAAGTCTGATATGAAAGCAGTGAGGCATACATGATCGTGTAGTCTGGATTGTGTTGCCACATCTTTTAGTCTGTCTCCGAGGTGTAAAATTGCTATCTGCTCACCATTGTGAGGTTTTGCTTTTACCTTCTATGGGACATTGGAAAAGATTCCTAATGTTAATGTTTATTAATCTTGGGTTTCCATACTTCTAGACATTCACATCTTTGCAGGTGTACTGAGGATAGTAAAGAGCCTGCTGTTTTCTGAAGGTCACTGTGCTGTGTCTGTTACAAAAGTTAGAGATTTTGGTGTGAGAAAAGTATTCTATTGCAAGTGTCTGTAAGAAGTCTGTTTTCCCAGAATAGGATTACTTCTATGAACAGGTGTTTCTCTCTGTGTCTTTCAACTTTTTGGAAGGGATATATGAACCATTAATTGTAGGTTCTTTGTTTTTAAATGAGGAAGGCTAATGTTCCATCCAAAGTGTGGAAATTGCATGTGAGATAAAATGTGTTTAACTTCAGGGAAAGGGAATGAATAAGATTTCACCCTAAAGCCACAAATACTTTGTTGCAATTTTTAGCTCATCTGGGATGAGAGCCGGGACACTGACTCAAAAGATTAATGCACTAGGCTCTTTAAAGACTCTGCCCCTAAGGACCAGTCCACATGTTAGCAATGCTTTTACAGATCAGTCTTTATTGTTGTGGAATTAAGCAGTGACTTTATTGCCTTTAATTGTGCTAACAGGTGTCATATTTCTAGACGATAGGTTACTATTGACATCTCCAGTTCTACACGGAAGAATAACTGCGGCATTGAATCTTTTTTTTTTTTTCACCCTTAGATTTTTGGTTGAGGGACTGAAATGAAGATATAGAGCAAAGCATTAAGCTGAACTTTGTAGAGGTGCTCTAATTCATACACAACTCTGCTTCGTGACCCATGTTCTCTTTTCCAATTTAATTTTCCCTTCCACAAGCTGTAGTGGGTATTGGTATTATTGAGGATAGCGATTTCAGAAATGCAGTTAAAGGGTGCAATGAAACTGTGCAGTGGCAATGAAAATGAGAGGGAGCAATATCAAAGTATTATTCCAGGAGCTATGTTATCTGCCAGTTCGGTAATGCTAAGATGCCTGCTTATGGTTGGAGACACACTGGTTCTATATTTATTAAATGGCTTAACTTCTTGTGCCTCTATTTTATGAGATTTTTACAAATATATTGTGTTAATAATAATAATGCTATTGCTTTAATAATAAGTTTGAGTAAGTTCACATTTTTGCCTTTCATATTTTGAGAAATTACATTTAATTCACACTGGAGGCAGGGAAAAGACCAGTAGCAGTAGACTTGTGAAAAAGAAATTAGGCATATAGAATTGATTGAGGATACCATTTCCTTTAGTAGTGGCATATAAACAGAGTTTTTATAATGCACACAGATCCTGTGATTTAAAAACATAGCTACTCTCAGAATTAATATGTATTCTACACTAGATCAATAAATATGCATGCATCTGTTTTCCCATCAGTCTTCATGTTTCAGAACAATGCATACGTTTTCAGTTACAATCTGAATAGTTGTGGCTGATAACAAGTTGTCTTGTAATAAACCATACAGAACAACAAACCTAGTACGGTGATGATGATTTTCCAAATATTATATATAACAACTATGTTTCTCAAGAATATTGTCCAGCAAAAACGATTCAACTGCAGTTGAGATACCTCCTAAGAAAAACTGAACAACAGTTTTATAAGATTAACACAAACTCCATATTTATTGAACATTTACTTAAGAAACAAACAAGCACAAGGTGTTCATGAACCAATTTTAACACCAGTTTTAAAATATGTTAAGAACGAAGATGACATTTGGGGAACCTCTATAATTCAGTTCTAATCTGAACAGTACAGAGAAACTACCTCCAGAAACCACCAACAAAGCTGTGATCTGTCCAGGAAATTTGACCTCTACCAGCTGTATATCAGCATTTGTCCTCTTTTTGATATTTCACTTTGCAGCCTTTGCACCGTCACTGCCTGTGTGAACAGGGAACACAAAGCCTGACAATAAAGTTTCCCAATTTCCCTTAGATGGTGTCCATCTTTTCTGAACTTTCCCCAGAGTTCATCTCGTTCCCTTGCCGAATTTGTCGAGCCCAAGAGCAGCAGCAGAAGCAGTACCGTGGTCTTTGGTCTTTAAGACTGTAGGTAGGCCCTAATCAAACACAACCACCAGCAAATTTACCTCATGTCTTCTTAACTGTCTTTATGATTTGCCAGCATATTTGTAAATTTAAAACTTAGGAGAGACTATAACCAGACTTACTGAGACTCTGTAACTTGAATTCCAGGAGAGGATACTGTTCAGTACTACTTGTTTTGGGTTTTTTAAATTATCTTTGCTTACATATGTATTCTGTGACTTAATTGGTGAACGCAGTAGGAGTTAGATCTTTTTTTCTGAGTGTCCGATTAATCGCCGCCATATCTGGAACTGAACTGTTTACATGACAGAAACATACAGATACATTGTCAAATCAAAGTCTCTGTCTTTATTTGCTCTTTCCAAATTTCCTTATAGAATTGTCATTCTGCTTGTCAGGGTCTGCAGTCCACTAACAGGACCTCCCACCCTGCCCATGGCACAAGAGCCTATTGCAGCCCCCTGGAGCCATCAGCCTCTGCCCCAGCAACACCTCGGCAGAGCCAGTCTCCAGCTCCCCACAGCCCTGCCCTGCCCAGCCATGGGTCCCGCTGAGCCGGGTCCCTGCCCCCAGGGAGGTGCATGATGCCCAGGGCTGGGGCTGCCCTGATGCCACCAGCTGCCCTGCTCCTGGCTGGGGGTGGGATGGGTCCTGCGTGCCAGGTCCCACCGTCGTCCACCCGGGGAGTCCCCGGCACCTGACCCCAGGGTGCCCTGACACTGTTGCAAGTATTGTTGTCAACAAAGATCTGTAAGATGGATGTTTTTCTTCACGTTTTTAAACCCATAAGCAAACCCCATCCTTCAGGCAAAAAAACGTTTTCAAATTCCCAGCCAGTACATACCTTATGCAATATTTTAAACATTAGATAAAGCCTCTGTCACTGAAAATTGTCACAGTAGAAGAGGGAGAAGTGGAGCTCTGTTTGCTACCCATTGCAGAGGAGTGCAGCCCAGTCTGCAGTCTTCAATTTAGGTCCCCGAGGAAGTCCTTTGTTTTCTTCTCACATAGTTTTGTCTTGTTTTTCTCTTGGTACACATTTCAGGAGTAAACCATGAAGTTTTTTTATAATATTTGTGGTCATGATTACAGTATTAAAATATTATAAAGATACTGTTACTCTTCCTTTTTCCTTAGCTGGTCCGTAAAATCCTCAGTATTTCTGTTACGTAGTGTTTTGAGAGCATACTTAAAATGCTTGCAAGGAAAAATTCAATTCCATCTGTAATACTGGGAAAGATGTAAGAGTAGAAGCTTTGCTGGAATTTAGTAAAGCACTTGCAGTCCCAGAAGCAGATATAGCCATCATGGGAGCAGTCCTAAGGGAAGAGGGTAGATTAAATGAGGTTTTACACTCTCCCAAACTGTTCTTTCAAGAAATATGTTTTAGATCAATAGATTGCATCTAAAAGTGCTCGGTCAGAAAGTGCAACAAGTCCATGTATATCTGACCACCAAGCAAGTTAGGCTTCACTTTACTTGAAAGGAAGATGAAAATAAAATGAGGGACTTATCAGTAAAGGCTGTTTCTTACTGAGAAATCTCTCCTTGTAATGTGGTTTTCTCTAGGTTTTTGTCTTCAGCATGAAATGGCAAGGACTGGTAACGCAATGCAGGTCCTTTCACTTGAATGTATTTCCCAAGTCTTGGCTTTAATCCATTCTGATAAAAAGTTAATATGATAGAGAAATGGATTAATAATGTTCTGTAAAAGTTACTGAATCACTGCAAGAACATATGAGGATGTTTACTTGTCTAATCCTTTGCCTTTACTTAAATACAGTAACCTTCTATGCTGTAGAGAGGAAGCCTCCATTTTCAAAGTGGACGATTGTATGGTAAATAGCTTACTTTGTACTTTGAAAGAAAAGAAAAAAATCCTGCTTTAAATTAGGAAAAGCAGACAAAACTCATCCTGTTGGTCTTTTTGCAGAACTTTGTATCACATATAATGGCACTTCTGCATATTACTTTTTATAAGCCTCTGTTTTATTAGATAGACTACATCTGGTTCAGGTAAGATACTATTGCCAGGGGATTCTCAATGGTGTTGACAATATATTTCAACAATTGTGTCTTCTGAGTCTGAAAAAATTGACATTATATATATATATGATCTTTTTCGAAATTATTCCAAAAATTTTGCTTCTAACCTTAAATTACTGTAGTACAGCACATTCTGCAAGAGTTTCAGAATGCTCTGGTAAAACAACAGTTGCAAGGTATACTGAGGTAATAAAAATAATATAATGTGTTACAAAATGCTATAAGATGTATCTGCAAATTATTTTGTGTAATCACCGCTATGACAAATGATTAGTTATAGATATATAAATTTCTAATATAAAAATATCATCTGTAAACTATCACAAAAGATGAAAGAAGGTAAAAAATTATTTGAAAAATAGAAATTTTTCTGAGTGTGGTAGATTACTGTTACACTACACTTGTTAATAATTTTAACATAGTTATACATTAAAGTACAGAAAACATTCATTTCATATTCAACATGTAGATTTGTTTACTTTATTTTGAGACACCATGTCCTTGTTCAGCTAATGTCCTGTTGAGTCAGAAAACTAAGAGCGAATGCAGTGTAATATGAAGTATACGTATAGTACAATTGAATTTCGCTTGTCTAATTGTTTATAAAATACTATTTTTGACATAACTTTTGGATAGTCATCATTCTTGTGAATTCTGTCTTTCCACTTCACATAGAGCCTTCTTTGTCCCTGATAGTACTTCCATGATAAAGATCTTGCAAGTGGATTTTTGTTTTTAATCTGGATTTCTGAAACAAATGAAGCCAATGTACGTAAAATCAACAGCTGATAATTTTAAAAACATCTATTTCTGGAGTTGCTTCTTTTCAGAGAAGAGCAGATACAAAATGAAATCTTAAAAAAATGCACATTTAAACACAGATTACTAGGCTGTGACTTTTTAGCATGGCTCAAAGAGAGGGTGATACATATTTACCATCCATGTGCTTCTCTCAGGATGTACTGTTCATTAAAAGTAAGAGGCACAGTTAATTTCTTGTTTCTCATATGAGTGGCCTACAGGGATAGTAATTTTTCACCAGCTTATATGTCAGATGCCTATTACCACCTATCTTCTGTGGAAACAAATACTGAAATAAATGGAACCGACTGCATGTGTCCTGATCAGCTAACCATACAAGAGGTGAAAGACCCACAGATGTCCTTCATTTGAATGTGGTTTAATCTGACTTTCCAGGAATTTTGTCCGCCTGTGAATTGAGACTCACTGGCAAGACTTTAGGAACATTCTAACCTCCACGAACTTTAGTTGTGGGGTATCTACGGCATTCACCGAGCACTAGGCTGCTTGTCAAAATCTAATAAGATTTTTTTCTTCTTGATTCATTTTCGATTAATAATACAACTAACAGCTGTTGCCAGATGACAGCCACAATGGTGCTGTGTTTTTAATATTTTCTTCTTTTGACTCTGAAGATCCTTTCTTTCTGACAGGAGTCCTCAGGGTGAATTTCAAGGCCTTGGAATTAAAGATGATTCATGTAGCTGCTGACACATATTCCTAGGCAGAAGCAGAATACCAAATCAAAACCAAATGTCCATTACGTTTTCTCTCAAGTCAGCTATTTTACTTAAAAGTTCCTAAATTATTAGTGAAAATTGCATTTTTACAAGGGCTGTGCCACACAGGAAGAGTGTAAGAAGTAAAAGGTTAAAAATAGGTAAGCTCATGTTAGGTGCTAGGATTTTTTAATCTACCTCAGCTTTTCACTGCATTGCTATCTATTTTTATCTATAGTTAAGAATTTTGCACCATTTTTTGTATGACAGATAACTCCTCCCTGTAGAACATATGAATTGAAGTACTCATTGGCACAAACATATAGAGGAAAATATTTTTTATTGCAGGCGTTAGGACTCGAAAGAATATCAAGCCAGATGGGTTTTTTTGGTACTTGCAACTTTTGTGGTACTTTTAAAAGTCAGCCCATGATGTTGGCTGTGCTGCAAGCTGCCTGGGGCTCAAGAGGATATCGGACGGAGCACCTGCCTCTGTAGTGCCACAGTTAGCTCAGTTCACTTTATATCTGGGCCCTTCCCCAGGGCTTGCTCAGTGTACTTGTACAGAAGAACACTCCAGTATATTCTAACCTGCTGGTGTCCTCAGCCCGCGTGTGTGCTTCCTGTCCTCAGGAGCAAGCAGGGGCTGAGGGCAGCTGTACCCTCTTAGAATTTGCTGAGACTTGTGAAGGGAGCCAAACTTTGAACTGGTGTCCCCTGCAGCTGTGGGCTGCTGCGGACATGCTCTGCTCTCAGACCCTGCCTTGTCCGTAGTGAACAGAAGAATAGAAAAAGGCTTTGTTGGCATTTTTCTTTTCAGCTAGTCAAAGTCGAAAGGGACAGACCTGTCTGATGATCTTAAAGATCTTTTCCAACATAATGATTCTGTGGTTCTATGGTAGCATTTCCTTGTGGTCACCAGTTTCTTATAACATGGACACTGAAGCACCCATATGTCAAATGGCAAGGAAGTCTGCCTGAGGATCACCAGTCCTCATATTGATCGCAAAAAGGGTCTCCTGTCTGGTGGCAATCATTGTGGTGCCTGTGCAACATTGTAATATCATCTGGTTTCATAGGAAGCGCTTCTGATCTTCCACTCCAAATCAGTTTCACATAGATTTATTTTTAGAAGCACAGCAATATATATACAACTGTGTTACTGTTCTGAGAGAATGGCATAGTGGACCACAGTAGACCGTAGTGCAGTATAATATCGTGGTATGCTACTTTTTCATTGTCGAATGATAGGCTACTTGAATTAGACATAATGCAAGTAAGTTTTAGGCAATCTGATTAAACTCTGTTCATTTCAAAAATATTTTCTTTTACTATTCAGTGAAATTTGTATTAAGCTTCTGAAGTCCAACCTTTCAGTACTGAATCAGACATTATTAAGACAACAGCACAGGATCTAACTGTACTTTATTATCTTTATTTGAGGGTTTGTTTTCTTTGTTTCAGGATGGCGTTGTTTTCCCTTAGAAAGACCAACAGAGAGAAAAAAATCAAGTCTATTTGAAATAGAAAGGAATTTTTCAAAAAATCCAATTTTTTTTCCAATCTTTTAAAATATCCCATAAGAACATATTTAAAGGGTTGTTATGGAGTGTTTATTATTATCCTTAGAGTTTTAACTGAAAATAACTGATTAGTACTGAGGATACTTTGAATAACTGTCTTACGAGGAAAAATGACATTTTTACTGTTTTTTGGAATCAAGATGAAATTGTCAGTAGTGTGTTTAGTAGGTATAAAGCCTCAATTAGGAAATAATGAAATGAGGCACCTCCAATTCAGCATCAAACTTCTGATTTGCAAGAATCACTCTTCAGATTGGTAGTCACAATGTTTTTTAGATAGTTCTGTGTAAGCTGAGGGATTCCTGTCTACTGGAGAAGTGAGGAGGAAGAACTTTTCCTGCTCAGCCACCTGCCTCATTCTCCCCAACAAAAAACACACAAACTCCCTTGTATATGAGGAAACTGCATTTATCTTGGAAAAACAATTTCTACCAAAAAATTTCAACCAAAATTATCTTTTGTCTTTTGAATATATTGATTTTGCTACTTGTCAGGTTAGACAATCCATTTCCATATATATTGATAGTTATGTTCCATGATTCAGTAACTGTTTATGAAGTAGTGTGTAATAATCTTATTTTGCTTGTTGGAAATGTGGGTGTAGTACTGAGAACACAACATAAGAAGTAACGTGTTAAAAGTTAGAAATTGCAATTGGCAGGTGGTAGGTTAGACTGCTGATACCGCTCTGAAACAATTATGTAGAGCACAAATACTGCTAACTGGAAGAAAACATTAGCTTTCAGGAGTTTGGGGTTTTTTAATATATTCTGGGCAGAGCTGATAGCAATGCCTATAGTTAAGGTTGAATAACAGTTTCCATTATAAGGCATATAGACTTTACTACAATTTATTATTTAAGCTGAAATGATCTGTCATGTAACTGATGTTATGTCTGATGATTATATAGTTCAGCAAAAGCAGTTTGTAAGAATGTGACCAGGGGAGGAAATTATTTTTTAGTGTTATTTTTCACATTTTGTAACTGTTTCTAGTTTGAAGTGAGAAGCGTGGCAACTGGGAAGAAGATATTTCTGGAGCTTAAAAGACAGATTTTGTTTTCATAGTAAGATTACATGAAAGTTTGACAGAGTTGTGAGTCTCTGAAGAACCATCATTTCCACATGTCCAAAAGCACTTTAAATGAGTGGGTTCCATCCATGTTAAACAGGGCTAAATATAAATGCTAAGCCATTGTGCTGAAGCTGTATGAGGGAGTTACAACAGTACAGTAATTGTTGTCACTTATTTGACCAGAAAGCGTTCTGGTGAGTTCCAGTTTTAGGGTTTTACAAACATTTAGTAATTTTGAAGTCCAGAGCCTTACTATTGAGCGGATCTACAAAAGGCTATTCTTGGAGGCCTTTATGGATGACATGACTGAGAAACCGCAGTAAGTCATATCTAGAAATCTCGGAGATAAATGTAAGCAATTGACAAACTCTGCCCAATATAAACTTGCTGAAAGCGTAAGATGCTCAATGTATCCTCTCCTGCCCCTGTCAAAGAGAAAAAAAAAAAAACAAAACAGGAAGGTCACTAGTTTAGATCACTTCTTTTTATTTTTTCTTAAATAGCATCAAAATCTAAACTATTATTTAACCAGCTTTTGCTAGTATCTTCTGTAATAATAGAATGGATAGATCAAAAGCGGATATCTGTGGAAAAACTAGTTGTTTCCATGTAATGCTTTATAAATCTATAGGCTTATGTCTACAAGTCTATATTATGTGCTCTTCATCTGCGTATGATGAACTTCTGAATCGCATTACACGCAGCTTCCCCTCTCTCAATATTCCTGAAAAGATGAGGCATGGTTGTCATTGCATTCCAGCAAAACAAGCCAAATAATGCTGATGCTGAAACAGAAACTGTTCTTTCTGCAGTACCTTGATTTTGAAAGTATTTCTGCCATGTAAAAGAACACGTTGTTTGTCTGCAGTTAAATGAAATTAACAGTTACCTGAACCAGTATCAGTGTATCTGAACTGGAGCTGCATTTAGGCATTCAAGCAAATTACTCTTTTTTTCAGTGTCAAAAAGAATGCTGCACTTACGAAGGCACACAGGACAATGTCATATAGAGATTAGGATCTCAAATCTTCTAAAGAAATGTTTTAGTTTATAAAAAGAAATTTGCACTATATATGAAGAATAAATGTTTGAATTACCGGCATATTGTAATATCTTGGATCCCAGTTTCAGTTAACTTTCCTGTTCATATCTCCATTCATCCTTTGCAATACAATATAACGCGATTGTAATATCCACTATGAAATCTCTATCTGGAGCTGCTCTCTTGAATGAGATTGTGTGTTTACAGTTATACTTAGCATGATAGAATAAATCAACAAATACATTCCACAATAGCTCTGATTATTACTAATACACAATAGTAGTTCATGACTTTCATAATCCAGACCTATTTGAACTGGTAGATGTAGTTTTTCCATTTTGTTATTGTTTATGTACATTAACTTCTGCAGGTCCAAGATAAAGCCCTGATCTTGTAAGCAGTTGTATGAGTTCTTAGTTTTAGTACTAGCCTATGTCTACATTGGCTAATGTCCTAATGTGTATGAAACGGATTAAGTGAATGCAACCGGATTATTTTAACTGTTGCAATCTGGAGTGTAATGCATGTGAACTCCTGTACTTCATACATATACACATTCCTGATGTCTTTCGAGGAAAAGAAGAAAAATAATTTCTTGTACATTAGACTTAGAATTTTCTGTCGTCTTCATTACAATAGAAGATGAAACACTATACATGGGTTTATAAAATTAAGAACCCGAGAGGTAGAGAAGCATGCAAAAGCTATTTCAAAAGGATGGAACATCAGTTATTACCACTAACAGGATGACCATATTAAAGAATAAAAAGGGCTTTGGGCAAATAGGAAGGTAGAAAAAACAACTAATGTACTTTTTTGGAAAGTTAGGAAGCAATTATTTTCAAGACTGCGAGAACAAAAACTATTTTGAATGTGATGTTGAAGAAGAATAAGAATTATCTCAGGGATGGATAGGAACTGTGTGTATTTTGGGTCTCTGCATTAAAAATGGGATTTTAAGAAACTGTGAAAGTAATTACTGCATTAGTCTAGGCAAGACAAAATGAACTAATGAGTGAAGGTCTTAGCTGAAGTAGAATTGAAGTATTTCATTAAAATAGCTATAATTTGTCAGTCTGTGAGGCTAGAGGCACATTCCCTTAGGACTGTATTTACGTAAACAATGCCTTTCTTTGAAATTTACGTTCTCTCTCCTTTTTTTTAAAAACCATGTACCCTTACAAAAATTTTGCCTGTCTGATCTGGTACAAAAGAAAAAAGTCACTGGAGCCAAAAATTTTGTTGTCCGTGTTTCCAGGTTTCCTCACTTAGGAGCATGAAATGGGTTGTGAGTCATACCAAATGTTTCGGTATCTTATTTTCTGACATACTTTTATTCTCTGATGACTGGAAGTACATTTAATACATAGACAAAATCCAGGCCCTCCTTTTTTGTTACTGCTGCGTGAGTGGACACTGTTGTGTTGGTGATGTAATATGGGTTGGCCCGTGAAATCATCCATCATTTTAATGCACTAATCTTATGCATTATTGTTGACAATTCCAGTACATTTTTTGTTGAGCAAGTTATATCAATTCTCCCCTTTTCTATTATTAATAATTCAAATGTTATAGCTCCAGAATTGATCTTAGTTAGACATGAGATTAATTTTTCTATAATGTCTCTTTGGTGATGAACACTTACATACTTTTTCATATCTCAGAAGTTCATGAAATCTTTCAGTATGGTTGGATGATTACATAAATTATATCTTAACCAGGTAGAGATTTCATCTGACATTTCAAAAACACACTGATTATTGATTTCTCGGAAAATGTGTTTGCACATCATCATTCTCACTTACTATCAATTTTATGAGTTTTTTTGTGTCAAGTACAAAATGGTTCTATTATTCTTGAACTAAAAATAGTTGACGAGGTTTCCTGTTCACATGGACAAATAGGAAAAAAAAACACACTACTAATAAAGCCAATGGAGTCATGTTGATAATTCATAAACAGAGTCCCACTATTCTGATTTAACAATATTTGCTCTTAATTAGTCATGGTACATATGCGTAAGTAAATCCTTGTGTCAGCTGTCAACTTTATCATTCATGTTTTATGTGAATAGTAGGTCATTTCAGCTTGAGAATCTTCTTAACGGGACTGGTGACTGTCTAATAGTCTTATGAATCTAATGAGACCAACGACAAACAATTAACAATTTGGATTTTCAGGCTTTTTTTTGGTAGTTTTATATGGAGATACATGTGTCTTTAGCTTGCCACTTCATTAATTCTTATCTCACTAATGTAAATACGTAAACGTTGTGTGTTTGAACTTTTGCCCAATTGTCTTTACGTAATAGAGGATACATTTGGCATTGATACCTGTAACGTGATGAAAATCTTCCCTTCTTCTATGGAGCACTTTGACCCTCAGTGATCTTGCCTGCTATCATTGCACGTTGATGAAGAAACCTCATTATTTTGGGATGTAAATACAGGGCGGGGGGGTGGGGGAGGACTGTCATACTGACAAAACTCTAGCTTATATGTTAAATAGTGAAATCCTATGCAAATAACAAATACAGAATTGTGGCTACAGGTGTTCTCCAGAGAACGACTCTTTCTCATGTGGTTGGAGAGTGGAATAGCACTTACCTTTTTTTTTCTTTTTTTTTTTTTTTTTTTTTATTTTTCCTTTTTAATGTAGCAGATTCAGATGTTTTGTGTACGCAGACGAATCTGAGCGCAGGAGGTGTTTTCAGGGGTTGGATCAGTGCCTCAGTGGCTCTTTGGTGTTCCAGATGACATTACTACAGTATTACACCTTGGAAAATCCTCAGATCTTCTGAAAAATGCAGGTGCTCTCCTGCATGACACTTTCATGATCATAATCTGTAAACCATTCAAAGGCAGGGTTTTGTTTGCTTGCTTAGAATGTGATGTTTGTATATTAAAAATGAAGTTATCTTCAGGTGCAGATGGAAAAAATAAAAACTTTAAAATGTTACTTACGTAGACATTGCTGACAATACTCAAGACTTCCTTGGGAATTGCCATTTGAAATGAAATTAGAGTTGAGAATAAAATGTCACGTCTTTTTTGGGGGAAGAGAGTTGTAGTTTTGTTTTTGTTCTTCTACCTCCCCCCCCCCAAAAAAAAAAAAGTTAGCGTTTATATGATATGGAGGCAAAAGGACTTCCTTTTAAAATAATACCCTTTTATGTATTTCTGTGGATGTCATTGGGCCACAAGACTATAGTGGTTCAGAATATCAGTTCAGGTTCCCATAGATCTGTTATCATACTCCGCTGCCTCCCCAGTAATTAGATGAATGGATGCATGTATGGTCGAGATTATTCTTCCCATAACTAAGATTTTTCCACCTTTTTTTCTTGCCACATTAGTGGGAAATGTATTTATGTGGCTCTAAACAAAGTTTACACTTTATTCTTAAACAGATAATAAAGTCTATCTTCTGATATATATTCTGAAAGTATATACATAGACATAGAGAGAGAGAGTAAAGCTGTGATTGAAAGTTAATATTCATTTTAAGACATAATTTTTGAGGTAAATCTCCTTTTGATGTAGAATATTTGCAATTTCAGTTCTCTTAAGGTCAGTTTTGGATCCCAGCCTCACTGTAGAGAAAATAACATTAATATAAAGAAAAATAAGTCACATATTGGTACACAGTTGTTTAAATTCTCCCTCCATTGAAAACAGTGGATATCTTGAATGATATAAAGTAAAATTATTGTAGTGTAACTATTAAGTTATGCAGAAAATTGTGTAGAAAAGAAGCTGACTCAATATTTTTGTGCTGTTGTACTTGTTGGCCTGACTGCTTTGTCAATAGCAATCAAATATTATTTGTTCTGTCTTTGTTTTAGCTACATTTTTTCTTAATTTTGAAAAATATCACTTGCATATATATAACTCTATAGTTAACTCTATAGAGTTATATGTAAATATAACTCTAAAGGAAGGAATTAAATACTTTTTTCACTTGAATAGATTGTGCATCTCTGTTTAGCTCCTCAGAATTATATCAGCAGAGTGTGTAAGCATCAGTGAAACCACAAGACATTGCAGCTGATCTTGAAAAAGATTAGTACTTTCCATGTTGCTAATTTAGGGTTAAGAGAATAATTTGGTTATTTTGTTTGATTGCCAGATTAAGTAGGAAAAGGGTGGAAAAATTCATGACAAACTGACATGTTTTTGTTATAGCATCCTTCAGTGAAGACCAAACTGAAAAAAAAAAAATCAAATATTTTTGGTCAGTCATTTATTCAGAGCCAGTGAAAAAAAGTATGTAATTTTGCTGCATTCATAATAAAAAAGTTGAGAAATTGAAGGCAAGACTTACAAAGCTGCCAGTAGAAAGATGCTGATTTCGTCATCCATTTTATCTAATAGGCAAATATGTAGGAGATGCAGTTTGATATATTTGGTTGGTTGTGATGTTTGAGTCTATACTTCCTACACGAAGAATGCCATAGGTATGGCTAGATTATTATTGTTTAACTGCACTTTCTGTTTAAAAACATGGAAGCAGTAATTTTGGCCAGAAATGAAGAAAAATTTTCTGCAGTGTAATATTTTGTTTTAGAAAATGTAAAATATTTTATTTTGGTACCTTCTGAAAGAAAATGTTAAAATCCATTTTGAAATGGATTTATCTAAAAGTCTGTTTATGAAAGTTTATTTGTTGTTTAAATTGACTTACCAGGAAGAAGAAGCATGGCATTTTGAGGTTTCTCCATTTATAAGTTTTGGGTTTTTTTTAAATCTAAACTGTGTCCTTTTTCTTTGCACCAGATTTTGACTGCATTTCTTATAGGCAATTACAGGCATCTGTATTTGTTCAAACACTTCGTGAACACTGTTGCTTATTATTGCGAAAGCTTTGGTATATTTCCATGCTAAAAACTGAGAAATTGTGATTATCTTTGATAAAATAATCATATGTTCAATTAATATGGCCATTTTGAATGCGGAGGTTCCAATATAATTAGTCTTCTTTTAAGGTCCTTTTATGTTGCCATATATAGGGCTTGCTTTCATATTTTTATACCTTCCTTATCTCAGACTGTACCAGTGTGGAGTGTCACATGCCAAAAAAGGAAGATGAGACACAGAATAGTTGAGCAAGAAACCTGTCCTCATTCTGGAACATTATATTATTATTATAGTGGTTATGTGCCATAGTTTTTATTTTCAGAAAGAGTACCCAATCTTTTAATATTAATTAAATTGATAATATTTGCATTTAAAATGAAAAGTTTGATGGAAATGTTTTAAATTAACTGATACAACACTGAAATGAATGGCGAGGTATTAATAATTTATTTTACAGTTACCACAATAATGATACAGCAAATTGGAAAACTTTTTTTTAAATGGAAATTTAAAAAGAAAAAAAATACCATGACATGGAACAGCAAATTTACTTATTTCTTTAAAGCCTCCCATCTGAAAATGCTCTCTTTATTTGGGAGCTACATTTGCTTTGTATCCTTTGTTTTCCAATGGATAACACTTGACACCTGTCAGAGTATTTTTCCTTGAAAATGTATCCTCAGATAAAACATTTCTTCTGAAAAGCTACCCTCCTCAGGTAGGCCACATAAAACAAAACCAGACATTTGGGGAAGTGAGGGCATGAAATCCACTGAAGGAAAAGAAGTAAATTGTGGGCAAAGAAGGAGGCAGGGCACAGACTATAAAGAATACTACAGAAGAGAGGGGACTCCAAGGTTATTTCCATTCACATTATTTTCATAATGTTAATAACATACACCACTGCAGAACTGCAGTTTGCTCGTTTAAATTAAATAGAGAACCCAAAATGCAAGGTACGAGAAAACAGTCACACACAGCTTTGTGAAACCAAGTATTTCTGAGTTTGTGAAAAGATTAAACTCACGTGTTTAGGTAAGTAGGTAGTTTAATGGGGAGTTTTGCGTTTATAATGATTTCATACCTGCAGTATGGAGTCAGGTTTTTTCGTGGTTTATGGGTGGTTACAGTGACTAGTTCCACAGGTACAAAAATACTTTGTAATTGTGCATTGTGCCTGTGTTATAAGGTGAAGGAAAACAGAGCTGAGGCTGTACAACAAATGCATAATAACATAAACTCTTGTGTTAAAAAAAAAAAAAAAAAAAGGAGGAAAGGGAAAAGGAAAGGTAAAAAGGGAAAGGGGAAAGGAGCAAGAGAAAGGGACAGGGAAAGGGAAAGGGAAAAGAGTAAGAAAAAGCAAAAGCAAAAGGAAGAAAACCAACAAGTACATCCAGAGAGAACGTGTCTTCCGTGGGAAAACAAAATTCTTGTTAATGGTAATGCCCAGATATTCAGCTGACAGGAATCAGGATAGCTACACTCATGTCTGAATAAGCGGCTGGCTCCCAATCTGATATGGCTGCCTCTGGGAACTGGTAAGGTAAAGGGAAGAAAGGAGATCTGCAGTTTTGGAGTATAGCAGCCCTTTTGTAGCATGTTTAAGAAGTATTGCTGTCTTTTACCCCGACGAAGAACTACAGCACTTGAAATCATCATAAAGTAGTGTTTATTCTTTGTAATACAATCATAAGCTGACATATTCCATTTGCAATATTTCTTAACTTCTGTCATTAACCCATTTTCTGGAATGCAGAATGAGACGAATCCTAAGATTTTGCTGTGTGAAAAGATGGAGTGCTGCTTCAAGTTATGCTTTTAGTTGTCTATAGTATCAAAGGGAAATGACTTTAAGAAAACACAAGTTTGAAAATCCAGTCTTTAATAATAGGATTTGACTGTATTAATTCATGTAAACAGAAGAGAAGGAGGGAGTACGATTTATTTCTTTTTCTCTGATTTAATATCCTTTCACACCCTGACTTTCACCTCCAGACAAATTAATTTCTTTCTGACTAAAATGGTTGCTGTCTTTTGAGTTCATTATTGACAGAGTGAAGACTTAAATACAAGTGAACAAAATGAACTAATCCATTTAGCAAAATTCATACCTCTTTGCTGTGTTTAAGTCCTGTATAATAATCCTGCTGTGTTTATTGTAATTTTGTGCTGCGTTTTTATTCTCGACTACTCCTGCACCAGCTGCTGCTGCTTCTGGAAAGCAATGTTCCTGGCTTATCAGTTCACAAGTAGTAGCGGCTCAAGGGAAATGGTTAGATCAGATCGGGTCTACAGATTGTCCTCTGTTTCTAGTATTCTTTCCTTTGTTTCCCCGTGTGTGTCATATAAATCTTCAATTGTTGTCTCTTTGTGTGTGTGTTCCTGAATCTCATAGCCTGTTAGTATTATTTACATTGCTGTAAAACATCACAGTATTTTGGATTCCTGAGTGAATGTAATTCAAAATCTGTGCAACTCTTGCCTTGGGCACAAGTTGCCATCTTCTTTTAGAACTGAACTTTGCTTTCAGACCTAAGCCTGTATTTTATTAGATATATTTTATTTGATTTTACTTGAATGAAGAAATGAATAATTCAGTCTTGACTGAGAATATGGAAAATAGAAAATCCACATTAATTCCAAGAAACACTATTGAACAAAGAAGTCTTAAGAAATCAGAATACAATAAAAGACTTCCGGGTCAGAGTAGTGGTCCATGTAGACCAGTATCTTGTCTCTGATGATGTCAGTAGGGAGATGCTGTTTAGGGAGAACACGTCAGCCTGGCCACTTTCTGTAGTCTGCTCCGCTAATGCTTTCGCAGCATCCACAACCATTGCATTACAGTTGTAAGGGATTGGCACCTTGCCAAGTCCTTGTACTATCCATTTATGAATCTGTTGTCCACGAGTTTGTCCTTTTCTGAACCTGTTGGTACCATACTGTAGTAAAAAGTTCCAAAAATTCACTGCCTGCATTTTAAAGAAGTACTTTCTGTCTGTTTTAAACCAGCCTCTCTTATGAGTTTCATCAGTTGTCCTCAATTCTCGTGTTGTAGGATTTGATGAATAATGGTTCTGTGTTTATTTTATCCTACATTTTATTATCCAGAAGAGCTTACTGTCTTCTCCTGACTTGGAGATTTCACTTAACACTCCTTTGTCTTTGGCAGAAATACTGAATAATCATACAAACAAAACTACAAAAATAACATGATATAGCAATCCTACTTTTCCTGCAAGAAAATGCATTACCTGCCTGATTCTGTAAACCTCAAATATGTCTTCCTGCAGTTCTCAGTCAATGTATCGAAGAATATCAGCCTCTACAGTCCCTTCTCATCAAGCACGTGCACCAAACAATCGATTTACTTGTTTATTTCTGTGCCTTACTTAATTCTGCTTGAACCTTAAGACATGTGTTCTTACACTCTAAGGACAGAACTTCTCTAAGTACTCAAGATGTGGGCACATTAAGTTTTAATGAGTGGCACAATGTTCTATCCTGTTCTTAATACCTTTTCCAATGCACCCAACATTATGTTGGATTTTGTAGTTGCCATTATTCCTGTGATCTAGAACTTCTAGCAATAACTACAACCTTTGTTTTCCTTATTTGTAACTGCCAGTATGCATAGGCAGGGTTTAGGTAATTCTTCCCTAGTGTATTACCTTACATTTCTGTACACTAAAGCTCATCTTTCACCTTTCTGGCCAGTTTTCTGAGCTTCTTATAGAATTTCTTGCTGATATTGGTGTTGTAGGTGGTTTGAGTTGTCTTTCTGATGTTTATTGTTATTGTGCTGATTATTTCCCTCTTGGCCTTTTCAGAGGCACAATAAATGATAGCTGTTTCTTCCCTGTGACTTGTATCAGACTGAACAGGGTACTTTTCTGTATCTGTCAGCTTTCTTCCCACTCCTAATGTAAATACTTTTCTGTGACCTTTTTAGTTTTCAGTGCCAGCAGCTTGGCTCCATTATTGTTAAAGTGTAGTCTGACGGTTTTGTCCAGGTTTTTCTTGTCTTGAAAGGTTCCCTAGTTCCTGCTTTGCCAAAATTCTTCCTCTCTACACCATACTCTCATCCATATAGTGGGACTGTAAATTTCTACCTGCATACCAGGCTTTATATATGAACCTGGCAGTTTTCCATAGAGATCCTGGACTTCTGTCTCCTGCCCATGCAGGCATGAATCAACCACCAGAGCGTAATTCCTGCACTTTTCTACATCACTGATAGCAACATAAAGTATACCTACTGAGTCCTCCCCTGCACCTTCCAGCCCTCCAGACATATTAGGAGAGCTACGTAACCTTTACGCCTAGCAGACAAGTTAATCTGTGTCCTCTGAGAAGTCATAAGCTTAATTATCTATGTGTCTAATAGTTAAATCTTTCCACTACCACCACCTGCCTGTCTCTTTCCATCTTTGAAGTTCCTCTCTGTGGTGAGAGTGTTCCTGTAGCATCCTGCAGGAGGGCAAAGCAATTCCAGCGTCAGGGCAGTTCTCAACTAATGGGTGAGATCCCTTTTTCTCAGCTAGGTGCCCTCCTTTGCTAAGACTCCTGTACTCTGTGGCATGAACTTTTGTTCACTGCTGCTGTGGGAGAGAACTTGCTTTACAATATTCCTATAGACCTCAGCTACTGACATTCCAGATTTTCTTAGCTGTTTTAGGGAGGTAGAATAGTAAAAGAGGTGTTGTCAAGTAATCATGGTTGTGGTGGTGTGTCTTTATATGATCTGCTTGCAGTACATTAATAAAAATTTATCAGTGGACTGAAGAAATTATGTGATCACTACTGAATATTGTGTGATCACTAATTAATAATAACAAACTGAGTGGGAAATGATGAAGAGGATGGACAGAGTGACCTGGGTTCCTTGAGAAATTGACATCAGCTAAATTGCCACTGAATGTGAAGACTAGAGCATCACATTCATATTTTAGACTTCCTAGTATTGGTAACTAACTTTTGTGCCCTATCAGTTACTGGTACCTAGTTAACCTCATTGGTGAGATTGGGACTCATCTGTTCAAATACACCTTTCTGTGTCTATGTTAGTCAACCTCAAATCCTTTCATAGTTTGTTGAGGGAAATGGGAATTTCTGTGTCTTCTCATTTCATTGAAACGTCTAAAGCATCCTAGAAGTATCTAGTTCTCATGGTTAGTTAGAAGGAAAATCTAGACACCCAGCTCAAGCTTAGTTATTGCAGGTATTTAAAGTTAAATCAGATGAGCATACAAATGCCCAGTTAATATGGAACAGGCAATTATGATTGGCTTTAGAATGCACTGGTCCACACCTTGTTTGGGTAGCAGATGGATTTTTACTTGAATAACAAATGTATAATATTTATCACTTCAGAATTTCCTGAGGAAATTCAAACCTTGTTTATAAAGAAAATCTTGAGGATAGCCATTAAGCTACACTTTTTCCTTTAGTAGTTTTTAATGAGCTTTGTTGGTTTTTGTTGTTTTTTTTTAATGTATTATTTCCTCATAGATTACTTTTTACTTGATCTCAAGGAATGAATGAGTAGCATTGATCTCCAGCCTGCTGCCATTAATAAATAATGCTTTAGCAAATGAAGCTCATAGTTTCTTTTTTCTGTGTTTTTTCTAGAACTGTATAGCTCAACTTTCTTCAGTTTTACAAATTTAAACATGACCTAGATGTTTACCAAATTAAATGATATAATTTAATAATTTAGCTATGAGAGCTCCTTGCCTCTTCCACATGTGCTTGCTTTACTTGAGAGAGTGTTGTCTTTTGAAAGGCTTTAGAAAATGCCCATTAGCAATGCCAAGGGGAAAAAAGTTTAAAAGCCTAAAATCTGTTCTCTTTCACGCCCAAATGAATGCATCAGTGGAATATACAAATCCTTAAAAACATAAGTCTTTTAGCGTAGCTTACGTTTTTCACTCTGAATCACTTTCTTTTCAACTCTTCTAGAAAGTTTTTGTCTTCTGAAATTGTGTTACTTCTATATGTCCCTCTACTTAAATAGACCCTGCTGTGTCTGTGGTAGTCAGTCTTGATTCCTTTTAAGGTTTATTGAGGGGAATAGGTACTTCTGTCACTTTTGATCTCATCAGAAAGTCTGCAGCATCCTAGAAGTATGTAGCTCTCTTCATCAGTTGAAAAGATATTTCATTGGTTAGGTTGGTGTGACTTACATATGTAAATGAGAACATAGAAATTATCTCTTATTACATCTGTATAAAAATCTTCCAAGGTGCTACATTTTATTAATAAAATTCTAAGTTGAAGGTTATTTTTTTAAGCAAAAATATATATAATCAGTACTATTGTTGTGTTAAAGGGCAAAATAATTTGGCAGAAAATAAACCCCCTTGCGTTCCAGCCTGTATCAGAGGGGCTGGGGGCGGCTGGGGTTAGATTCTGAGTGATGCCCAATGCGGCATTAAAAGTCTGGTTGCGTTCAATATGTATATTGAACTATCACGATTATGGATGCACTTATAACACCACACACAATTTGAACTAGCAGCATTCCATGAACTGGCATGGCCATACTTCAGGAGTTGGGTCGCGTTCGCTATGAACTCTCACGGCCAGATTGGTGAAAAGTGTAGTTTATTGAAGCAACAGATTTTTTGGATTGCCGGTGATAGTTACTGTCTGCAAAGCATGTGCAAATACTAAAGATGTTAGTAATGCAGCCTGGCTACAAATGCACTAAGTTATAAAACAACTCTATAGACATTTCTAAGTTTCCCGGGGAAGCACTTGGTATAGCCAAGTGTTCGAATCTTACCCACAAGCGTCCTTATGGGGAGGAAGAGAGGCTCAGCCCATCAGCTGATCCCAGGGGTCAGAGGTGGTCAGCAGTGGTATTTCCCTGATTGTGTTGGTATCTTCCCTGACATCCCTCCTCTCTTAAGCATTTTTATACTTTTTTTTACCTTTCAGGTGGAGCTTCAGGGACTCTAGTCTTACATACTTTAGTTATGATTAGTGTAAAATTCTCTCATTTCACTTTTAAAGGTATAGACTAGGAAAAATTCAGAGCGCAGACTCCCTGAGGAGTGGTCACACCTTGGAGGCGGGTAGCTTTTGGGATGGAGGTGTGTTTTGGTATTATAATGATATTATAATGAGCAAAGTTCACCCAAAGGATAGCATTTTGTCAAAAAATGACAGATCGTTGGCTCAGGGTAACAATTAGGCAGCTTATCGGTTCCATAAGACCTTCAAGGGTTCCATTTGACCCTCAAGTTCCCATTTTATCACAGAGTTTGGCTGCGGTGTCTCCACTCCGCTCCATCCTGCGCACTGTTTTTCATAGAGTTAGTGCGCCGGACTCCCCCAATGTCGTTGACATCTAAGGTTGCCTAGGGAACCTTTGTGAAATGTATCCTGTGCACACCAGCTGCACTCAGCCCCTGAAAGTTTCATCGATGCTGTACTTTTCTTCAAAATGTAAATATAACTTAATTTCTAAGTCACCTCCAATAATTATCCCACAACTATGTATAATACAGTTTGAATAACATTCATATAGTAGAAATTTAGAATATAATGGTGATTGAAGGATAGCTAGGACACTGTTGGAAGTGATACACAGAAACATTTCCCCTACCAAAATCTTTCATTACATTGCTATAAGACACGTAATATAATCTTTCTACTTCATTTGACCTTAGTGTATCCTCAGCCTGAGTATTGTGTCAGGTTCTCAATACTCAAAAAATGATACAGACTGTTTTGAAGGACCCAGAAAACCTAGCAAGAATGATAAGGACTTTGAGAAAAAAAAAAATGAGAAGAAATGTTTAAACCATTGTCCTTCTTTCATCAGAAGAAAAAAAGTGACTGGAAAAAAAAATTATAGGAGTCCTCAAATATCCAAATAAGGACTGTAGCAAAAGGAAAAGAATTGTTTTCTGTGTCTGTTGCAGATAGAAGTGTTAATTAATTTAGATTGCCAGATTTAATATAATGCCATCCTTTATTTAAATTTGAAATAAACAACAAAAAAAACCCCAACCAACCAACCAAAACCACCACCACCAACAAAAAAAAGCCTTAGGTTTTACAAGGAAAAAACAATCATAACAACCAAACAGTTACACACTGGAATAGTTTATCCAAGAGGGTTTGAAACCTCTGGCCGTTGGAGGTTGTAAAATCAGGTTAAATAACATCTAGTAAGAATGCTTAATGTGAGGTTCTTGAATTTACATGGGGGATCATGGGACCTTACAGGTGTGTGGTGGTGTGTGGAGAATTAGCAAGAGAGGGAGTGAGCAAGGGACAGCGGGAGAAAGAGGGAGAGGGCTGGAGTGTGAGGCTGCAACTGGGAAGACCAAAATCCCTGGCAGGACTGATACTAGCATGGAAGGCAAACCTTCATCTGCTCTGTTAGTCCAAGCTCAAAGTGATGCCGGTGGGGGAACTGCAGAACGAGCCAGATAGTGCCTGGAGAATAAAGGAATAGCTGAGAAGCACTGTGCTACAAATGTGAGAAATACAAGAGCCGCAATAGGAAAATTACGAAGAGAGCTTATGTATGTATGTCTTGTACTGAAAGGGTTATGCTCTTTATCGGCAGTATTTTCGACTGACATTTGGATAAACTTGTTTGAATTTATCACTGAATATGGCAGTGACGGCAGCATGAATAGAAAAGCAAGACTAAGAACAAGGTTCATGAACAAATTACAAGATAACATTTAAAAATTTTAAAAGAAATCACTGAGAATAGAATAGCAGCTACATTAGTGAATTAAATTATTTCAACAAGTACATTATTTGATGTATGCAGTTTACATAAGCCTTGTTGATAGAGGTGCTTTTTTCAATAATGAAAGAACACATGAAATGGCAGCATTAGAAATGAGAAACAGGCTACTTGTATGTGTAATGACACACAGCGTAACATAGCTCCTCCAGGATTATCTGAGCTGTCATAAGGAATGCATGGAATGTTTACTGTGAATAAGTGTTTCAACCATTCACAATATGAGCAATGTCACTGTACAGTGGGGTTTTTTGAAGATTTGCAAAAGCACTAGTTTGTTACTGCATAGACTCTGAAGCCCATCTGCCTACAGCATTACACACCTTACTATATTGATACAGCAGTAAAGGCAGGATACGAGAGGAAAGATAAGATTGTTTATGTTTCTATAGACTGCATTTTTATTTCAGTTCTACAGTATGGCTGTATAAATATTTGGATAGATGGCATCTAAGAAAAATCAGTTTATTTTAGTGATAGGCATTTTAAAAATAGTTCATAAATTTGTGTTTGTTTCATCTTACTCAGTAATGCTTTGTGTTCACTGTAATAAAATAATTTTCCATCAGTATGGCGGAAAAAGGAAAGAGCCATTAAGTACTCTTTCACCATGAGATTGTGAATTTGCTGATTATCTACTACAGAACAGATCTTCATTAGCAAAAAGAATAGGACCAGTAAGCTGTACTGTCCTTTTCAGTTTATATATCCAAGACATATATTTGACAGTAATAACAACACAAAAGCAAAGAAGAACCTGGTATTTTAATATCTGAGTTCTTCCTCCTTTACCTCAAAGGAGAACATTTAGATTCAGATTCATTGCCTGATTTTTCAAGTGGACACCCCTGTGTGTAGAGAATTCATTCCTGGCCATGAATGTGTCAAGCAGACAGTTCTTAAAAAGATGGAGCCTCAACTGACTTGAAAGAGTGTTTTATTAAGATAAAGTTTCTCACTGTGTCACTTCATATCTTATCCTAGCTTAGAAAATTAAAGGAAAAAAAAAAAGAAAACAAAGCAAAACAAAAACCTGAGGGGCATTAGTTGTCTGTAAACAAGAAGATCAACGCAGTACAGCACTCGTCTACCCAAGAAACAGTCTGACATAAATGTGACTCGCACTCTGTTTGTACTGAGAATAGAGTTACTGGCAACTGTTGCTGTGGGTGGCATCCACTTCATAGTTAAGCAATCAATCACATAGACTTTTCATATCCCTTCTTTTGCATACCTGCAGATGTTCATATAGAAAGCACAAAAGAATTAAGAATTTTAATCCTCTTACAGTTTTTCACAGGTGCTATTTCACACTTCCACATTTAGGTAAAGGTTTATGGAGGATACTTCTTAAAAACATCAGAAGGAAGGAAAAAAAAAAGGATGTTGAGGCTTGTGTATATATATGTATGTAAAGAATAGATACAGTGGCTCTAAATAGAGTGGAATGTAATTAGAGGATTTGCATGAGAGAGTGATTGGTACTAAAGTGAATGAACAGAGCTTGTGTATAAATTGAAATGCATTGTTTGTTTTACTGCTTCTTTCAGAATAATGAAAATCATTTTTGACAGAATATAAAAATCCAACAAAAAAGTCGTGGCAGTATTTCCCTCCTCCCTGTTCCACTGCAGCAAAACCCCTTTATATAAATATTCACTACTGCAGAGAAACCAAATGTACCCTTGGAGCTTGGGAATACTGTGTGTCATTCAGAAGCATCCTTTTCTGGCAGACACCTGAAGTTGTATCCAAGTTCTTTTAGCTAGGAGGATGGTTACAGTCATATGGGGCCTCTGGGATAGAAGAAAGGAGAATGAAGGGGGAATTCAGGACTTCCATAAACCATTGCTTATGTTTGAAGTGAGACAAAAATGGCACACTTACACCTCCTTTGCATACTGTCCTTTTTTTTTTTTTTTTTTTTTCCCCTGTGACATTTTTTAAGACTATCTAATATTGCCAGAATTTTGAATTTGTGTTTTGGCTCTGAAGATACTCCATTACTGGGATAGTAATGTACCATCTGCACAGGGGGAAACTACACCAAACGCATAAAATGAAGATTATACAAACGCTCCTGAAATCTGCTGTTCTGTGTTTTTCTCTCTGCTAAATTTGTAGCTATTTGGATGCTATGTATTTTTGAGCCGTATCAGGATATTTAGATGTGAAATACCTTTGTTGTTCATAGTTTATGTAATGCATGTGAGGTAGCTGTCCTTTTAAAAATAGTCAGTGAAAGGTGGACTGGTTTACTCCCTTATTCAGTAATGAAATTATGCTTTGAATTTAAACATACAAAACATGAGTGGATCATACGTTAAAGCTTGCCCCAAGTGGAATACTTAGGGGCCCAAGAGGAGAAATGGATCTTAATTCTCTCCCTTGCCCTGACTACCAAAATAAGAATAAAAAAGTGGTATTTCTTTCTGTTTATTTAAGATAGCATGAAGATTGAAGAACATCAGCCATGAAAGCTGTCAATGACAGTCTAAGAAGTGTTACAATATAGACTGACTTAAGGAAAATGGCTTCTTGCAAGAAGGAGGAACATGGGCCTTGTTAGGAACAAAGAAAGGCAAAGAAGTCAGTGCTCAGATTTCTTATTCCTCCTTCTGCACAACATAAAGCTGGTCTGCACAGTGTAAATGGGAAATCAGTGTCATAGATCAGTTATTACACATGGAAAGTTTATGTAAAGCAGTTTTGCAGTGTTGTATATGCATCAGCAAAGCTGCATTTGGTTCATGCAGTTTTCAGTCAAGGATCTTCTGAAAATTGCCAGCTTTAAGCTCCAGATGTTCATTCAAGTTAGTGATTGCTAGATCATTGGGCTAACTGAAATGGTGAACGAAAGCAAGGTATTCTTTCTGATTGTCAGTACCCACATTGTGAAGGGTTACAGCTAAAAATGAACTACTTGATTTTCATTCAGAAACAGGTGAGAAACAAAACCTTCTGACAAAATTCAAAGATGGAAGTACCTTGGTGTTCAGAAAGAAGTTGTTCCTAAGTGTCTGACACAAGCCTCCAGTGAGAAACCACTAATACAGCAGGAACTTTCCTGTATTTTAGGCTTCCCCCCCCAGACATAACACCAATCTTCTTCCATTTACTTTGAAAAATCTGTTTTTCCAAACTGACAGAGGAAAGGGAGAAAGGTTTATTGTTAGAATGTGGTCTAGACTGTGAAACTTGGATACACTGTCAGGTGAATTTTGGCAAAGTGGTATGAAAAAGGAATCAGACATCTACTTGATGGTGAGATGATTGCCCACATTTGGAAAACCAAAACAGAGATACTAAATATGGTAATGAAATATCTGTGCAGATTTGTTTACTTGAAAAGACACTGTGTGGGTTGACTTTTTCTTTAAATCCATTGAGAGGCAAGGTCAATTCCACTGTTTAAATTATATGAAGCACTAATGCATCTAGGGAAAGTTGCTTTACATAGAAATTACACCTCAGTTAAATATTCCTTTGTAAGTTCCTCAACCAGAATTTCAATTACACCTTGGCTTGTCCTAGCAAGGCATTCCGGATCTTTTTGAAAGGCTTGCGGAGGAAAGGTGAGCTGTCCCTTACTCTGTGAACATGTAGAGAAGGGGTCAATTTGCCTACATTCTAATCCTAAATGGAAAAAGAGACTGCTTTTTGGAATATCTGGTGTAATTTGTTACAGGCTGCCTGTTATGGCAGCACTTTCTAAAGACGATAGAAGATACTAATTGATTTTGTAGTTTAGTGACACTAGGATAAGTGATTCTATTATGCAACTTGGCTTTGAGACTTGTTTTCATTTTTATTCTTTTTGATTTGAAAGGTTTATGTCAAATATGTAGGAGGCACTTGATGGGAGAAACATACCGTGCAACACATAATTAGTATGATGAATGTATCAGCCAGTGCCTGCCTTTGGTTAACTTACTGGATTTTAGAGTAAGTGCATTAGTGCCCTAGGAGGAAAAGCAGAATGTATATGAGAGAGGTACAGAAGAGTAAATAAAAAATGTTTTTCAGTGTAAAGGGTTAGTTGGTAACTAGCAGTTAAGCATTTTAAAATGAAAACCAGTTTGTTTTCTGAGCAGTGTTGATGTAAGCATTGTTCATCAACAAGTAGCTGATATCACATATTATCCAAATTATACATGTAATAACTCATAAAAGATCCAATATCTGTTTAAGATGTTATACATTCTGTAAAAAAATGCCAGATTTTTCTTGCCCAGGTATTCAGTCCGAGCAACATGGTGTAGTGGAGAATGAATAAACTCAGTATATCAGCGGCTTTACCCTTTGCTTCTTTTCTCTCACAAGCATGCACAGTTAACTACACTGTACTGAGGGCAGTGCTGTGACCTGATCCTTGGGGAAGCAGGGGTGGCTGATTTCTAGCTGGTTTTAAAGAACATCTCCTCTTGCTCTGTGTTGTCACATTTAGCCAATGTGTATAGTCCCTTCATCCCTGCCCCTATGTTGAAAGGAAAAAAAATGTGTTCTGTAGATACAGTTCTCCTAAGAGAGATGGGGGGAAAAAAACACTAATTTCCTTGTTAGTGTCCCTCCAGATTCTAATAAATAACATGGGGCAATCGCTATTAAAAGAAAGAAGAAAAAAAAATCCTGACAGTTTCTACCAACTGCATATATATTTGCAAGGAAATTTAAAATAAAGCCAAATGTTGCTGAAACTAGTCATTATATAATGGAATAATCAAGATAAGATGGCTTTGCAAGTCTGTTTCCTCCCACTTCAAACCTGTACATGCTTTAATTTCCACAGACTGTATTTAAACTGATCAAAGAATAGTCTTTTTCTGCATTTGTAATGCACTTCATGGCCAGTTTTGCTTGAATTCTCATTTTGTTTCACTCATTCCAGGCTTATATAGTTCTAGATCTATGCACTTACACTGGTTTTATTCCTGACAAAGTCACTAAGAAGAGTATTGCACAAACTTTGCTTTTAACTGTGTCTTGGACCTCTGGCTTTAAAGTGTATTTGTTATCAGAGACAGTAAGAGGATCTAGCTGCAAAATTAAGATCTGGTAATATATTGATATTTCTCCAATATTGCTTGTTCCAATGCAATTGCTATTTTACCTCATCTGTAGTAAGAAAAATACTTTTTATTAAAAACTTATCCCTACCTCCTTATTAAAAAAATTGAGCACTAAGCAAAACTGGCAATCAGGACACTTCAGTGTCACAGAAGGCATATTAAAAAATTCTGTGGTTGGTAAGGAAAATTATTATAATTGTAAGATGGGGAAGGGTGAGTGGAAATGGAAGTCATAGGAGTGATAAATCTAAGCAAATATGGCAGCAGAGATAAAATCACCTATTTTGAAGTAGGAGATTTAGCTATGCTCTGTTAAGAGCAAGTTTATATAAGCATAGTCACTTCTCAGGACAAGACTCAAGAAGGAAGTCTGACAGATAGCTAGGGGCTGTGCTATAAAAGACTTTTAACAAAAAATAACTTTAACAATATAAAGTTAATCTACCACCTTCTAGGCAGCCAGCCTGAAAGACAGGAATGATGATTGAACATTTTTTCAAGCCAGCATGCTGTATTCTGTACTAGCTATAAAAAATACTGTAAAGCTGCCAACAGTCACCTCTGGCAGGAGATTGCAATACTCAAGCATTTTAGTTACACATATGCATGTTTTTCTCACAAAGTCATCAAGATATAATTTTGTGACTGAAAACAGTCCCCCTCATGCTTTTGAATATATACAGTTTGCCATGATAGCTGACCATGATTCTAAAATATATTCTTGTTGAAAAGTCCTGGATAACTAAAATTAAAACACTTCATACAGATGAGTCAGATTTATTTTTTATGAAAGATATCTGAAATACATTTTATTTTTATATTTATAAGTGGGAATTAAACTCAAAATAACTTAGCATTACTAAAACAAACATCTTCAGTATTGGTAATCTTTAGAATATTTTTTCATAAAGATTCCTGAGGTTATTTTACATTCATCCTCACTGTGAATGGGGAAATATTTTGCTATTTCAAACTTCTACAGACAGAACCATTTTCAAAGTATATTTGAGATATGTCAGAAATAACGTCAACTGTAAATGACACTATGATTCACAGCTTTGAACGTATCTAGCTAGTATCATCATGCAAACAAACTTCCATAGTGGAGAACAAATTTGAAGGTTTTAAGAGAAAGGGAGATTGAATCTCCTCCATGTCTGGGGGCAAACCACTGAACAGAAAATAATGAAATTGGACAGAAAAGAAGACAGCTCCATTTCCATTTTGTGATTATAGTTTAAGGAACAGGAATTAATATCTTATTTCCTAAGGAAAGGAATTTTATTGCAGCACATACTATACAAAGCATAAGGCATTTCAGAATTTCTTTTTTTTCCCGTTTAATCTTTACAGTATTCCCTAGAATAGGCCATTATTTTTTGGAACATTTTGTGGATGAATTTTTAGAGGTAGACAAGTCCTTGGACCTGTATAATGCCAATTCAGTATACAGCGCCTCTGCCTGACTGACTTTGTTTCCTACTTCTTCCTCCTTAACTCAGAGATTTTGAATACATTCGTTCAAATTTATTCATCAGGCATTTTATCTTTCCTGATTTTGTGTAAGATAATAAATGGAATCAGGAAAGATAGCATGCCTTACAAATGATATGTCAATCCACAAATTAAAAACCGCTTACTTAGGAGGAGGAATCTCTCTGATCAAAACGAGCAACTTCACTGCTTATTTTAGTTTTCAAAGATTTATCCAGTATTTTACATTTTCTCAACCCAGTCAGTGTAAAATTGTAATTAAAAATCTTTGTAACTGACATGTTTTCACTTTTAAGATGGGCAATATCAGCTTGCCAGTTCAGAGCACAAACCACTGTAGAGAAGGGGGATGTTTTGTCCTGTATGTTGAAACAAATTGCAGTTCCTTTGCTTCTTTCCTACAAGAAATATATCATATTTTCTTTGGAAAATACAGAATATTTGCAAACTGGACAGGACTCATCTACTGGGTGTGGGGGACTGTGCTGAAATTATAACCAGTTTCTCTTGTGGTTTAAGATTTTCGTTAGGATCTAAACACGAGATTTAGAAAAAATAGTAAAAAGACGTGATGGATGTGAGACAAGCTTAGGAACTGCAGCATTGAACTGACACCCAGCTCTTCTTTTGTAGCACTGTTTAGCTGTGCTTCTTCTAAATAGCACAGAGTTTAATAAAACAGAAATATACATGGAGTCATAGAATCATAGGATCGTCTAGGTTGGAAAAGACCCGTAAGATCATTGAGTCCAAACTAACACTGCCAAGTCCACCACTAAACCACCTCCCTAAGTGCCAGATCTACACTTTTAAATACCTCCAGGAGTGGCAACTCAACCACTTCCCTGGATAGCCTGTTCCAGTGCCTGTTAACCCTTTTGGTGAAGATTTTTTTTCGAATATCCAATCTAAACCTCCCCTGGCACAACCTGAGGCTGCTTCCTCTCATCGTATCACTTGCTACTTGGGAGAACCCCCACCTCAGTACAACCTCCTTTCAGGTAGTTGTAGATAGCAATAAGGTCTCCCCTCAGCCTCCTTTTCTCCAGGCTAAACAGCCCCAATTCCCTCAGCCGCTCCTCATAAGACCTGTGCTCTAGACCCTTCACCAGCTTTGTTGCCCTTCTTTGGACGCACCCCAGTCCCTCAATGTCTTTCTTGTAGTGAGAGACCCAAAGCTGAACGCAGCATTCGAGGTGTGGCCTCACCAGTGCCAAGTACAGGGGCACAATCACCTCCTAGTCCTGCTCATCACACTAGTTCTGATACAAGCCGGGATGCCATTGGCCTTGGCCACCTGGGCACACTGCTAGCTCATATTCAGCCAGCTGTCGATAACACCACCAGGTGCTTTTCCCTGGGCAGTGGAAACCATAGTACCAAACAAGGGTGTTATGGCTACAGTCATTCAAAACAATTTGTTTTTTTAAAATTTACTCATTGGGGGGGATTGTTTTGGAAGTCACAAACTAAGACTTCTGCGTAACATTTTCAGTATTTCTCTTGCTGTGGTATCTGTTGCAAAATAATGATCATAGCGTTTCACACATGAATTATGAAAGTCATGGAACAAATGATTGTCATTTTTAGTTGAGTTCCATATGCATTTATACATATAAACATAGTCATATGGTTTATACCAGAGAAACCATATAATTTGTCTTTGAAAAATGTGGTGACTCCTCCTTCCTTTCCCTCCAGAATTCCTTGCTGAAATAAGTTTATTTAACTAGAATTTGGTTTCCTTCTTTTGGCTCTGAAAATACTCTGTTATTGTGGGACAATAATATCCCAGCTGCACAGGAGAAATATACACTAAACACAAACATTGCATTCAAGTACAGGATTATAAGTGGTGACTGAAAACCCATTATGCTTGCAGTATTTTGCCATTTGACAGGTTTGCACCTGCGTGTACTTGTTTGAATTATCTCTGCGTTATTATCAGCATCTCAGTCTTTTAGGTAGGGAATGCACCTAATGGCCTGGAAAATGATTTCAGTGTTTCTCAACAGCTGTATGTGAGAATGTAGTGTGTGGTACAGTTAACACTTGTCAGTTAACACCACTGTGAAAAGGGTGGAATATAGTTACAGCTGGCACACCACGAAATAAGATATCAAATTAGCCTTTTTTCTCATTAAATCATTGAAAAAAGAGGATGGTATTATCCCGCGATAGCTTGTTCGTACATAAATTTCTTATTAAGATATTTGTCTTCAACTTGGGTTTTGATTATAAATGAAGTAGCTGAACCTCTGCTTAGATAAAAAATAATAAATAAATAAACTAAACCAAAATATATTTATAGTCAGTGATGTGTATTCTGGCCCATCTGTATCTCACTAACTTTCATTGTTATGTTAAATAGAACAAGAAGCAATGAGTTTGTACTGTAGCTAGAAAGATCCAGGATAGTCATTAGGGAAAAATATGATGGGACTATTAAAGGACTGGAATAGATTGCCTGGTTAAGAAATGTCAACTTTCTTAATGGATGTCTTTAAAATGTGTTAGACAAACGTGTCAATAATGTTTCACATATAGTTTATCCTTCTTTAGGATAGGAAGACTTGTTTATCTGTGATTCTTTTGCTTTATACTTGGGCAGATCCATTTATGGCAGTGAGACTTGGTGTTTGAAACTGATATTCTTGTAGGTTGTATCCACATAGAGATTAAAAAATAATGCAGGCTGGTAAATGTGCTGGAGGGGGGCTGATAGAGACTATATTATTTTCATTGCTGCCGCGGTGATTTTCGTGGTGGAATACTCAATCCTTAGCTCATAGGAAAAGTGAACCTTTTTTTTTTTTTCTGGAAAATGTATTCTGTTTCTTTAAAAAATGTGAAACTAGCAGATTTTCTATTTTTAAAATCTGCTACGTAGCAGACAAAAAGTAACCCAGAGCTGTTGAGGTGACTGAATGCGTGTTCTCTTGAGATTCAGGATTAGCCTAGCCTGGAATGAACATGCCTGCTCCTGAGCTGCCTTTGGATGAATGGGATGAATGAATTGCTGGGAAAAGTAGGTAAAGAACAAAACAGAAACACTAGGAGACAGTACAAACAGAGTTCACTCAGTGGAGGAAGGGGTCTTGTGTTTCCATCTGACATTTCCAAAAATATATATTCATCTGAGTCAGACACCTTCATATACAAACTGTAGTTGCTCTGAGTACGGTCAGTAAGTTCATTACTTTTAGGATGCACCAAACTATGGAGAGCGTAAAGACAATTTGCAGTGGAAGGTCTTTTGCTCTCCGAATGCATGAAACTGGCTGTGTAGGTACTTACTGTCTGTGTAGTTAATACAAAGTGGGATGTATGGGATGTCCTATTGGAAGCATCAGCTGGTTAGTTTTTCTGTGTGTCTGGAAATCACAAAGAATTCTTAAAGCCTGTCTGGATAAAATTTCAGACAGGTATGCAGAACATACCTGGAAAAACATCAGGATGGATGGCAGCCCTGATTAGAAATCTGTTGCTTTTTTTCTAAGTTTTTGGTTTAGTCTTGCAGCATTGATTTCAGTGTAAGATTCTCTTCTATGTTAATTTGAAAAATGGAGGCTAGAATATTATGTGATAAATGTGTTCCTTCCATGATCCTTCTTTCCACAATTCAAAAGCAGGGAGGAAGGAGTTGAACACAGGCACACGCACACACATGTGTGTACACAGCGTGAAAGGAGCATAGAATATCCTTCTCGTATTCTCTTTCCCTCTTCCATTTTTTGGATGAATTCTTCTTTTTGGATGTTATTGATAATTCTTGCACTGTATTCTATACCCAGTATTCCTGTTGCTCAAAGAAGGTCATTGTACTAAGCTCACTGTATTGTTTGTGGGAACATCACCATGATACAAACTATGATAGGTAACCACAGAAGAAAACAAACAAGAAAAAGCGATCCTTTTAACAATGCAAAAATATTCACAGTTTTTGACCTGGTATCTAGATATGAATTCTTATGTGAAGAAAAATCTATACTAAAGTGTTGCAGAATATTTCAGTGGATTTCTTGAGATGTGCTGTGTTCCTGAATAAGCTGTTCACAGGTGACCCTTTATTATTTAGAATTGCTCAGAGTAAAGCTGAAGGACATTGAAAGTTGGTGGAAATTCTTAAGCACTTCTAGAACATCAGCATCATTTCATTGGTACTGTCCGTTAAAATATATGCACAGTATAATGAAGTATTGTTTTGTTTTCCATTTTGCACTGTTAAAAATAGATTATGTTTCCTCCAGAGAAAGTGTAGCTTTAATAATGAGGCACAGGTCAAAAAAACTGTTGTGTAGCTTTCAGACTTAAGGTTATAATTGCAGGGCTGGCAGTTTTTTTTTTTTAAATTACTTACAAAAAAAGAATACAGAAATTGATGACACAATTCTATGATCCAGGTTTTCTGAAGTCCCTTTCCAAAGGAATAGATTGTATCTATATGGAGGACTTGTCAAGCAGTTTGCCTTCAGTTTTCAAGTGTGCAGTGTTTGCATTTTATGCTATTTAGTGCCTGCACTGCTATACCATGCCTTGTCACACAGTGTGACTACCACAGTCATTTTTCCTAACAGTTTCAAGCAATTAGTTCTGAAGACTTTTTAAAATAAAATTATATAAGAAGCATCTTTACATTGCAATCCTTGTTGAATGATCTAGATTATTTGTTATATTTCATGTCGGGGGTTCTCTTTTGATGTACAGCTTTTGGGAATTGTGTTTGTTCTCCAAGTACACACTGGGAAATGATAAGATTGGCATGCTTTTGCAGAAGGAGTTATTGTTTAATAACAGAGACCACAATGGTCCTTTCATGGAGAGCCATCTTTAGAGGCAGATAACCTTCACATTATTACGTTCTGCATTGGCAATAACTAGACAATCAGAACACAGTTTTCAGGAGATGTGAGGCTGGAAATAGCTTAATGGGAAGATTCACTAGGGCTCTGAAACATTTCTGAAAGCAAAAGTGGAAGTTTTGGGTGGTGGTTACAGAGGAATACTGATAGCATAATATGTGTGTGTAACTTTGACTTTTTGGAAAACTGATAGCCATGTTAACAGTTAACTAGGAAATGTTCTTTTACTTCAGATTTGAGTCCTCCATAGTACAACATGGAGAAACAGGACTCCAGTCTGTGGATCACTCTTCATGGAAGGACTAAAATAAAGCTCTGGAATTCAGCCTTTAAGATGATGTATGCAGGCTGTGAAAAAATTAAGCTCTTTTTTAGAGTTTGAGAGAAGGTTAAGTTCTTCATAAATTTTCTTACTGTTCACTCAAGTATGTCCCCTTGAATATTGCACTCAGTAAACTCAGTAAAGAGATCTATAATTACCAAGATGCTCTTTGTGACATTGTAGAATACAGATTTAATTCATAGATCCCAGGTGCTGACAAGTCATTCTTCTTTTATGCCTTTATAATAACAGTAGTCTTACAACAGAAAATCAAAAATTCCATTTTGACAGATTTATGAGAATTTATGATGTTTTGCAGGGCTGTCATACACAGACATGTCTTCAGTCCTTTGCTAGAAATAGCTTTTAAAAATGTCTCTAGGAACACTTATGTGGAATTAGGATGGCTTTAAAACAGGTTCCTTCTGTGTTACATATGTAAAGCTCAAATAAATAGTGAGAACTTTTAAAATACACAGAGCTACAACCACAGATTTTGCAAGGGAAGACATTATGTATCTCTGGACTCTAAAGCGGAGCACCTCTCCTGAAATCAAGGTGTAATGGTATTCTGTGTATGAACTGCAGCAGTCATACTCTGAGCAGCACCTTTCTAGAACTTGAAAATGCAAAGGGAGAAGAGCTATGGGTCAAAGGGGTTGCTCTGGAGTCAGCTGTCCAGGGCTGCTTTCTAGTCTTCGCCAAGTATTTGCTGTGCATCATGCCTGTACTACACATAAATACTGGAAGGAGCTCTGGCCCAGAAGCACGTGCAGCAACTGCTCAGTTCCTCTAGTGCTCTGTGAAGCACTAGGTGTGCCATCGGCGTCCGTTCAGTCCCCAGGACAGGGGAATCCCAGTTTATGATTCTCACCTGGCACTGATTGGGAAGATGGACTGAATGCCAAATGATACGACACCACTGGTCTGTTCGGACTATAATCCTAAATGTACTGCTAACAATTTTGTCAATATTATTTATGCAGCCATAAATTATCAATAGCTAATGTGTGGTAACATTATCCAAGATATGACATAATAAAAGATGGAACTCCTTTTTCTCCCATTTTCTACTGCAGGGTTTAGCAAGGCTAATCACTTTCCCCTGTTTTACACAGCAAGACTGAATCTTCAAACATACCCTTTATATTCTTCTGAAGATCAGTTTTTTCGATACAACTAATGATGAAGTCAATATTTTGAAATATCATTGCCCAGTGTTAAGTATGACTTCTCAGGGATAAGTGGGCACACTTAATTGCAGGACACATTTTTAAATGACTGTTTTCAGGCATGTACATTTGAAAATTACACCTTTTATCTATATTGTCATGCTATTGTGTAAAGAAAATTATTTTGCTACGTTTTTTTTCTTTTTTTTTCAGAATGAAACCAAAACCAGAAGATTTAATGCTTTGAGACAGTGTTTAGAAACTTTTAATACCTTGTTATTGAAAAAAAATTAATTTGTTCAAAGCACAATGATAAGCTGTGTCCTTTGCAAACTTTATATAAACCATTAAATTATCTTAAGATTCTGAGGGTATATGTGTCATTGTCCATTTGATAAATGACATACTTTAAAAAGGGTCATAAAAGTCTGTTCACCAATCTTTCTGTAAATGGCTTCTGTTCATAAAAAAACCCTAAGTGGTATTCTATTACTGTAATGGATCACCATGTGAAAGTTTTATGCATGTCAAAATATGTTTTTAAGGTTTACTGTTCAGACTCCTCTAACAATCAGAATACAACTTTTTACTAAATCTTTGAAAGTATTAAAAAGAATTTATTAGGATAGTATGTCCTCTGAGGTCAAGCTGGCAATTCTCCTATATACAGAAAAATGTTCCTCACTAAAAGTGAGTTTTACAAGTGTGCAAGAAGTTCTAATCAAAATTAAGAAGATATTGTTGACATAAATAGGCAACCTCTACTGGTGCTAAAGCAGATACTATGCACCATTGCCAGTTTCTGGTCAATTATATATCAGAAGTTACGTTTTCTAACATAACCAGCAGAGCTACTCAAATACAGCAGAAAATAACCATATCATTTATTCAAATATGAAATACCTTAAAATACACATGCTTCATTTTAATTTTCACTTTCCTGAGAGTTACAACTAAGTTTTGCAAATAACTATACTAGCTCCAGGGAATACATTGTTCTTTGTAGGTATTTCCTGACTTAGACCTATTTAATTTTCAATGTTTGCGTTAATTTACAATAGCTGAGCTTCAGGGAGTCAAATTTTTCTTTCAGTTACACTCCCACTGTTGGTTTACTTATGGTTTATCTCAGAAGATGCAGTTTTAAATTTCTCCACCAGAGTTTCATTAGCAGAAATACTTTGCTTATAAAGTCTCTCTATAATTATCGCTTGTGGTATATTGAAGCACCACTCTGTGCCTGTAGCAGATAACAGGCTTCACTTTTATGCTGGGCTTTCTCCTGTCTTATTAGACAAGATGGTGAAAGATTCTGGACAGTCTAAAATTTAAACACGAATAAAAATGTAGATTGGAAGTAGAGGTAGAGATTTGAATTGAATTGCCTGTTCCTAAGAGGAAGCAAATGGCTCGCATAGGCATGCAGTCTGTGTTTCCTATTCCTGATCTTAACACACAGATTCACAAATGTATAATTTATTTTTCAGGTGTGATTTTAGAAACATTATGGTATAAAAAAAGTGTAATTATTGACCAGATTCTCAGGACTGTAACAGCAACCTTGCTCATACAAGACAGTCTTCCCTGATATGAGCGCCCCTTACAATTCACACCTGCAGAGTGAAAACTCATCAACCAGATTGACAACTTAGCCCTAATCATGGTAAGAAGCTTTTTGCCTAAAAATAAAAGATAAGATTCTTTACCAATGTAAATCAGCATAGCTTCATAGCTTCGTTATCTTTCTTTGAAGTATGTGGATTTATACCAGATCCAAATCAACAATGTAAGCTCCTGCTCACCTTCATCACATATGTACTTAAAGAAGATCTTAAGAAGAGTGGACAAGAAAAACACTTGACAGTTCCAAACATGGCAAGCCATAATTGCTACGTTTTCTGCACAGGAAAAGTTCCTGTCCACTCTGATTACGATTCCCTGGCCTGATGCCAGGGATTTTTATGTTTCTTGCCTGGTACATGAGTTAAAAAGTTTTTTTTTCTATTTACATATTAGTTACCTTATATGTAGGTACATGTAAATTGCTTTAGGTATCCTGTTTCTTAATACCTCAGGTCATTCCGGAGATATAGAAAACTGAGCTACACATATGGGGAAATGCTTACTATTTTAGATTAACGTTAGAGGAAAGACTTCCTCTACAAGAAAACACTGTGAAAATAGTAAGTGTCTGTGTTTCATTTGGTTTAAGAAAAATGGTGAAAGAAATTCAGAGTGAAAACTGCTTTGAATCTCTGTTTTATCTTGTCATAATAATTAGAAATTAAGGACTTTTATATAGCCCATGAGGTAGTGTTCAAGAACAATTAAGTCGAGAATAATAATTTAGCCTTGGGATAGGTACTTCAACAAAGTGAAGGTCTGGGTTTTAAATAGGCAGCCTACTTCCTTATGCACTTTTAAAAGCACTCTTACTCCTCCTAAATGTTAGCAGAAGAGTGAATCATATTTTTTTATTTGTCATTCATATTCAAAAGGTACAGTAATAGTCTAATTTAAGGTCAGCCGTGTTAAGGAAGGCAGCCTTGCTTGGTTTAATTGAAAGTTTATTTTTTAAAGACCATTTCAGAGTTTCATTTGAATAAGTTTGAATGAACCTTCACATTATTAGCTAGAACATAGATTTGGTAAACAGTCATTGAGTCTTTGAACCAAATTGTAAATCGATGTAGTCTTATTATCTTTTGTCTATGTTTTCCTACTATGATTTTTTAATGTGAAATCTAGAACATAGAAATAACTTCAGAAAATTTTATGTCCTTTAGAAAGAAGAGAGGGTTGGGAAGTCCAGGTTTTTTGATTCATTGTAGGCCTGAATAAGCCAAGTACTTGCACTTGATAGAACCCTAGGGAAGGGAAAAAGCTCTGTGTTGGTTTGTTTTAACACCCTGTGTAGATCCCAAATTAATTATCCAGACAAGTAAACTCATGGAAAATATTTTCAGGAAAACCTTATTTAAAAAAGCTAGGTGGAATTTTGCGAGCATTTTTACCTCATTTTTTACATTTTACATTTTTGCAATTCTCTCTGTCAAAAATCTGTATTTCAACTCTTCATCTTTGGTCATGCAGTTTTTGAATATTTTCTTTCAATAATATCCTAAAATATTTCATCATGTCATTCCAGTCAGTAAAAAATTCCTTGTGGAAATTTTGTATATTTAAATAACTAAAGATGATTCAGTGCAGGTTTGAAATATTACAGTATGTTATGTTGCCAGTGCATAACCAAATTGTATAAAAGTTTGAGACATTTGAAAGATCCCAGTTACAGGCTCACTTAGTCTTTAATCAAATTTGTGTGTTTTAGTTTAAACTGTGCTTGAGTGCATTTGTACATTTGTTATGCAACTATATAAATATTGTGTTCATCAGAAGAGGTCATGAAGATTACTGTAGTTTATTAAGCTGGTTGCTGATTGACCAAGGAAATCGAGTTCTAAGTTGATAGGTTTCCTTATTTTCTCAATGAGAAGTAGAAACCTGAAGGTGCAAAACAAAGGCTATTGCATTTTTCAATGATTATAGATGAGAATGATAGCTAGGAAGGGGAAAGGAAAGAGGATCTGTTGATTTTATTTTTTTTCCTTTTTCAAAGTACCCAGTGTAGAATTTTGTAATAAAAAGGTGTATAAAATTGTGACACTTGTGACTTGGTTCATAAACTATTGCAACTTTCCTCACTGTGGGTGGGATCTGTGACGAAGTCCTGGTTTTCCCAAGGCTAATGACAAAACATAGGTGGAGTTATTCATAATTAAGTCTTGCTCCAGTAAGAGCTTCTAAGAGTCAGCCCTTGAATTTTCAAATGTGAGCTTTGCCTAAATTCAGAAGAGTTTCAAATGCAGGCAAGTTTCGGTTTGAAATCAAGAAGCGTTCAGTACTAATAACATCCAAGCAGAGGCTGACCACCTTGCAGAATAACGTGTTCAGTCAAATCAAAAAGAGAAACAACTGTATAAAATTGTGTCCTGTCATGGAGTGGTCATATTTTATGTTTGTGTGACCTTGCTTTTATGCTTTTTAGTTTATTGTAGTGTGAGGGTGCCTCTTTTCAAGAAGCTACACCAATTCACTAATTCAGTAGTCATTTTCTTGATAGCAGTGTATCTGTAACAATGGAACAACACAGACTTCTGTTTTCAACCAACTGTAAGATTTATTGTACCTCTAGGTAGAGAGTTATCTTTTCTCTGACTAGATCAATATCTAACTCTCAGGTCAATAAATCCTGATTGAATCTCAACAGAAGTCAATAGCTACCTATTATGTCACCTAATAGACAAAGGTTTTGTGGGTATTGGGTCTAAGAAGCAAAATAATGTTTGTGAACGCCTATGTCAGAAGTTTTGTTATAGGATTTCTTTAAATTTTATCTATATAACATCATTTTTTTTGTGTGCGTCAGACAGTTATGAAAACTGTGGTACACAATGCTACCACAGACACATTTTCAGCGTTCAAAAATACCTATTTGTGATCTACTGTGGTTCCTTAGTCAGTATTCTATTTACCCAGAGTGCACATAGACATTTTTTCTGCTATGCAGAATTCGAACTAATGCTTTCATTGTGAGAACAGATTGGGATTTTATTGCAAGTACTAAACATGCAATGAATTTATAGATTTTTGTTTGTTAAAATGTTAAAATATTACAATAATATTTTGTTTCTAGGATTTTTCATTCAAAGACCTGTAAGGAAACCAATTAATTATATTTGTAAGGTAGTTGTTGTAACACATATACATATGTATATTTACACTCTGTTGTACTAAACCTAGCACTAAAGCAGCTTCCAAAATGAAGAATTTTTGCTGATGGTATTTTCCTTATTGTTGAATTTCATGATTTTGCTTTGAACAGACATTAGCTTGCATGGTCACTATCATAACACGTCAAGCAGAAATGGTTTCATCACAATTCAAGTACCTAGGTGTAGTGGTTTCAGTTGGGGTAGAGTTAACTTTCTTACTAGCAGCCCATCGCAAATCCAAAGCATGGCACTACACCAGCTACTAGTGAGAAAGTTAACTCTATCCCAAATGAAGCCACGATGCTAGGATACATGAAAAAAGTGTTTCACATTTCCATATTGACACTGGTCTCATTGTATTTCATTTGCACTTTACGAACAAGCATATTTAAATACTGAGTAAGGTTGCACTTACGACAATTACTTATAAATTGTGTTATACTGCTGTACGGTCCTTAACGTGTTACGCATGGGTCAATGACACATTGCGGTGAAGTGGAATGCTCATGGGTGTGTAATGAGTAGGTATCACAGGGAGAAAAGAACACAGCCACCATGTAAAGACTTGGTCTGTTGGCTAAGCAAGCTTTCTTACTAATAGGTAATCTGAATTGTATGTCTAGACCCTATCTGTCAGTTGTAATTAAATTATTCAGCACAGGAAATTTTGTCTAAATGTGGAGTCCAAGATTGTATGTTGCATTCAGTTTTTTAATTAGCCGGACATCATTTTGACCCTATTTGAAAGTTTTTATGTCATTCCTATAATCATTGTCTCTCTTATCAAGATGATCTGCTTTGAAAAGGAACCACAATGTTATTCAACATAATGGGCAACTGTGTTAATTATCTCCAATTATTTGGATACATTATTGTGAACTTATGAAAGGCAAAAAGTTAAATTTAATTTGCATAAAAGTATAATTTAATAATGAGAGATGTGAAATATGAAGTCAAGTCTGTGGCTTCATCTTTATTTTTCCTTCCATTATGAAGGAAGGTTTGGATTATGAGTGAAATATTAGCAGCTTTGACTTTCAGCTGTCTATTATTGTGTCATTTTCATTCAAACTATAGATTAAATACATTTTTATGTAGGCCAGAAGGTAAGTGACATTACAAGAAGCAGGTTTTGATATTGGCAGTCAACACTCTTTCTATTTTAAGACAGTAGTTAGTTTTCAGGTAGTTTTAAGCTCTTTCTTGTCAAATGGGATTTCCTTTGAGAAGATTCCTGTACTTAATTCCCATCTGCTATGTTCAGGGGTTACTGAATGCATCCCCTTTTTACTTGATTGTTTTGTTCATCTCGTGTCATAAGGTTATTACTTCTCACCAGGGATTAAATACACCCATAAGAAGTTTATAGCTGAAGAAATCGCACTTAATCAGTAATTTCCGCCCTTCCAGTATTCTTTGCCCTTGCCTTATCTTCAGACTCACATAATTTGCTTGGTTCCTCTGCTTGCCTACCTGACAAATAATCTGTTACGGAGAAGTCCTCAATAGCTAAGCAGTGTTAAGTTATATGTTAGTCATGTATATCTGTGTCTGGGTATGTTTCATAGCTGTATTCAACTTTAATACTTCAGTTCTTTAAGTATTTAATTATACAACCAGCAGTATCTTGTTACCAGCTTTGAGCAAACAGTTATCTCCCCCAACCCACCCCCAATTCGGGTACATAGTCTTCTTTGTTTTTTTAAATACGTTTTTAAATGAATTATCAAAAAAGAAAAATAAATTCTCAACACAGCAGTAGTATCGTACTTCTGTAGGCTTGCCTCATGCTGTTTTACCCAAGGCACATGCCTACTGCATTAATGGGAACACATCAGAGTTTGACCACTGTATTTTTCAAGTTGGAGAATCTGATGACTTAGCCCTGTTTGCTCCTACCCATATGTTTCTTCAGAGCTATACAGCTATGAGTCAGTGCAAACCCACTGAAGTGTCTTCTGTTATAAATTGAATTATTACATCATGCACACTTATGCAGGGAACTAATATATAGTGGCATGTTGCTACTAGACACAAGAATAGTTTTATTCAAGTCAAAGTCTGTCTTTAAGGCTTACTTCTGCTCCTGCATACCTCATCTCCAACAGCTTTATGTAGAAAAAAAAAATCTTCAATAACGGAGAAGCAATTTTAGGAGAGGTCAAAACCGCTCAGATAGGGGATTTGTTTGAAAAAATGTTTAACTCTATTTTACCATCTGAAAATTCATAGAAACTTCTGTGTAATTTATACTTCAAAAAAACCCACCTTACACATTTTCTAGACATAGCATATTGATAAATGATTTCTGAGAATGGAGGAATTAGCCCCTTTGTTAACTCTTTTCAGAATCTTCTCATAAAAAAATGGCAAAATTTTCCTATTTTTCACCCTGAAATGTTGAGTCTTCTAGAAACAGGATTAGATTAATGGAGAATTATAATTATTGTCCCATCCCAAAACTAGGAAGGGTGATAAGTTCTCCCTGATTAAAGAAGTAGATAAGGAAATCTGCAGAAAGTAAATGTGTGTCAGTTTTCTGAAAGGCCAAGCAAGATTAAATCTGTAACATAAGACTGGCAAATTTCAGCAAAAAGAAAAAAGAAAAACAGAGAACTTGAGAAAGAATTTAGCCAGTAAGAAAATGGAAATAGTGATGATGCCTTTCAGTGAGTTTTTCTGGAAAATAGTTCATGGTAAAGAAACCTGATTTCTTTGTTTTACAAAATGGCAAGTTGTATTGAAAAAGGTAACTGCTGTGTCACATGCCATTCTAGTTAAATATATAGCAATAAGTAGTAGCAACAAAGCACGTATTAAATGGCTATGAACTGGCTACCTGGGAGGTAGCAAAAAGTTGTCATCAAGGCAGAATCATCATGAAAGGAAGAGATTCCACCAGGGCTCTATAGGGATCAGTGTAAGACCAACTCTGTTCAGCTTCTTTCTGTGTGTATTAAAAGTAAAAATAAGAATACTGCTGATAAAATTTTTGGATTATACAAAAATGGCAGAATTATGAGTAAAGATGACAACAGTGCGTTCTGTCAAAATAACCCAGATTATTCGATAACCCGTGTCACTCAATGCAATAAATGCAAAGTCCTACAATTACAAGTGAGGAGGGCGCGACTGTATCCAGGAGAACCATAACTATGTAAACTAAGAGTAAAGCAGCTCAACATTACTTCCCAAAGCAGTAATGAGCCAAAGAAAGCCCAGTACAACCCTTAAATAGATTCTTTATCTACTGTAAAAGATTAGGAAAGTTAAATTTACATCAGAGGTTGGTACTGGGGGGAGAGGTAGCACTGTTGAAATATCTATATTCATTTCATTTGTTGGTATTTTTAAAAAATTTTGGAAAGTTAAAAAGAGCAAAAAACACTGTAAGTTATGAGTGGGAGAAAAGGCTTTACGGGAAAAGTTTTTTTGCTATTTAGTTTATCAGAAAGGTTTGCTTCATGAGAATATAGCAGTACCTTTAAAAGGAAAAATACTAGGAACTAATGGTCTGAAAGAGGGTAACATGAGTCAGTGGTTTGAAATTGAAAGTGCACACTACGAAATAAAGGACAGACCTGTGACTTTACGATTGATGGCTGGAATATTCAGTCAAGGAAACAGGTAATATTTTCTACCTCTTGATCACTTCAGTTCAAAATTACATGCTTTCAGGAGGATGTGCTTTAGCCAAAAGTCAAACAGCTGGGTTCAGTATAGTGCTAGTTCAGTTAATGGCCTAAGTTCTATGGAAGGTCTGGTTGTCCCATCTGGCTTTGAACAGGGAATCCATTAGATAAAGAATTCACTATTAGGCTTGAATCTTAGTTTTTAAGAATGTATTTTGACTGTGGATGTATAAGGTTGGGTAAACTGTACTAAAAATCTAAGCTATGCTTAGTTTCTTTCCAAGGTGAGCTTTGTTACTTAAAAAGAGTCTAAATTTTGAAGATTTGGATGATTTCAAACACTGTATCCAATTAGGTGTTATGTCATTTAATGTGTTTGGAAAAAAATATTGCTTTGTTAAATAGAAAAAGAAACATCCAGGTTTCTGGCTTCCAGTGACTCTGCTGCCCAACTCAGGCTACCAAGTGGAGGTGCCCCCCACTGACATCTTTTAGAGAATCTGAAAATATTTTGGGGAGCTGAAGACCACTTGTTTTGTTATAGTCCAGGTCATGCCTGTTTTGTGTAAATCGTTATGTAAGCTGGTTTTCTTTGACTAGAAAATGTTTGAAGAACTGATGCTGTATGTCTTGCTGGAACCAACTTAATCTAATGACTCTGTATTTTACTTTAACATTGCTATGACAGAAGCACATCATTCTGTTCCATTTCCACTGACTGTTTCTGTTAAAATATATTTCCATCCTGTCTGTACTACAATCTGACAACTATTTTAATCAGCATGATTAACTCTTCTGTGCTACTTTTAAACACAGAAAAAAGTATTTATACACAGTACTTCAAATTGCAGCCATACAGCCTGCCAGATACCACTGCAGTTGCGCGTATAAACTCAGGTTTATGGTCCCACCTGAACAGAGATCCTGAGACAACAGATCCATGTCTACACAGCTCAAAAGAACAAATGAGAAGACATCTGTACCTTTACAGCCATATAAAGCCGCATCGGACATAGGTTTGATAAAAGAGTTTAGGTTGTGATTAGATAATGAGATCTGCACCAAAAAAAGTCAGTTTTGTTTAAATATTTAACTTTTTGAAAAGTTTGATGCAGGTGTCCAGACCAAAGTGAGTTGATGTTTACAGGAATGACAACAGTCACAGTGGAATAAAACAACAATTTACTACCCCTAAATCCAGAAAATATCTGTTACATAGCAAAGTGATTTGGAAGTAGCAGCGATCTGAAGACAAAGGGATAAGTACAACACTTTGGTGGAAAAAAATCCCTGTTAATAGTGTCCTGCAGATTAAACGAGCCTCCAAGAGGCTGAGGAAAAATGTACTTTAAAAACCTGTGAACCATACTAACTGAGACAGGGCTGGCAAACCTGACATCCATATACATATACTTTAACTATTGCCAAGAGAAAAAATGACAGCTTCCTGCTCAAAAAGGATGGCCACTTGCTATGGTATTTCTATAACAGATATTCCTTTGATTTGCAGTAATTGCATTGCATATGGCAGATTAGAGTTTCTTGTCTGATTTCTGGGAGGCAACATGGCAACAAATTCTTAATTTAATTCATTTGAATATGCTTTACATTATGAAAACAGTAAAAGGTGCCATGATTACATTTGGCATGCATGCAATTGTCACAAAAATTGGTGCATTTCCCACTCATTCAGTGAAGCTTTCTTCAAATTCATTAATTTGTGAGGCTTCAGCACAAGAATTCTTTATTTTGTAAATTCATACTGTTACTCCAAGATTTTTGAGAAGGCTTTATTTACAAATAGTAAATTGAATAGATGGGGGGTGGGGTGGGGTGTTTTCCTGGGGGTATCCATTGTAATATAATGAATCTGCTTAACATTCTACTTCTTTTAATACCAAATGAACACTATTCTAACCGAGTCTTTTTTAAAAAAAACTTACTACTAAAATATACTTATTTTTCAGCAATTTCTATTGTATTACAGCAGTTGTGTTTCAATGTTGGATTCTGTATTTCAATAATAATTTTCCTTAAGAAAGGGCATAGTGTCTTTCAGTACAATAATCATGACCACAGAAGAAAATTCACCATTAATTGTCATTTCTAGTGCTTTGACTTTTAGCCATCAAGTGTCAAGTGATGTCCCTGTAAAGGAACAAGATGTATAATGTTAGTTATATAAAGCAGATCTGCTTCAAAGGCGTAGATTAAAATCATCTATGTTGTAGAAGCATTCAGAACATGGAGTATGACCAAAATTTCTGCACTGCACATTTTTTTTTTACAGTTGTAGTTTGAACTAAATCACAAAGCCAAATGCAAGTCTATTAAGAGTTCTAAATTTGAACATTATTTTGATGTTTTAAGAAAGAAGAACTGCATCTGCTGACTTGCACTTGCTCAGTATTTGTCTTAAAATGCAAAAAACCACAAAAAATCTACTTCTTTCTCTTAAAAAGGATGTGTCTAATTCTTTCAAGGTAGAATAATATTAGATTTTGAAATGTATTTTAATATATAGAATGTATTCAGAATACTAAGTTACAATAAAATAAGCTAACTACATATACTAAAGCAAAGCAGTGATAAAAATAGAGCTTTTATTCACGAAGTAAAAATAATATTGTCAAAATTACCATCTGCAACAGTTTATTTCCCTTAGTAATTAGTAAAAATCACACATTTAATTAGTTATTAAATAGATATTTAAAATCATATTTGAACAATTTACTGATTGTGATCATGACAAGACAGATATATAAGAAACTAGAATATGGGCGATTTAGTATGACCTACTGACCCTTCAGAAAATCTCTAGTTACTAGGCTTATGATCCAACAACAGAATGGAAATTTTCAAAAAAAAGTTAACTTGCCCATGACAAACTCATTTGTCATTAAGGTGTTTTGGTTTGGGTTTGGGTTTTTTCCCCACTAGCTAGAAAATCTTTGAGCTCAAAATGTTAAAATGAACCATGGTTTATTCTGGGAAGGTTCCATTCACACATCATGCAGGAGTAGGCTGTAAGAGAAAGCTGGCTAAAAGTCTGTAGTCATTACTGAATCTAAAATAAGTTTTTGTTTTGTAGAAATAATAAGATAAATTACTTCCAGTATACCAGACTGTCAGGTAAGTATGTAGTTAAATACTTTGGTAAATGCACAATTAGGCACTTGGCTGTGGCAGAAATTTTCTTAATATTTCTCTGCACTTCAATTAAAAAGTCTTGATTTTTACAGTCTCATTTACAGTTGAGCCTTCTGGTGCAGTTCTTCTTACATGCAAGTAAAATGGTTCTTCACAGAATGCTAAAAAAGACAACATAACACATTGTCAGATGCTGCAAAACATCGAAGTATATTAAAGAAGACTTGGGAAAAAAAATAGGAATTGACTGCATTTCAGTATCAGGAATGAATTCAGAGAGCCTGACTGGATAAGGAAGTAAAACTTGCCAAAAATAAAAATATTTTCAGGGCTTTCTCAAATCCAAAGGTGTTGGGTAAAAGGAAAGAAAAGAAGCTATCCACAGTAGTCATCATCTCAATCTTTTTCCAGAGCTTGACATCTCAATGTTCTCAATCAATTTTATCTGACGTTTTGAGGATAAAAGCAGGATTGTCATGAATAAATTTCCTGATTGCAAAAAGTCGTAAGGAATTATTGGTACCGAGGAAGAAGCTTATGTCTTTGAGGGCAAGAGCAAGAAGAATATAATGAAAGTTTATGTTATTATATAGTATCATAGAATCATAGAATGGTTTGGGTTGGAAGGGACCTTGAAGATCATCTAGTTCTAACACCCCTGCCATGAGCAGGGACATCTCCCACTAGACCAGGTTGCTCAAAGCCCCATCCAGCCTGGCCTTAAACACCTCCAGGGCTGGGGCCTCAACAACTTCTCTGGGCAACCTGTTCCAGTGCCTCACCACCCTCAAAGTGAGAAATTTCTTCCTAATATCTAATCTAAATCTGCCCTCTTCCAGTTTGAAGCCATTCCCGCTGGTCCTATCACTACATGCCCTTGTAAGAAGTCCTTCCCCAGCTCTCCTGTAGGCCCCCTTTAGGTGCTGGAAGGCCGCAATAAGGTCTCCCTGGAGCATTCTCTTCTCCAGGCTGAACAACCTTAACTCTCTCAACCTGTCCTCATAGGAGAGGTGCTCCAGCTGTTTGATAGTTGTCATGGTGTAACCCCAGATGGCAACTAAGCACCACACAGCCGCTTGCTCACTCCCCTCTGGTGGGATGGGAGAGAAAATCAAAAGAGTAAAAGTGAGAAAACTCATGGGTTGAGATAAAGACAGTTTAATAAGTAAAGCAAAAGCCATGCATGCAATCAAAGCAGAATCAAGGAGTTCATTCACTACTTCCCATCAGCAGGCAGGTGTCCAGCCATTTCCAGGAAAGCAGGGCTCCATCACACATGACAGTTACTTGGGAAGATAAATGCCATGACTCCAAATGTCCCCGCCTTCCTTCTTCTTCACCCTGCTTTTATTGCTGAACATGATGTCATATGATGTGGGATGTCCCTTTGGTCAGTTGGGGTCAGCGGTCCCAAGTGTGTCCCCTCCCAGCTTCTTGTGCCCTCCCAAGTGGTGGGGTGGTGTGAGAAGCAGAAAAGCCCTTGACTCTGTGTAAGCACTGCTCAGCAGTAACTAAAACATCCTTGTGTTATCAACACTGTTTTCAGCACAAATCCAAAATGTAACCCCATAGTAACTACTATGAAGAAAATTAACTCTGTCCCAGCCAAGACCAGTACAATGGTAAAGGCCATGTTGCAGGACTTATCAGAAGACTACCTGGACAACACTCTTATTCATATTGTTTAGTTTTAGTTAGTACTGTGAGGAGCAGAGCGTTGGTCTCTATGATCCGGATGGGTCCCTTCCAACTCCAGATATTCTATGATTCTGCAGTGATGCTGGTTTCATTAATTTGGAAGAGTCATTGGAGGAGAATGTCCTGAGTATATTAGTCAATCATAGATGATTCACCAGTGTGATGTAATCTAGAAAAAAAACCCAAAACACAAACTTGTAATTAGAAAAGGTAGTGATAAAATCTCATCTGGAATATAAGTAGGTTTTTGGTCATCCATGGTTAAGGAAGATAAATTCAAACTGGAAAATTTGCTTTCCAAGCCAGTAGAAATTGTCAGAGAAAAAAAAAAACAACAAAAAATCCATGTGATTTAGACGTGAATAAAGTTAGACAAGAAGTTAGAAGAAAGTGTCTTCTAAGATAGCCTTTCATGTGGGAAAACACATCACACACAGTTTTAAGATGAAAATAGGTATGACTAAACTTGGCAGGCCAGAGGTCCAGAGCTGTATCCTTCTCAACTCCATTCCAATAGATCTAAACCTCCATATGTTGTACATGATTTTTGACAAAGCAGTCAAACTTCTACAAAAATTCTTCTGTTAATACCATAAAAAGGTTGGGATGTCCCCGTAATGATGTTGATATCTTGGGTTGTTTTTTTTCTTGCATTACTTTCTTAGTAAAGATGAATAAATATTGGAAACAGAACTGAAAAGTACTCAGTTAACAGGGTCACAGTGTTGCCTAAAAAATATGAGGCAAAATTAAGGCTATGTTTAGGTTTAAAAAGCCTGTGACAGTTTTCTTTTTCAGTTTTTTTCCTCACCATTTTAGACAGGGAGATGTCTTCCTTAATATGAACTTCCTGTCTTCTTGTGGGCTGTATAGGAGACCCTGCCACACATACTGAAGATACTCAGGGACAATTCCTACTTTAAAGGGAACTGCTGGAGCATTTCATATTATCTTATCGGAAAAGGCAACCAAGAAAGTTCTCCTTACACCTTTTGGGCTCATTGGAGAAATTTGAAATTATGTATGATTTTAGTGCTATACTGCCAGAACAGTTGGTGGAGCTGCTAGTGACAAGGATAGAGCATTAGGATCTGCACAGTAGTTACATACCTCATACTGATGATACAATTTTAGGATGTATGTATGTATATGCAACCAACAAAAGAGAGAGAACTAAATATTCCCTTATCTCCTTTCAGGACCATTTTTTTTATTCTAAACTTTGGAACAAGTTTTTGTCATTAAAAACTTGCCCATTTTCATTTACTCAGTTTTCAGAAAAGAGGAATCTGATGCAAATGGGAGAGATCAAACGGTTAGTCATCCACAAAGTCTTATTAACTGTCCACAAGCATTGATTCAGTACCATAACCCTTGAAGCAAAAAGCAAGAGGAAAGTAATTGTAATTCAGAGGAATTTCTGTTTGTTTAAATTAGTTTAAAAATGTAAGTGACTAGTGTAATTATGAGGATTGTATGGAAGACAAATGTTCCACTATGACAAATTTGGTCTGTTTCAAATTGAAATGGATTTGGGGGGGGAAAAATAAATCCCATACTCCCTCCATGCATATACATGAACATTAAATGATCCAATAAGTTTGGTTTCAGTGTGAAAAACTGAAGCAATTAATTTGAAAAATGTTAAAGGAGGACATTTTTAATTTTAATGCTTTCTGTCTTCCTATTTTTCAGCAAAATGAAATTTCAGAACAGTAGTACCAGATTTTGTGAACCCTATTGATTTTGTTGAAATGGCTTATTGAAGTTGTATCAGTTCCTTTTATCCAAATTTCTCCATGGCTTTCTGTTATAGTATGTATAAACTGTGGTTAATTTCAGTATATCATGGTGAAATTTGTGAAAAAAGATCTGTTTCTAACTGTGTCATTTAAAGGAAAAAGACCACTGATGAACTAAAACAGACAAGTATACTATTTTTAGCTTGTCCAGAATCTATGTTTCTGATGAAAAGGAACTTACAGTGCAAAAGTGTGTTAGATTCATTCTGAATCTTCATGGATACTTTAAACTATTATACTTTGTGGATAATTCTACTGTATATGTGCAATTTGTTTTCAGAATAGCATGGAAACAATAGTATAAGCTACATGAAAATTTCAATTTCATATGTAATAATGGCTAAATGGTTTTACTGAAGAAATGCAAAGAAAGTGATTTTCAAGTACAAGAAAAGTAGTGTCCTGGAAATTACTTTTTGCATCATCTGAGACTGTGGGAATCTAAACCCTTGAGAATCATGCTGTACAGCAGGTTGCCTAGAAGAGCAAGGTTCTTCTTAACTTGTTTTGGGTTAATGGATATTATATGTTTAAAATTTACCCAGAAGTAACATCTGCTCATGCTATGGTATATTTTCTTACTAGTTACAACAGCCACTCAGTTTAAGAGTCCAAACCCAAGTTAGGCTAAAAATTTAGGGGTTTGAAAATTTAATGTTAATAAACTTAGCATTTCAGGTATTTATTTATTTATTTCTGTGTAACTTGCTCCAGTCTATCAATGTCTTTTATGTACTGGTGAGCCCAGAACTGGACCCAGCGCTCCGGATGTGGCCGCACCAGTGGTAAGCAGAGAAGAAGGACCCCCTCCCTTGACCTGCTAGCAGTGCTTTTCAAAATGCAGCCAGGGAGGCTGTTGTCCTTGTTTGCTGCAAGGGGACGTTGCTGGCTCATGTCCAACTTGAGGACCTCCTAGATCCTTTTTTGTGAGCCTGCTTCCCAGCTAGTCTGTCCATAGCGTGTACTGGTTCCCTGTCACAAGACTTGACATTTCTCTTGATTGAACTCCATGAGGTTTCTGTCAGCCTGTGATCAAAGAAATTAGCAGAGGCTAATTTACAGGCATCATCATAAGTGAAAAATATCCCATAAATGAAACTGAGCCCCCAGGGTCGACTGTTCCTACTTTGTTATAATCTTTGCTTCTGCATGTGTAATTGACTACGTGTTAAAAAAGCTCTGATAGCGATGGATAAAAATAAATAGAATTTTAGGATCACTCAATTTCAATTTTCTCTCTATATTGTGGTAAAAACAGCTTGTCTTTCACTTTACAGACAAGTATTAGGTAAATCAAACTTATGAATGTAAAAGTATACCATTGACATGTATTAAATAAGAAAGAATAGATTGTTGAGATTTGTCAAATAAGAAAGTTTGGGTTTTGGGTAGTTTTAAGAGGTATGTCACATTTTAATTCAGAAATTAACTTTTCTTAAAAAGGAATTTGTGTCTTCTTCAGTGGGGTAAGAGTTCCCATTCATTAATATTTCTATTAAGTAGCTGTTTAAACAGTTATAATGAATGAGAAAACACAGTTTTGGCAATGTATGTTTCAGCTAGGAATGTTATATAAGTTGAATTAATTATTTATAAGTATAATAGATGGTTTAATATATATGATTGTAATTTCTTCATATCCTCAAGCAAGTTGGTTGTTTAGCAGCAACTGACATTGTTATATATATATAGTTACGCATATATATATATAAGCCACAAACAACTAATTGATTGTAGAAAAGCTTTGCATTTCCAGAAAATCTGCCATGCCTCACCTTTCCCAAAAATAAAAGTTATGCCTGGCCTTTTCTCTTGCTAGAACAAGCTGATCCTGATCTTTCTTTTGTTTGTTTGTTTTCTTTCCATCACAGGAGTCATCAGGACTGCCTTGCACAACATGGACAGGGAAGCCAGAGAGCATTATTCCGTTGTCATTCAAGCCAAAGATATGGCTGGGCAGGTCGGAGGGCTGTCAGGGTCGACAACTGTAAATATCACACTCACTGATGTCAACGACAATCCACCCAGGTTTCCTCAGAGTATGTACCATTTCAGCATATCATTGATTTGGAAATCGTGTTGATTTTCGGTGAAGAAGCTATTAGTGAAATCCAATTAGTATTCAAAGTCATGGGGAGGTGTCTTAGGAAGTTTTTGGATTCACCAATATTTTTCAGTTTTACAGTGTTTTCAGATGAAGCAGAGAGGTGGCACAGCTAGGATATTGAAACCAGTGAAGATTTCTTTCCATTGAACACTGAGTAAGAGTGAGATGGGTGAAAAAGGAATACTCTTGTCATATATGGGTTATTCTCCAGTCCTTTTTGAATGTGTGTGTGATTTTGATCCCACAAGTGAATTCATTGTTCCCGTGGCAGACAACAACAAAAGGTAACACGTTAAAAGATTGCATCCAGCATGCCTTTGGCTGCTTCCACACACATCTGTCAATTTTTTTCTTCTGTTTATTTCTCTATACCCCTGCAAACTTTTAAGATCACTTTTTACATTACAGATGGTCAAAATCTAAGCTGTTTCTCGCTGTTTTTGAGCTACGGTGGAGTCTGCCTTCATCCTAGTTAAATGAATTGTCAGTGTTGATGCCAAACTGAATGTTCTGACATGCATATATGGAAAGCATATGCTAGAATACTCTTAGAATATCTTAATATGACCCCTAATAGGAAGTTCATTTCTATCCAACTCATTGTGTGCACATTGTTCTGACACAGCAGCTGCAGTCTTCTGAATTCAGTTGACAATTTATTTACAAGTCTTCTGGAATGTAATTGCATAGCTAAATCTACGTTCCTTTGCAGATTGGCTCAAGGCCAATAAGAATATTGTAATCTGGACTCAGACATGGCATGAGCCCTTGTAGAACATAATGGACTAGTAGCTATAGGTACATCCACCGGGAAATGCATTAAGCTGTTTGAATGAGAAGATTTATAAACAATAATAGAGATTGCAAAACTCTGGGGAAGAACAAAGCTCCCTGGCAATACACATTATGTAAAATCTGGTCAAGCAGTAAGAAGGCTCATTAAAAGTGTTGTAGAAATGAATATATTTTCTGTGCCTCACAAACACATAAAAACATAAAGCCTTTGAAACACAGCCTTAAATAAAGTATATTTGGTTTTGTGTTCCACAGAATTGTCATTACATCCATCACTCTATTTAATACTTCCTAACTATTGGAAAGGCAAAAGGTAAGGCGTATCTGAACAAATATGACATCTAAAATAGTTAAAGTAGAAAAAATGTCCTGAGTTTCCTGCAAACTCAGAGGCAAATGGATGGCCCCTTATCAGGTTTCAAGAATTGGCCTCTTTTATTTTGAATGGAAGGTTTGGGATATTAAACTGACTGGCGGGCAGAACTGTGCATTGGCATATGTATTTCTTTATGTGTATTAATATTTTTTTCAGAAATGGAAGACATATAAAATGTTCAGGTTATATTCTATATATTTTAAGGGATTCTAATAATTGCAAAAAATAATACTGGAAACTACAAAACATTCCACATTTAATGGAAACAAAGTATTTAACAAAGCAAAGTAAAAAAAAAAGTTTTTTAACATTTGTCATTTTTAAGAGAAAATATTAATCCTCGAACAAGTCTTGTAAAGTACAAACATTTGCTTTATCTTTCCTTGCACAGGATTCCTATACCACAGTTATGATCGTAACATTGCTTTTTAACTCCTTTTCAACAAGTATAATTTAAACCCTTTGCAAAAGATTGGTAACTATATGTTAGTAATACAGAAAAAAAGGTATAAATGATCTAAAATCAGGCTATCTTAGCATCATGAACTTTTACAATAATAGATGAGTATTGCACTAATAGAAACAACCTCACTGTTTATTTTGCTTCTCCTTTCTTTGGATGCCATGATTTTCAGTTAAATTTCTCTTCAATCTCCTTATTAGCCGGAATGCTAAATGAGACTTACTGAGGCTTGTCACATTCAGAATTGAATTCAAGGGAAGTGCTAACCAAAACTGCATATATCAAGTGTGTAGCCTTTGGGACAGGCCGAGCCTCAGCTAAACCACAGACTCTCTTTTGGTTAGTTTCCTTTTCTCCGTTACCATACTTGTGAGTTTTAAATCTGACTCTAACTGTATGGGTACTTTACTTGAGCACATGCTGAGAAGTATATCCGATTGATGCTTTTATTATTTCTTTTATGTAGAACTGTGCTTTAATGTACATATTTAAAAGATCGTATCTTTCTGGCTTTGCTAGATCAGTGTTAATTAAAGATGCATATGAAGTAAGGTATGCAGGATTCGTCCCCCTTAAAGAAACACTTTTAAAATCTATTTAAAACAGAAATGGAGGTTGTAAATATATCTACTTGAAAGAATTTACTGTCTTTTTTTTCTGTACTCACTCTAAATATAGCTGACTTTCAAAGAAATTACTAAGAGCAGAGCTACAGTTTTCCAAAAAATCAAAAAGTCTAGGAGGAAGAATATGAAACTTTACTTTATAATTTTGTCAGTGTGATGGTTGCAGTTCTGAAATACATGGTAATAGTAATCTCTGGAATAGGAAACATAGCTGAAAAATTCTGCTTGCAAAACACAGTAGTATGTCTCAGGAGTAGGCATGCAGTTGTGTATTCAGCAGGAGAATAACCTGAAACCTCAAATACATTTTGCTTATCGGTTACTTTAGTGCATATTGTACAATACTGATTTCTTTCTTTTAGAGAGTCCAGTTATAAATGAACTATCTATTTAATGTAAGGTGACAGACAATGCTCTGGCTGGGAAGATTTTTGCTTTTCAGTAATCAGCATCCCTCAGTCCTTGTTAGTCTTACCGCTGATGGATCCACTTAGTTGATAGCTGAGGGCCCTTATTTCATAGTCATAAATTTATTTCAGTAATCTGATAGAAAACACTCCATCTATTGATGACACTGTTAGCAGCCTTGAGTTACACCAGATTTTTCTGCATACTTTTCTTTCATTAATTCTCTTTGATCTTGTTTAAGATTAATAGATTCTGCATGTTTTGCTTTGTTTAGGATGAGCAGATTTTGATTGCATCAAGATCATCACACCAGGCAGATACTTCCACTGACATGTTTTGTACATGACGTGCTAACGGTTACGCTCTGGACAGTGTGTAGGAGATCTTTAGTTATTGTGTTTACAGTCTAATTTTACAAGGAAATTATTTGCCTGATACTCCATTTCTAGATTTTGTTGTTTGATACATCTAACTCAGTTCTTTAGGGTAAAGCAGAATTTGAATACAAGCCATGGCTTAAAACATTTTTGTAAAGCTTGATTGTTGAGGCTTGTTTTTTTCAGGGCAGTATGTAGACATAATGTGAAATTATGCATATGCATAATTCGTTTGGCTTCACTTTTTACAATGTCATTGTATGAAAAGTACACAGCCACATTTAAATAGGATTATTGTATGAATATACTCCAGTTAGTTCTGATAAAATAAGCTCACGTCCTGGAAGTAGACATTAACTCTGTTCTGTGCTAGTAGGGTGTCTACTATCCAGTCTTGTCAGTATAACTCATTAGCTAATTACGTGCAAAGGTATCTGCTGTTCATTTTCTTTTAGAATTTGTACTCCAATATGGTCCTTACCATATCCACAGTTACACATAGTACATCCAGTTCCTATGATCCCCACATGTAACCATCAGCATCCTCTCACTCCCCACTGCCATGGTGCTGTCCCGTCATCCTGCAGTGACTAGTCCAGAGCCATTTGCCTGCTGATTGACCACTTGGCTGCTGCCAAATGAGGTGACTAAAGCAGAATTTTCTCTGATTTTCTAATAGCAGGTGTTTCTCCTCTATTCAACCAGTAATTGTTAAAAGGCTTGTAGAATCCTAATGTCTTTGAGGCCTCTGCCCTTTTGTTAGAGTTGCCTGAAATTGGACAGGGGTTAAAAGTAACTGGAGACTATTGAATTAAAATGATTACAGAAGTTGTGTGTCCTCGGGAAACACAGATTTAAAACAAAAGAAGGACTTGATAACTGGTTTGGCTTACGATTGCTGGCATCTGATCAACTGCACCTTTATAAATTAGATTTTTTTCATACCTAGGGATCAAGTTTCCCGCTCATTGTGTTGTTTATGTGACGACGATGTGTCCAGCAATGATCCAATGACCAGGGAATATTAGGAAACATTTAATTCTAGAAACTGTTCTACATATAAATGTTGTTTATTTAATAATATATATTTTTATTATAATTATAGGAATGCCTTTTTCATATTTTATGCCACAACACTTACTGCCTTTGTAAATATTGCCAATAGCTGCTAGCTACAATATACTAAAGGTAAAATGTATTGTCCCAAGGATCAGTTATTGCTGAAGAGATGCTTAGGTCTCTTTGTAAGACCTTAAATCAGGCTAGAGGGACACGGAGGAAGTTGATTTAAAGCCAGATTTGCAGACAACCCTAATATTTTGTTCTTCAGAAGATATATTCCTGCATATAACTTTATTTTCTTTCTTCAAAATGAAGTTACTATCCAGGAAACTTTATTTTAGTCTCATTTTTCCCATTCCTGTGTCCCACAGACAAGTTTTTTGTACTACCATATTCACTGTCCATTTCCGCAGGTGGTTCACAATTTAGGATATGCTTTTCTAGAATTATAGTTTACATATTACCAACAGTTTTTTATCATATATGTGTTCCAGGATGTTGATTATCATCATACTATTTGATTATTCTTTTCATCTGTAAGATTTAGGGAGGATCATTCTTCCTTCCTAGCAGTTAGACAAAGTCGATATCAGAAACAGCTCATTTGGGTAAATAGGATGAGCCCACTGTGCTGGATCAATCTACTGAAAGGCAATTATTAATATCTCATTAAAAGATAAAATGAGTAACATATATGCACATGCCAGGGGAAATGCAAGGAAATTAGTTATTTCTAGGTGATAAGGAAATAGAGCAGCCTATATTAATTTAGTTTATGTCCAAACCAGGTATTACTTAAAAATTAAATGTAGCTTCATTTTGATACTGTTGTGAAATTGAGTCAACATAATGAGGTTTAAAGGCTGGACTCTCATGAGAAAATTCAAGGACTGCTCAAAGAGAATTCCTTTGGGTGCACTCTTAAAACACTTCTGGTTAATACTTAGAGTTTTCTGCAAAACTGAATTCTTGCCCAACATACTAACCTCAGCTAACTTGAGACCTAAAGATTAATCCAGAACATTTTAGTATGTAATTAGGAAATATCGAATGACAGGAGAACTTTGATATAAAATAGAAATAATTACTTCTAACCTAGAAACTCTGTTAGAGCTGATCAGATGTAAACACTGTTGCAGTATAGACTTTTAAAATTTTAGTGGCATCTACATAAATCAGGTTTTAGTTATTTGTGTAAGAAAAGAAAGGTAGCAAGATTTTCTTTTGTTACGAATGTTGTTAGGACTGTGTTTAAGATTGCTGTAAAAATCTGTCAATGCGTTTCACTGGGTGTATATGTTTTAGAAGCTGTATTCTTTGTTAAAGAAAACAGCTATTAAAATTGGTTATAGTACATATTCACATAATAGTCACACAACATAATTTTGGTACTAATGACTATTTTGCTTCTCTCATATTGTTAAAGGCAGAGAATTTCTTCAATTAACTGTGTTTATAAGGTGTGTGTTCAGGTTCCAAAGTGAATGACCAGTGAGTGACATTTCCTTTGTGAGTATGGTTGGTGTTCAGTATACTGATTTTCTGCCTTTACAGGGAATCATCACAATTAAATCCCCAAGATCCCTGACCTCATTGTTCTTTGTTAGAAATGGCTAAAGTGTCACATTAGAAACTGAGTGTGGGGCAGGTAAATATGAACTAGCAAGCTTCCATTTCTGTCAATTTTCAGCATGTGGGTTTTCTTCTGACTCTGACAGCCAGGAGCCGATGTAAAGGGGAAAAATGCTTGCATTACCTGATGAAGGCGTGTGACTTGAATGTGCCAGGCCAAGACACAACAGCTGTTAGTCTTAAACATAAGAGAAATATGGTGCTTTTTTGATTCTGCGGAACAAGCTGCTGCACAAGGACAACTGGCTCTTTAAAAAGCAGCTAGAATCAATAATGTCCTGAGAAAATGGACTGTTTAGAGGGATGAGGCTCAGTGATCTGAGTGATCTTCTAAAATTTCTCTTATGTTGTATCTTTCTAACGTGCTAGAATCAATCATTAATCTATGATGTGCTTAAAGAGATTGAGTTGTGAGATGAAGAATACATTACTTAAGAGAGATGATGATGTTCATTAAGTATCTGAGAGAGTTAAGATATAAGAAAGTATATGTGTCTTTGAGTAGTACGTGCTTCCATAGACTGGACAAATATTGTGTAAAGTGATTTGTTTAATTGTCTGCTTTTTCTATTTGTTTGTAAGAAGATTGATACGTTTTCATATTTGCACAATATTTGAAGTCAGAGCTACAAAATTGTTTCATTTATCCTTGAAATCAGACATAAGTTGTTTAACAGCATTTATCATATAGGAAGTCTCATGATATTATGGTTCCTGAGCAGGATAAGGTGATTCCCAAAATCAGATTTTTACTGTAAAGATTAACAGAAGTAAATGTAATACTTTTCCAGAGTATTTAAGTATCTGATTTAAAAAACCCTTTTAACAAGAACTCATGACAATAAAACTTGACCACAGAACTGGTTATGGAATCAAATATAAAGGGAAGCTGGGAGGGGCAAAAATACATTTATGTCAGAGTCTGACTAAATATTTGTGGAAAGTATATGTTCTGTATACTGAGCTTTAATACTGGCTGTATGCATAAATTTTAATCTTAACAGTTTTATGGAGTCTAGCAGTGTTTTTTATTTCATTTAATTGAATATTGTCTATGATGATTTCTATGCATAAGGTAGATTATTCATTACATGTATCATACATATCAAAATTATTTTGAAATGTTCTGGACAGAAAAAAAAGTTTTTTTCTATAAGGGTTCTGAACAAGGCAGTAGTAGTTTGGGGAATCAGGGTTGGTTGGTTGTTTTGTTTGTTTACTGAGTGGAGAATTGGGAGCAGAACCATACAGTGTTAAGGGTTGCTCTTCAGAACTGCCTTCATTTTCATGTCCTATGCGATGCTGAACCCCAATGGGAGCACAATCCTAGCTGTGCTAATGCCAGGGGAAAAAGAGCAAACAACAGAACCAAACACAGTCCAAGTGGAATGTGTCCCTTTTACAGGTGTTGCTCTTGCTCTCTGCTGACCCAAGCTGCCTGATGTAGCCGTGGTCCCCCTGTAAATGGCATAGAATATGCTCAACACAGCACAGCTCTAGAGACTGCTGCAGGTCACACCCAACCATTAAGTTGCTCATTAGTGATGATTATAGAGTGTATATGTTGTTTTTCCCATGCGATTTACATAGAAAATGTGTATTTGGGTATTCAACACCTACAGGAAAGTACTAAATCTGAAAATCCAGAAAATGCAGTTTCTTTCTGTTTCTGCTTTTACCCATGAGTGGCATAAACTTCACACTTTCTACAAGAAGTCAGAATACTTTTGATCTCTGAGAATTAGTCAGGAAGTTCTCAGCTACTTTTAGTTACTGTCTGGAAAGGCAAAGTAGCATGGAGCATAAATTAAACTCTTCACTGATTATAATATTAATCACAAACGTAACTCCCAGTTTGCACTGAGATGTAAAAATCAGGGGCATGGGGATGCACAAGTCTTCTTCTAGCCAAAGGAGTCTATTGCATCTAAGAAGAATGTTTTTTTCTAAATTGACCCCAGAGTGTTATGTTCTCTAGAGTTTCAAGGCAAGCAAAATGTCTGTTTTGAAGATTGTTTTAGTGTCATATTTGCAAATAGGAGATAATGTCACTTACACTTCAAATATTTTTAGAAAGTGGAAAAGGATTTGTTGTGTGGTTTCGTTTTTTTTCTTTTGACAGGGAAGAAGAATAAGCCAAACACCATCTTAAAAATTTCTTCCTTAGCCTAGCTGTATGAAAGGGATGTTGTCATCAAAAAGAATAATCAGAAAAAAGATGGTAGATTGACTGAGCTTCTGGAATTACAGAAGTTACTGTATTCATAATGATGATGGATTAAAATTGGTTTTATTATATTAAAATAAGCATAGTGAAGAAAGGTGTTACAAATGTCCAAGAAATACTGTGAGAAATGGACTTCTAAAAAACTGCAGTCTCAAAAGAGAAATTCAGAATAATCATTACGTGTAATGAAAACAAGCAGCTCCGTGAATGAAGAATAACTTTGTAGTAGGCCACCAAGCAAGTTTGAGTATAGTCCACGTTTGAAGCTGCATTTTAGTTTTATCAAAGTGGCAGTAAAATGTGAGACAACTTCATGAATGCCAGGAACACAGATTCGTGTGGGACCTCCAAAAGGTCATCTGACCCAAATCACTGCTGGTCAGGTTCAGTTAGATCAAGTTGCTAAGAGCATTGCGTAGTCAAGTTTTGAAAGATCCTTTTCAAGTCCTTTTCTGCAAAGCTGCTTTACATGTGGTTGGCCCTGAGCGTGTACTGGTGAATGGTGTTATTCCTTCCTCAGTGCTGATACTGAATGCTGTGAGGTTCCGGTCAGCCCATTTCTCCAGCCTGTCTAGGTCCCTTTGAACAGTAGCCCTGCCTTCCAGCTTACTGACCACTTTTTCCCAAGATGATATTGTCCACTCGCTTGCGGCAAGTACATGCAACCCATCATTCAGGTCATTAGTTAAGACATTAAATAGTTTTGGCCACAGTTTTGATTCCTGCACAACTACTATTAATTTGCTACCAGTTGATTATTGTGCTTATAATCATCAGGCTTTGGGCCTGGCTCACTGTCCATTTGTTCTCCATATCAATTTGGCTCATGACTGAGTATTTAGCTAGTTGTAGGTTCAAGCGAACTTTCTTCCCATAGCACTTTAATATACATTTAGGATATGGTGTTAGTTTATGTTAAGGCAGTCAGTTGCTGTGTTCATCAGTTTGCTAGCAGCTAGACAAAGGCACCAGGGTACGAGCTGTGCTGTATGAATGAATGCATCTGTTGGCTCATCACTGAGCCATATTTATCCTCATGTTACTAAAAACATGCTTTGGATAAACAAATAAGAAGCAGGCCAAATATTTACTTATTTCTCTATTAGTTCAACATGATGCCTCTCCTCCCTTCCTCTGTTGGGTAAGGTAATTCCTACTGTTCAAGAGGACATTATAACCTAGAAAAGTCAAAATTATCAACAAAATAGACTAATGAATAAAATAAAATGAATAACATGCTTGTTGAGTTGCATTAAATACTGTCGTATTTCTTTTTTTGAGACATTCAGAGACATTGCTTTTCTGAGAGCAAAACACAGCATTACATGTTGCCTGTAGGCTAATTGAAATGAGATTTAAATAGTTCTACAGATCAATAAATTGTTTCTGTGCCATAATGACAGATAAGACATACAGATGATTGAAAGAAACATGAAGACCGCCTATATGTATTTGAACAAAGTTTCAATTAGCATAGATTAAAGTCCTGTAAAGTGGTATGACTATCCTATACTGTACATTTACTGGAAAAGAGTATAATTTACTCATGAGCTAAGTGAAAGTGTCTGAGTGAAAGTTAACATAAAAATTGAAAACCTAATCAACTTCTACAGAATCTTGATCCATAGGCCTCCTCTAGAACAATTTAGAGCATCCCCAAGACTGAAATTTCTGCTTTGCAACAGCTCCTGGAAGGCTGCGATGCTGGGCACATAGGAACATTCTGTTCAACTCGGACAGATTTGGTGAAACAGTTTTGATACAGACCAGTACCTGATCCTCAGGGCTCCTGTCTTCCCAGCCAATTTTTAGGGGGTTGGGACAGACTCATAGGTTACAATAAAGAATCATCAATTCAGAGTATTCCCATCCCACATTATTTTTAATGTCCTATCAAAATTTATTCAATGCCCAAGGAAATGTTCAATTGAGCCTTTAGGCAGTTACTCTACTTTCCAGTAATAAAGTTTACAACAGTTTTTAATGTTTAGTAAGAACAATTCCAATTTCGACCACTAGTGTCTACATAAATGTTTATAATATATTTTATCTAACCTTCATGTTGCTGAATTTTATCCTTTTGTTGGTTTTAGATAGTATTGTTTGTAATTATCTGTTTGGCTTGTGTCTGTATGAGATATCTTCAGGCTGCCTCTGTGAAGCAGTGATTAAATACTCATTCGGAGACATTTTTGACCTTATGATCTAGGAGGTTTTATTTTTTAACAGTTACTCCATCCATTTTTTCAAAACATCTCCCTTTTACACATACTGACAGATAATTAATGAGTGATTTCAAATATTTGTTTTGCTTGAAATTTTAGTATTTCAGAATGTTTGAAGCTGGTATCAGTAAAATGATTTTCTGAAACAGATGGCTAACACTTGGGGTGTGATTATAAAGCAGAGTGTAGTGTCATGTGGATATATTTGAACTAGCTTGACTATTTGGAAGTCTCTAATTAGTTCACCCTATCATATGGGTTATAACACTTCCAGTTCCTGAAGTGGTTAGATTATATAATGTATTCTTTATGGCCACTACATAACATATTCTTTATGGCCTCAACCTTTTCCTTTTGGAATACATTAGTTGGAGCAAAAGTGTCAGAAGACCACATTTCACATTTATTTTAACAATAAGTAAATTCCAAAAGTAATCTCATGCCATCACTATAATTTTATGTATGAAATACAGCAACCAGCAATGTGAAAGTGTCGGTTGACATCATCTGTAAGCACGGACCACTGCAAAAGAATGCATGGCAGAGCATTTATGTGGAAATTTGTGAAGATGGCTTTTATACATGTCAAAGAATTGCATCGAAGAATTAACTATGTGTTTTAATTGAATTGACTACTAAGCAATTTTTCTGTTAGATCAGTGTTGGTATTTTCTTTCTTACATGGTAAATTGTACTTTTTCGCTATCTCTGTCGGACATTTCTTGTTTCCCTTGAGATTTCCCTGATGCATGGTAACTTGTTTTTTGTTTTCCCAGGAAACCACTCTTTCCTCTTGGACTAACAAAGTTTAGTGCACCTGTCCATGTTTCTCACACTACTATTTGTTTATTAGTATTATGGGCTAGCATTACAAAAACAGTTCAAGGCTATAAATAGGGTTAGGAACCGTTGTGCCAGGAATTAGATACATTTATAATAAAATATTCTATTTTCTGACAGGTGTCTGAAGTTAGTTGTATTTTAGTGATAACATCCATTCCCTTTGCAATTGCAGCTTCTGTAGATTCATAATTTCTTCAATCCATCCAACAAATAGTGGTTTTCTGCCATAATGCAGGTTTGATCTCTGAATTCAATTTAAATTTTGCCTTCCTCTTTCTACATGCTTACCAAGGGCATCTCTGCAGCCATGCTAGCTGCTTTAAACTCAGCAAACTGTAACAACATTTTAGCTTTGATATGTATCTCTTCTTCTGATCCACTGTCCTGCACCTCAGTGTTGCACTGTAGCATTCACTATTGCAGAATGCATAAGAGGAATATAGAAGAAAGTCTGTAGAGTTTCAGAAGATATGTAACAACAGAAGTTGTTGTTTTGCTCTCTTTTCTGTGTTGGTGGTTGTTCTGTGTTATAAACTGTGCAGACTGTTGGGGAGGGATTTGGATGGGGGGTTGTTTGAGGTGGAGAGGTGGGTTGGTATGTGCACACCTTCTACTGAATACGTATTCTCCTTTTCAGTGCTGGTACGTTGCAGCATCCCTGCTGTGTTACAACACTAGCATTATTGGAGAAAATATCTGAGCTGTCTTTCTGGCCTAGTTTCAGATGGAAATTGAGGTTTATGTAATCACACTGTGTCTGTTTGCCACTTTTTTCTCCTTGTGGCACCTTCCTGTCCCCCAGGCAATTTTGTACTTGTTAGGAGATCAAATCCAAAAGGAGAGAGACAGTTAAGAAAATAATTTTTCAAAAAAATGCTTCATTTTCTAGTGATTAACCTAACCGGCTATAAAAACACTGAAAGGAGGTCATGGTTGTTATGGATGCTTTTTATGGGCACAATTGTGTAATGCTTTTATGTACCCATTATGTTCATTTCCTTTACCATGAATACCAAATAAAATTTGGGTGTAAAGGGTTTTGTGCTGCAAGAAAAACACTACAAAGTGTTAATGGTAAAATATTAAGATTTACTACATTTTTCTGTGAAAAAAAAAGTGTTGATTCAATGTTGCAAAATATGTGTTAATTAGATGTTGCAAAATGTTGGTGCAAGGTTGCAAAACTGACTGGATTTCAGAAAAACAAATTAATTATAAGATACAAAGGTTTTCCAGTTTAAAGGTATGCATTTGACTACTCATTTGATGGTAAGCTGGTGAAGAGAAATGTATTTTGGTCACGGAAAAGATAAACTTTTAAAAATATTGGTGTGAAGTAAGCTTCAGAATTAATATCTGTGTTATGTGATGAACATCAAAAATAAATGTGAGAACCAAAATCCTGCATTAGGTGATTTAGATTTTGAATAGGGAATGAAGGCATCCCAAGTAAAATACCATTCCCTTTTGAATTATTTCATGAATCTAAGTAAGTTCATAGGTTTATTTGTCAGTTTTGCATATGAAATACTCTTCCATTTTCTCAGAAGGGTATCAAGCACATAATGATTATCTAATTTAGTTTGGCAAGAAAACCTCCAAGCTATTGTGGTGTTCTTTTTCCCCTCAGAACATTATCAACTGTATGTTCCTGAATCAGCTCAAGTTGGATCAGCAGTTGGCAAAATCAAAGCAAATGATGCAGACACTGGTTCAAATGCGGACATGAAGTACACAATTATAAATGGTGATGGCTCTGGGGTGTTCTCCATATCTACTGACAAAGAAACAAGGGAAGGAATTCTTTCCCTGAAGAAGGTAAGCAATAGACTTTAAAAGTTCTCTGTATGTAATTAAAATAAAATGATGCATGATGAATAAGCAGATATGATGATGAAAATATTTTACTGTGTAAGCCTATTGAACCATGAACTTCAGCAGTGTAAACTTCTCCATGTTGCTTCCTGAGACACTTTAAATCTTTGCAGAAAAGGCAGGGAGAAAAGATTCAAGGAAAGAAACAGTAGTTTAAATCTTCTGTGCTTTTTGAATGGTCATATTTAATATTTATAATAAACTCAATCTTACTGAATTTTTTATTAAGATAATTTAATTTTTCTGAATTATTAAATTATTTTTTTTGAAAGAAGTTAAATTTGGCAGAAAGTTGTACTGTTGTCCCCAAACTGCATGAACCTTGACTTAGAAAGTTTATCTGTGGGAGTGCATGTCTAATTCAGTTTCCACAGTCTGACTTACTTGCCAGCTGTCATCTAAAGGGTCCAGTATTGTGCACTGTGTAATGTAAATACCAACTTGCTTATAAAGACTCAAAATGTAACTGGTTAAGCCATCACACAGTTATCATTTTTATTAATTTCCTATATTTATCCCATTCTATTTAAATTATTAATTATAAAGTGATCTTGCCATTTGATTTCATTCTTAACTGAATTCCATGCACAAATCTAATTCCATAGATAATTTCATCTCCATATTAAGTCCTCTGAACTGAGTTTGTAATGCATGTTTCCTGAAGTGTCTGCCAACTTATGCTAATATTCTATGGCTAGATTTAAATTTACTTTCATAATAATCCAGAGAGATGGGTTATTATATTTAAGTAATATTTTTCTAAACCTTTCCAACAGAGGGAAATATTTTCTTCATCTGAGTTTTCGCTTGGACTAACAGACAACAATTAGCAATTCTTATGTGCATTTGTTGTTATCGAGTCTTGTAGGCATCAATTATGACCATGCAGCCTAAAAAATAAAAGTGAATTTGTATTCATATTTGATAATATGTATTCTGGGCCTGATTAACAGTAGGAGGAATGAAAACCAGAGAAAATGAGGGAAAAGAGAATAAATAAAAACTATCACAAAGAATGTTATTTTTTGCATCTGAATAGATATGTATATATGTAAATTTTTATTTAACATCTTAAAAATTATGTGTAACTGAAGGAAACGTAATTTTCATAATTCATAATGATTTAAAAAGGGTTCCTATCAATCCCAGTATCTTAAAAAGTTTTAATTCAGTGTCTTTTATAAAGGTTGTGTACTACCCACCTCTTTCTGCCACACAGAAGTAAACTTTGTCGGTTTTATACCACTGAAATTATTTCCTGGTGGCCTTGATGTAGCTAATGGCATAATCTGTTATTTCTTCTGCAAAATGACCATTGTTCCCAGTTTAAAAGTTCACCATAACTATTGTTCATTAAATACAACATTTTTGCATATTGAGAACGTGAAGCAGAAAGGAAGAATTTGCAACAAAATGAAGAAATCCATAAATAAAAAGTGTAAAATCACATTTCCTACTGGTTTTGGCAGACAAAATAGCTTCAGAGGAATTTTCACCATATTTTAGAGTATGAAAAAAGCATATGTTGCCTGTTCTTATACATACACATGACATGGATTTGAGTCATTTTCCTGTCAAGACAAGAAGGGATACATTTTGCTGAGGTAATTTTATATTTCAGTTGAGCAGAAATTCAGCACTTAAAGCTGCATAAATCAGTGTAGAATACTTCCAGTCTTTCCTCAGAGAAGTTATAATATCCCTTTGTATAGGAGAAAAAGGTGATCTCATTTTTTTAGGTTTTCTTTTTAACTCAGATCTTGTATGCAGTTTAATAAGCATATTATATACTGTGTGCTGTAATTACCTTTAATTTAGATTGGATTTGAAGTTGAATTAGTTTGATAGCGTACCTAAAACAGGTCATCTTCTTGAAGAACAGAATCGGGTTTGTTTCATATATCAGATGCCAGTACCTTCTATAACAATAGAATAGAATGATTTGTCCTCTCATACTTTTCTGGTTTCAGCTGGGAGAGATTCTAGTGGCTGCTGCGTTTTGGATTGGGTATGAGAGGAATGGTGATAATATATATTGTTTTAGTTGTTGGTAAGTGATGTTTACCTTAGTCAAGGACTTTTTCATCTTCCCATAGCAACTGACCAGAAGCATAGACAGGACAAGCTAGCCAAAGCAATATTCCATGCCATAAATGTCATACTTGGTTTATAAAAGGGGGTTGGCCAGCGGGCAGCCATCTACCATCACTGCTCGGGAAGGGCTGTGGAACCGATCATCAGGTGTTGAGAATGACTTGTGTTGCATTACTTTATTTTGTATATTCTTTTACTAATACCACCACCACCACCACTACTACTACTACTACTATTATTATTACTATTTTATCATCATCGTCGTCTTCTGTTAGTGTTCTATTAAACTGTCTTTATCTCATCCCACAAGTTTTTTTTCCTTTCCTCTCCTTTTCTCCCTCTTCTCCCTACTCTATGGGGTGGGGGATGGGGAGTGAGTGAGTGGCTGTGTGGTCCTAGTTGCTGGCTGGGGTTAAACCATGACATAGGTGCATCAGAAAAGCCAGAAGTAAATATATTATTGTGTCTGAATATCTGAAGTCCTTCTCAAACCTTTTGAAACTTCACTTATTTGGAGTTCTGATGCAAAAATATAATTTCTCAGCACCTCCATGCTAGGCTGTTCAACAGGTCTGTAAAGTCTGTGAGTGCTGGAAGGAATATTTTCTAGTCTCATTTTGGGCTGACCTGGTACTTTCATTATCTCCCCTATTGACAAGCCCTGTGGAGCCACCCTTCAGCCTCAAAGATCCTGCCGCAAAGGGTCGATTGCAAACTGTCATGAAGGATTTCCCCTTTGCCTCATGCCATTTCTTGTTTGAATGGGAGACTAGAGGAAACCAAAACAAAATAGCATAGTGAAAGCCATTACTCTCTGGTTCCTTCAGAGAATGACTGGTCAGCATGTTCGCCCTTTCTTGTGACTTTTGGAGAAGTATACTAGAACTTTCCTGACCTCAGGTCAGCAAGTATCATTCAGACTTCCCAGAAAAAAATGGTCTAAACAGCCCATGTCTCTTCCATTTTGTATAATGAGACTGGAAATGTTGAGGAAACAGCTATTTACTTCTCATACAAGTGTGCTGTTCCTTTTGGGAGAGTCTGATTTTAGAAACACAAACTGCAGTATAATGAACAGCAGTATTTTCCAGTTAGCTACATTTAGTATTGGCAATTTTGCATGAAAATCATAATAGGCAATGAACACATACTGAAGATATGTGGGTAATCGTCATGGAAAGACATTGTGTTTGGGGAAAATAAGGAACATGAACAAAACCTCAGTTTAAGTACATCTAAGATTTAAATGTTTTGGTTTTTTTCCAGGAAAGAGTTAATGGTCTTCAGTGTTGGGACAATTTTAAGTAAATCTAGAAATGATCATCTAGATTTCTAGTGAGACAGGAAAGTGCTGCCTCTCATCTTATAGCTACAGCTAATGACTGAGATAGGCGACTGATATTCAAGGCCTCTCTGTGAGTCCTATTGTGATTCTGATGGGATAGTTGAAATGAAATGTTTCCTTTATAAATATGAATTATTTTGCATTATCATTTTTATGCCCAAACTCTTACTGAATTAGAACAGCTTAGGTGTTTTAAGCTGAATGTTATGATCAATAAATTATTTTTAAAAAGACTGGAATAAAAACCTCCTACTGGTAAACAGCTCAGATTACCTGAAATAATGGGTGAGCCTATGAACAAGTTTCTTAGCCCAGCATTAGACAGGCTATAAATGGGGGCCCAATTTGTTCTTCAAATGTAAGGTAAATGTCAATTTTAACACATGGCCAGTGTTTAAGCAGAAGCCCAGCAAAATACAGTTCTGTAAATTCAAATTGCAACCAGATTTCATTTTTTTATTATTTTATCAAAAGTAAAAGTGACGTAATAACTGGACTTGTGAGTTGCTTAAAGATGTGGAATATCACAGGGCTTGCTTTGCTTGTAAATTTCCTTAATTCTCCTCAGGAGAGAACAAGGAAAATAAAATTAAAAAAAAAAGATACTAGTTGTGACCCTGGTAATAGTAACCCTTAGGACAGTATGTGTCTTCTCTGTCTAAAATAGCTCAGTGTTGAAAATAGTATGCTTCTTTATCCTCTGTGAATCACAGTGCAGAAGAGTAAGCTCTTTTTTGCTTATGTCCTAATATCTGATTCTTTAATTCAGAGACATTATGGGAAGAAGAAAATAGAAAATGAAAGTAAAAAACTGCTTTGGCTGTGGTTGAAATGTCAGCTTTTTCTGATTATCTGAATGGATTATTCTTCTATTTCTAGCCAAAAATAAATGTTGTTATTGTCTGATTGAGTAACTACAGAAAATAAAGAAAACAAGACTTTAGACTTCGTGTTATTCATCTTGTGTTTTCAGGGAAAAATTAATCTTCCTATACAGCCTGATCCAGTCTTTGTCAATATAAACTTGAGTTAATTTTCCAAAAGGGTGTCATAGTTACAATTTGCCGTCCTATTTTAAACTTGTTTAATCTTAAAATATTATGTTGCAGAGCAATGCAAATTATTATTTAATATTTCCCTGCTCAAAACAGAACTACAACAGAAATTAATGAATAACATCTCAGTTAGAATTTACTAAACATATTTTTTTATGAGTTGATTTAACTGAGTAGTATACTTAGCTTTTTTTATTTATAGTAACAGATTTATCAGGCTATGGTAAATTTCCATGCCTTTAAAATTTTTATTTTTGCATTCAGGAAAGAAAGACAGAGAAAGCAAAACACAAAAAAGTCTTATACTATTAGAGTTAAGAAAATGAATTAATTGTCCTTCAATACACAAAGGAGAAATCAAAGAAATACATAGCATATATAAATCCTGACCAACTATTTTTCTTATACATCATCAGTCAAATTTACTGTAGATTTTATCTACAAAATACACACTGACATTGACAAATCACACATTGAGTTCCTCATATTTCTTGCCTTAGCTACTACTTTTCCACTCTCTGAGGAGACAGGAAATACCAGTTTAGCCTTGGTCAAAGGCTTGAATCCTTGTACTGAGTTCTCTTCAGGCAGGATGTCGGGTCCACACAGAATGATACTGGTCGTAGTGGAATTCTGCCATGCCATAATATCATAATAATTTTGATTGTAAAAAAATTTCCATGGATATGCAACTTCTTTTAGTGTTATGCGTGTGTTCTGAGACTGTTGGAAACTTAGTGGTAGTATATAGATCTGTACAGACTATTTGCTTTGCTCAGTATGATAATAAATGTTAACCTTCCTGTCCTTCTTTATAAATTGGCTGAAGCCAGAAATTTTTAGGAAGCATTGACAAGTCTACTATTAAGAATGAGTGCTTTTGCTCAAGACAGAAGCGCATTTAAAAAACACAGCAATCCGGAACTTGAAATCTGTCCTATGACTACCTGGAACTGAACTGGAATTTTTTGAAGTCTTTTCAGTAATTAGAACTAACAGACAATATATAGAAAAAATAAATTCCAACATGAAATTCTCAATGGGCTGTCTATGGAAAGTAATCAGTTACTTTAGTGATACTAAAGAAACAAACTCAAACTAGTTTTGGTCCTGTAAACATGGCTTCCAGGGAAAACATTGCTTAGTTCTATATCTGCTAATGCAACTTCATTACTTGCATGCTTTTAAGTTAAATATCCTTTTAGTCCCCTCTACTAGATAACTTTCTGACACTGAAAGAGTTGAGAGCTGGATGTGTCATGTTTATCTTACATCTTGCATAAGATAGTGTGATAGCATGCTAATGTAGGGTTAATATAAATGTATCAAGTCACTAAAATCCGTTCACAGTAATCTGAAAACCAGGAGGGAGATGAAATTTTCACATGTGTAAATAGCAAGCTAGAAATGGATGATGTGAGAAAGAAAGTATCCACGCTGTGTGGTATGAGTCAGACCCCCAGCTTCTTCCTTCCTGGTAGAGAGGTAGGATTCCTGGTAGGAATCTATTGATTTAAGTAACAGGGCTATGTTCAAGTGACAGTGGCACTTCTGGTGGATGGTCCAGCTGGGGATGTGCCTTCTGTTGGGTTTTATTGGAACATTGGGCCCCGTAGAAGGCATATCCCCAGTTGCAGACTTTCTTCCCATTTATGACTGCATAATCCATGTGCAGCGCAGCAGTATGTGGTGAGACAGGCTGAAGAGTTGTGTCTCTCATTGTTGCTGGTGAGGAATTGAAAATAAAATGGTCTAAAATACAGGGATGCACCCTTTCTGATTAGAAAAGCACACAAGCGCATGTTTAGGCTATTCTCACACATTTAATTTCCTGTCTGTTATCATAACTGAGTGTTTTCCTGCAAGGAGCTGCTTTTTTCAGTTGAGGATTTAAAAGAAAAGATGCTCAAAAGAATTTTAGTATCCCTATCACTGTCCATTAAATGTATTAGTTAAAGATATGAAGTTGATTTAATTTGGGATACATCAGTCTCTACCTTTTTCAATATTTAGCATTGACCAATAAAAATGGAAAGGTGAGACAATTCAGAGGCTTTACATTATCATGGAAGAAGAATCTGACTCTCATTCTAAACCCTGAGTTTTATCAAAACTGGTACCTTGCCCACAATTCTGTTGTAGACAAAACCTGAATCCATCCTGCTTCGTGTATAACCTTCTACTTACAAGTTATGGCAGTGGCTGCCAGAATATCACAGAATGTTGTCCCTTACCAGGAACATGAAGAAATGTGGTCTAAGCTAAACGGAAAGATGTAGTTAGCTTGCTAGCAGGCTAAACTGGAGCACAGAATGGCATTGATAAATCTTTTTTTCTGCCAACAGCCGCTCAACTATGAAAAAAAGAAATCATACACACTTAATATAGAAGGAGCAAATACTCACCTTGATTTCCGCTTTTCGCACTTGGGACCATTCAAAGATGTAACAATGTTGAAGATCATTGTTGGTGATGTGGATGAACCTCCGCTCTTCACTATGCCTTCCTATGTCATGGAAGTTTATGAAAATGCGAAGATCGGGACTGTTGTTGGCACAGTAACAGCGCAAGATCCCGACACTGCCAACAGTTTAGTGAGGTATAGTAAATCCAAATTATATGGGATTGAATTCCACCAGATAAATGATTAATGAGATCTGGGATGTATGAAACTATCTTTTATTTTAGTACATAAATGGAAACATAGGTGAGAACAGTGTCATGATCAGTCTGTATGGATTAGATTTAATGACGTAATCTTCAGCCTTTTGTTGGTTTGCACTAAAATCACCACCTAGCCACTGGTCTGAGCAAAGGTCTGTGCGCACTAGTTCCTGTAACAGCACCTCTCCAAACAGCCCACTGAACAAGGCCAGTACGTGTTACCACAGCATGCAAAATGGTGCCCTTCACTGGCCTGCTGCCAACAGCATTCTACCACTAGCTGTAAATCTCTGCAGGATCACAATGCTGGTTTTCCCTTGTCATGCCGGTATTGTGCTGACCCTCCGCACACTTCCCACACCGAAATTGTCCCAGGTGCCTGTGCAAGACAGGAACTGGTTTAGGTATGCCTTTCCTCACAGACAGGCAGTATAATTTTTGCCAAATCATGTTTCAGGAGGAAGTCATTATTTTGTTATATGCTTCAGCTTTTGTGGGGTTTCAAAAGCATAGAATGGGTGCAATAATGCACCCTACTGATTGCTAGGGATATGTCATGTGACTCAGGCAAAGAGAAGTGCTGAGAAGCATGCACTTGCAGCATCAGATACATCATTTGAAAACTAAATGAATATAAAACATACTAGGAAGGAAAGATTTTGATAGTCAATTAAATTCATTCTTAAAGAAAATGTTCTCATTAAAAAGAAAAAAGAAAAAGAAGGGAAGATTTCTGTGTTGCTTCTCTGGCCAGAATACTTCATATAATAACAGAACTGGTTTGGAAATAGGTCATGATCTGAACTAAGGGACTGAAATCAAGTTGGAAATACCCCCCCAGCAAGCTTGAAAAAGCATTGATGCCAAAAATATACATATGGATATTAATTTGACTTCTTCTAAATTTAAGAGCATTTGGATTTAACCTTGAATGCTCTGGTATTGGGGCTTGAATTCATTACTGGTTTAGAGTAAACTTTTCAGTTACATGTTTTCAGCTGTAATAGGATCCAGTGACATTTTTTACTGACTTCATTTGTGGGTTAAGTTACTTTCTAAAGTTACATACAGTGTGAGAATTTTGTGGAACAATACACATATGTTTGTCTCGAGGGTGGTAGTGGATTTAAAGTGTTTCAGAAAAAAAAGCTCTTCATTAACACATTTGATGCTATTCCTTTTTGTGTCGTAATGGTGTAACCTTTGTGGAAATCATATGAGTATATGCTTGGAGAACAGTTTTTCTTAAGCTAATTGGGCATTTTCAGTCTCTTGACTGAGCTGAAATCTCCTGGGTATGTGCAATAGTATTGGTAAGACGAAACAATTTTTGCAGAACAATGAAAGCATCAGGTTTTTATGGTTCTTTTGTGCTAATAGTCTAAGATTCAAAATGTTTACTGTCAGGCAATCAATATATACAATTTCTTAGTGGCAAGTTATTGCCCTTGAAAAATTGCCACTATAGTATTTGTGTCTAAATCATAACATAAATTAGAAAATTTCACTAAAAATAACTGCCAAGTCCCTGTAGCTTTAATACTATAACTCTGAAACAACAGCTAACACAGTCAGACAGATTAGCCATCGTTTGGGAGTAGGAAGGACAAGTTCAGTTTTTACTGATTCCTCCATAATTCAACCGTCTGTGGCCCCTAAGAAAAAGGGGTAAAACAACCGTGGTAAAAGGGAAGCAGCAGGTTTTTACAAAGGCTGGGGAGGCCAGAAATAGATTTTCTGGGTGAAACAGGCAATAATCTGGAGTTAGGGGAATTGGAAGGAAAAAGATTTCCAAATGTTTTGCTCTTTGTATTGGCCTTTGTTTTTTTTCCAAACAGGAATTTATAATTAGTGGTTGAGGCTAGAATATTAAATACCCATGTTGTTCAAATAATTTAGGAGAAGAATTGTCCTTACCTTTGTCTATCCTACTTTTCCCCCCATTGCCATTTGTTTTTGCATTGTTCCTTTCATCTCTCTCTGTTCCAATGGGGAAAAAAAAGTGCTAGCAAAATGTACTGAATCATGAAGCTGTGAGAGGAGCCAGCCCTCAGTTACATTAAAGGTGTTCAGCAAGGGCAGTAGCAGCTCAGATATCCTTGACATATCATTTATATTGTGATCAGGTCCACTCTCTAGCCAGGCTTTATCCATCTAGGTGGAACTGACAACGAATATCGTTTGTGAGCATGCAGGCTTTTTGTGAAGATGCTGATCCTCTAAGGCCTGGATTAACACATTGGTGCATGGGACTCTGAAGAGGCATCAGGCTGGCTTGGTGTGCCCTCAGGTTCTCCTTGAGCCTCCTCCTGCAGGAGGAGAAAGACTGTTCTGGGAACAGGCAGCTTTAATCCCCTTTCCCTCACCTCACTTCGCATGCAAACACTGACACAGTGCAGAAGGGCTTTGTGTTGTTTTAAGATTTGGCCGTGGCTTGGGAAACTATGAGTTGGAAGTGGCGCATGAGCTGAGAAGGGGGCCAGGCCAGCCAGGCTGATCTGCTGCTCCACCGGAGGCAGGGTCCTGCTCTGCTCCCACCAATGAGCGAAGAAGTGGCTCGGAGGAGGCTGATTTTCTCAGAAGCACGCACACAGTGCACTTACGGCCTTCTGTGCTATTTTGCAAGAAACGCCTCCGCTGTTTGGATGAAACCCCGATGAATCTGAAAGATAGTCGGAGGGTAATGAGATGGCGTCTCTCATTTCCACGCAATTCCAAATTCATTCAAAATAAAAATAGTGATTATAAAAATAAAACCAGGAAGATTCAGTATGTTTTTGCTAGAAAGCACAGATCGCACAGTCCCCAGGGAAGAAAGATACAGATAGGGCTTGCATAGCTGATCTGTGTGGAGCAATGGAGTAATGGCGTAACAGTTCCTCAGCCAAATGGCTCAGATACATCTCCAAATTCTGTAAGTCTACAGGACAAGCTATGAAGCAGCGATTTGCTTAGCAGTTTTTCCTAATCCTCTTGTGCGTCCTTTCCACTTTATGAGGACACTCGTTGCTGTGTGTAAGATTGATAAAGCATTAGGCACACACAGTTGCAACCATATCACTTCTTTGCTGTCCAGCTGCTAAAAGAGATACAGTGCTGTGATTTGTTCACTGCCCAATTAAGTGACAGTTTATTTTGGTGGCAGGAACGATTCTTATAACCAGAATAATGGTTAGAGGACTAGTTATAGTAATTAACAAAGCTAAAGGGCAATCTTTTAAAAAATAGTTATTTGATCTAACCCCCAAAATAAATAACAACCTCTATTGTTCTCAGTAGAGAGGGAGCTGAAGGCTTTTTTGTCCTTGTTTCCTCACTGTAATTTCATCACGGTGATTTCAGTTTGTTCCTGAGCTGAGCAGTCTTCAGAGGGCACTGACTTTGTGCCAGTGCTTTTACTGGTGTGTTACTTTTTCAACCCCAGCAAAAGAAGCTCTGTAATAAGAAATACAGCTATTAGAGGTTTCTTTTATTCAGAAATTATCTGCTTGGCAATTTGGGCTGTGTTAAAAGATTTTTCTTTTTAATTTTATTTTTTTCCTTCAGATAGATAGAAATGCATTTTTAGAGAAACTTTAAAAAATATTATGGTTTCAAATAAAAGATTATTATTCTGTTGAAATATGAAAAGCAAACATAATAATAGACAGCATAAACCAGAAAGATATTAAAACTCCATCATGTATTAATTTTAAAGATAAAGATTTTTTGAGTGGTTTGAAAAAGAGCTATTTACTTAAAAAATTGTATTCTAAACCGATGGAAACTTCCTAAACTGTAATTCATTCACAAGGCTTACTACCTTGTTGGAACATTTGTGAGAAAATAATTCCCTTTCATTGCATTGTGTCAAGTAGTCTGCTTCCATACCAAAATCTTTTGTTGCTTGAAAAGATCAGGGTTAAGTCATGCCTTACCATAATATCTGGTGCACAAGTGGGCTTTGAAAGTTTGCTGTACAATATGAAAGAAAGCATGACTATTAAATGCTCTAATTATAATGTTATAATTTTATTTAAGTATATTATTAATTTTAAATCTCTCCCTACTTACTTAGAAATGATCTTTTTTTTTTTCTCAACCTATACACAGAAGACTTCCTTGGAGATTAGGGGTGAAAACAGCTTTTAATTGGCAAGTTACATATGTGCATTGGGAGCAGCCCTAGGCTGCTAGTATTGCTTCAGGGCTGCGATAGTCCCCGTTGAAACCCTGCTGTCTTCCTTTAAGTGATTTTTGGGTGGTGAGTCCATCTAGCCACAACGCATACTCCCAATGATCCTTGGATCTTTCTGGTCTGTTTGCAGTGGAGTGGTTTTCAGAAAAATAATGTTGCTGCTGTTCCCCAAGTTAGTGATTCAGAAAAGAGCAAAGGCATATTTTTAAGACCATGATACTTTCTGAGACTCTGATATAATAACGAAAATAGTTGCATGACGTAGGGAAGTTTCCTCATATTAACATGATCCCAGTTTGGTATTGTCACATGAAAGTCTTTGTTAACACTGTATCCTGGTAAGAGTAGTTTTTGAGAAATAAGTCATGCTATTGTAGAAACACTGTAACGTCAGCTCACTCCTTTTGCTGCTGCTGTGCAATCGTCACGCAGTGGTACAGGAAGCAAATCACGGTTCTAAGCGCTAATGACAGGGCCTCTGTCTCCTCTGGTCATTTGTTACTCCCACTTACTATGTTTGATTTCGGTTGTTTGCATTTCTGGGCAGGAATGGCCTCTTCCCAGCTATTTAACAGAAGACAGGGTAATGGGTACTGATCAGCACTCTGCATGTGATGGTGGTGTCAAACGATAAGAAATACAAGCACCTTCTCTTTTCAGAATGATGTCTATCATGGTTTGGTTAAAAATAAGCTTATATTTTGTTGGATTGTTGGAAGGTTGCGTAGGTTTTGTTATATTAATACATTGGAATTCAAATAATTTTTGTGTTGGACCCTAACCAGTCTGTAATCTACCTCACTATAATGAATTTTATTCACTAGGACTGAAATTGATTAGCTGTAGGAAACTGAAATAGTCTTAGTGCCTTCCTGATGTCACTAGAAAATGAACTTCTTTATTCACTGTGCTCTTGACACTATTTCTAAAAGAGCAGTAAAATACAGAGGAAATAAATATGAAACATAAAGGTGCATGTGGTTGTCTTTTATAGAAAACAAATGTTTTACTTCCAGGAAAGACAGAACCAGCCAACCAACATCAAAACAATAAAAACAAAGTAGGAAACAAAAATAACCAAGGAAAGTCAGGAAAAGCTTTTTTTTTTTCTTTTGTGTGAATATCAGACTATCTGGCTTCTCACTTTCCAATGGTTTTATGTTATTGCCTTATAATGGATGATGTGTCATAATGGTTATGATGCAAGTATATACTTATGGCTACAAAAATGTGCTTTCCAACACCATACCTGGTATCTAGAAGCTATAATGAATTCACAGTTGCCTTACCCCTGTTTGATTTAAATTGACAGCCTTCTCTTCCTTTCTTTTAGATACGATACTGAGAAAATAATGAATGACAAGTTCATAGGATTATAACAACTAATCTTGTGTAGGAAATTGTTCTTCAGTTCCTGCATCAGTCAGAGAAACTTATTTTAACTTATTAATTGGTAGTAAAAATAGACATAAGTTCAATACTTTCTGGCATCAGCCTTTAGGAAGTCATGTTAATTTTGAGTAAATGGGATTTTAAGAGACATTCTCATATGTAGATGAAAGAATGTACGCATGAAGTTTTATGTATTCCTATTATTAATGTCTGAGAACCTTAAAGACATAGTGTTGTGGAGGATTCTGGTTATAGACTATTTTTCTGCTGGTTATAGACTATTTTCCTGCTGTAAAGTTTATATTTACTAAAGGTAGAATAAAACCTGAACTTTTGATTCAAACTCAGTCACTCAAATTTTGGTCATATAGTATCAGCATATTAAGTGAAGGGAGGTGTAGGAGAGAGCTGTGGGAAGGGATCGAGGGAGGGAGGTTTAAAATAAAAATTATATATTTTTTTTTTCTTCCTGTCCTCTAAGATCAGAATCAGTTTCTATGCCGCTCCCCTCTACTGTCAGTAGGGAGAGGGGATAAGATTGATCCCCCGCTGGAAAATATAAAAGCCTCTTCACCTAGTTGTATTCGTTTGTCTCACTTGCACTTTAAATGTCATGCAAGTGGAATAAGGTCAGTGTGCTTTCTGCTCTCCTGTGCACAGGATGCTTTGCTAGCTGTACTCAGGGCAGCCTGCTGAGATCAGTGCTGTTGTGTAGAGTGACCGTCCCTCCCTCGCCTGCCCCATGGGGGAACTTCCCCCTTGGATCCTGCCAGCTCTGCGCTTGTGGAGGCAAAGGCAGACATCTGTCCTCCACTCTGCTCAGACCCTCAAAGCATGACACTGTCATAACTCTGTGATCAACACCTACAGAGACACACTGATATCTTCCCAGGGTACACGAATGGCTTACAGTCAGTTAGCAGAGATGAGCTGTGTCCTCCTCCTCCGCCTCACCTCCTTCATTCATTTGCTCTCTGTATTCCTCCAGTATTATTATTCTCTAAGATTGTCAGTAAATCAAAACAGAAAAAGAACGCCCTATTTTGAATGGCTGGAGACAGAGGGAAATTTTTCTACGGTTTCTTCTCTGATTGTGTTTGTTTTTACAGGGAGGAACCATTTTAAAACATTTCTTTGTAGCATTGAGGTGGGAGATCTGTTGCTGAGTTTTTCCCTGAGGCCTCAAATTATTTTTGATTCTTGTCAAGCTGTGTGTCCCAAACCTCCCACTAACAAAAATGTCCATCTCTCTGTGCAGGAACTGGTAAGCTGTTCTGACAGCTGTTCTGACTAAGAAGCACCCAGCTCGAGATGGTGGTCAAAATCTCACAGCAACCAGAACCACCTCCATCTCTCACTTAGAGCTGTAAGAGAAAAAAATGACAGATCTTTATATGGGGACTCTGAGAGCCTGTTTTTTCATGCCAGGGTATCGTCTTTATGTCTCTATAATTTCTAATGACTTCAGAATGCCTACAGTATTTAAAATTCTTTTATGGTTTTAGTAGTCGGCCTTCATATTGGAACATCTCTGTTGTGTAGTCTTTTGATAGGACCATTCAACACCAATAAATAGGCATAAAGCTATCAATCTTTAGTCTTTAGTATGAGGCGAAAAAGAAAGATAATATGTAAGTAGAATACCATTATTTAGCTGGTAAACCTTTTAGGAACCAAAAAGTGATTGTCATGTAACACTGACTGCACTTTATTTCTTAGCAGCATTGGAATCTGAATGTTAATCTCTGAATAAAAAGCAACTTCGATAAAACAGTTCAGCCATCAACACATCTACTTGAAATGCATTTGGACAGTTGTAATCCTCTGAAGAGATTCATAAAGTCAGGAAAAAGAGACAAGCCTTTATCTTGCTTTGACTTCTGAATTATGCCTCTAAGGGTGTGGGCTGTTCTTAGCCTACATTTACTGGCAGAATTAGCTGGAAAAAATGATCAGTGGTTAACACATACAGGCAGAAATTGTCAGCTAGAAAAGACGGGTGTACAGAAATGGCTCATTTCCTTCAAATGAACAGCATTCCCATTTTCCAGTGTCCAAGGTGAGCAATGCATAAGGGATGGGAGTGAGAACAGGAGCAGAAAGCCACATTCTGCATGAAATGTGGTAGTGGCTGCCTCTCAGAGGCTTTGCTAGGAGGCAGCGGTTCACTGCTTGCAACCCCCCTGTGCCTCGCATGATCCGCCACCTCACATCTCCAGGACAAGGAGAGGGAAGGCTGCCACTAATGCTGAGCTGACATTCTAGTATAAGACATGAGCCAGGAGTCCCGTATGGGAGACAAGAAGTTACTGCTGATCAGCTGATGGATGTCAGCTGGGAGCCAGTGCCAGAGCTAACTCAGTGGGAACAGCGTATCAAACTGAGTTCTTGCACATGCACTGAGAAGAACAGTATTTTTCTCAAAGTTATGCTATGCCTGTCTTGAAAAAAAAAAAAAAAAAGCAAAGGAATGGTAAACAGAGACATTACCTTCTCCGAGCTCTCTTCAAATGTATTTCATTTTCACAACTGGAAAGCACAGTTGAAGGCTGTAGTTCTCAGTAGTAGTCTTCTGCTGGGGAGCTCTGGAACATCTAATGTCTACTTAATCTACCAGACACGCTGCAGGGAGAAAATTGGTTACCTGCTGTTTTGGCAGCTGACTTCTGACTCACACTTCACAATTGCTTTTCTCTCCTAGAGAAGTTTGTTTGAACTATGGGGAAATAGATTGGCCCTGGAAGGTAGGTAGTGTAGTGCAAGACAGTCATGGCAACAGAATGTCTCCCCACTGCCTCATTTGGCTTCAAGGGGATGCTGCTGGTTCCCAGGCTCATGAGGAGCACTGCTGTCAGGAGGCAAAGAGAAGATGAAAGGCATGCACCAGAGTTATGTCCCACCATGGGCCATTTCTTGTTGCTCTCCAACTGGCCAAACACAGAGGGTTGCAGCTGATCAGTTCTCTCGGTGTTCATCCTGGTATACCTCCCTCCCTCACCCTGTGCAATTGTTGCTTACGCTTCTTTTTCTAAGTTATTTTTAAAAGAAAAAAATAATCTCTATACTTTAAGTCTGAGCATCTCTTTCTGAGAAAGTTTCTTTGCTAAAATTTTTAACTAAACAGGTTTGCTTTTAATGGCTTTTGATTTCTAATTGAGAAGTCTTTAGATGGTATGAGTAATTGGTTTGGCAAAAGATCTATCCTCTTCCCATGACCTTTTTTAAGTGCTTCTTTGTAACCAGTTTTGCTTGTTACTAGAGAACTCGCTATTACCCTATGTCTCAATAAAAAAGCTGAAAGAAGTACTGTGGGCTGTGAATCCACATGTGGCTGAAATGTGGCTTTGGAAGTTCGTACACAATAGCAGGTTTGTAGCCAGGGTAGAGATTTGTAATAAGAGTTCTTGTTTACAGTTGGTAAATAGAGTAATAAATAAAAAACATCATAATGAAAGGGTAGGCTAAAGACTTGGTTAAAAAACAAAAAGACAAGTTCAAAATTCAAAACTATTTAAAAACTCAAACTCAAGGCTCTTCCTTAAAGCACTATAACTGGAGAGAGACATACTGGAATAGTTACAGACTATGTCACTTGTCTGTCAAGTGACAAACTGATGTTAATATTATCTTAAGACTGTATAATTTAGGGAGAGAGATTCTGAAAATGCTTATGGGTTTTAGCTTCAGAAACCCTCCTAAAAGGTTTGGAAATCATTAGCATTCCTAAACTCCTTTAGCACCTTTTAAAACTTTCTCAGTTTTTGAGCATTCTCTGTATTATCAGAGCCTTTTATACTTTAATGCTGCACACTGATTTATATGTCTAGAGTGCACTTCTGCCTAAGGCCCATCTTGCATATACATTTCTCTTTATTTCCTAATTAACGCAAATGCTTTTAGCTTCTAATAAAGATGGTGGGAATATCTGTCACCACTGAACCACTGCTTCACTAAAAGACCGGAAGGGAGGAATGAAGTCACAGGAGCCAGGGGCTTGCTCCGGTCAGAAGCAGGAATGAGGACATGGATGGAAGCTGGAAATGCCCTTCTGTTGAGTAACTCTGCCTCATAAAAAGGTGGCACATGTTGCATTTCCCAGTGCTAGCAGGATTGAGTATTGGTATTTAATTTCCTTCAGATTCTCTTCAGATAGTGTGACTAATAGGTTTTCTATATTCATGATCCTTTTTAATGCAGTTTCTCTAAGATTGGTTTCTGTTGCTGGTTTGGATGTAAACAGTTTATGGAGAGCTGTTTACTTAGGCATGTCTTGTTATTAAGTCTCTTTATTAACATGTGCCATGCAACTCAGAAGTGCTGGTTTGATGGTTAAAAGTATGCGAATTCACACAGCATTGTCAGGAGTAAATGTCTGTAAACAAATATCTGCAATTAATATTATAAATTAACTTTTAAATAAACGCATTCTAAGTAAGAAGAAAGAGTCAACTGAATTAAGGTGAAAATTCACTTTTGAAGTAACCCTTTGAAATTCAAAACTTGCACTATAGCTTTTGGAGGTCTGGAAAAAGAGTTGAAAATCAGGTCAGTGGAGGTGGAGCGAAGGGTAGGAGGGGAAGGGCATGACTATCTTTGTTGCCACTATTATCTAGCTGAAAGTAAATTTTTTACTAGAAATAAATTCAGAAGCCTAAGAAAAGCATCATTGGCTCTGGACTATGCTATATTTATGTATATACCAGGTCTCTACTCTCAACATGTGGATAAATCAGTGGCTAATATTTATAACGGCCTAAAACGTTAAGCACTTTTTAAAAACAATGAAACTTGTTCTAAATGTCCTCTTGCATGTGATGAAAACGAATGGCTCTACCAAGGGAGTTTCTTGTACGAAACATTTTTGAGCACTTGGGAGCAGTGCTGTAGACTAGCACTCCTACTTCATCTGCTGTGTGGGAATATCTTCTCTAACTTGTTTTACTGAGACATTCATGAAGGTTGGGAACTGCAGCAGTGCAAATGGCTACTTTAGATATGATACACAAAGCAATTTTAAGGAAGAATCTGGAGTTATGGAGGAGAACTGAACATTATAATAATGGAAAAGCATAAAAAAGGGCCACTCATTTATCCATGATCAAGATAAATTCTGTCAAGCTGTGAATGTTTCAATATATCTGTAACTGTACACAAAAGTCAGCACACAAAGGGGAAATGCTACTGTGGACAAATTAGAAACATTTTTCATTATCCTAGTGTCACTGGAAGTAAAGTGTTAGTACAATAAGTTACCTCAGGATCACTTGCTTTCCATTAATGACACAGAAAATGAAGGAGACCTTTGAACTTCTATAGAATACATTTGAATAACTGGTTTAGAAAAAGGTGTTCATATTTAAAAAACTAAGACCATCTTTTACTATGCGTCTGTGAAAATTAAATGTTAGGTAGTCACAATTCATAGCAATCAAACTTCAGTTTTTCTACACAAGCTTCATATTTGGGACAGATTTGTCAGTTTTGGGTCTGTACTTTACTCAGAGGGAGAGGTAAGGATTGTTATAAGTCACACAAACACAAGAACAGCTGAGTATTCTTACTGCTTTAAGTTTTGTTCTCATTTAAGCCCAATTTGAAATACTGTCTATGTTTAAGCTACTGTCTACAAATACTAAATAGCCCTAATTTTATGATTCTGTAGTCAGCACAAAACTGACTCACAGTGTAGTCACTGTGCCTGATGTTGATAATAACTAAATAATGTCCACAGTAATAAATGTTTGCAAAGACAAGATTTTTGTATTATAAATTGGTTTGGATTTGCAGGACAAATTCCATAATAATAGGTCAGTGAAGCATTTTTATTTTTTTTTTTAGCAAATAATTCTTGTCATTATCAGGAGACCCCTAGAGTCAAGAAAAACAAGGCTGTAATAGGAGATATGGAGTTAAATTTTATCATTGCTTACCTGATTGTAAGCTCTAGCAGTAAAGGGTCCTGCTAAAGTCTCCAGGAAAACTGAGGAACAATTACACTTCCTATGCTTCCTCTGTCCGTATTCCAATTCATCGTGTGAAAGATGTTTGTGTATATGTGCACTGTCCATCTTGCCAAATGTTCATTATTGCTGCCTTAATAGATAGTTGAGATGTTCCAACTATTTGTCATAGCTCACGTATCCTACACTGTCAAGCATAAGATATAAGGCATGGGGGAATTTCTCCACCTGAAGCATGTATCTTCTGTACAAAGTTCAAATCTCAACACAACTCTGTGGCAAACACGGCAGCTTTATGGACTTTTGAGGTTGATACCGCTCTATCTCCAAAGTTTTTGTAATTAGTAAGACTAGCTGTGCACATAAGAAATACAACTTCTCCACTGATGTTGGCACAATCTTTCAAAACGTTTCCATGACAAATAAACACTTTCAGGAGAACCTGAAAATCTGTGCTTCATAGAAGACTAAGACCTGCAGAGCCACTAGAAAGATCAGTTGTTTTGAAACTAAAAAGCAAATCCTGATTCCCAAATAAAGAGATGTGGGTAGCCTGGGCCAATACTGCCACATAAAATGATGTCAACAGGATAGTTGTGTTGGATTTTTTTGTTTGTTTGTTTTGTAATGGGTCCTCAGAGGATTCCAAAGTTCCTTGAAAGAAACATAAATTTTCTTGGATAGCTGTAACATTCAGCATGTCATGATCAGCGACAGATGAATGTTGGTCGAGAGTTTGCTTTTAATTTGTCTCCTGAGTTTACTGAGTAGTAAGAAGCATACCAACTTTTGGAAGTGTTTGCAATACCCACTGTGATTCAGCAACTGGAAATTCAGCACTTTTTTTTTGTTCTTTTTCTGGCAACATCACTTGTTTTGACTTTTTTCAACCAGTTTGGGACACAGTGATTAAATAACGTCCTCTGAAAAATATTTCCTGACTTAAATTCTTAAGAATGGTTGCCCCATCCCCTGTATAATCAAGATCTTGCCAATCCGCTTTCAGTATGGAGACAGTTTGAGTCTGTTATCTGTTTGAAGCAACTTTAGCTGCCATCTTGCATATCCAAAGTGTCTTTATTGATCACTTCTGGAGTATTTTATAATGAGGCATTCTCAGGTGTTGGTAGTTAGTGAAACGCACATAGGTTCTGACTGTAGCACAGATCGAAGACAGCAAGTTATTCCAGAGAAGCAGAAAATGGGTGGGAACTGAGGTCTGCTCTCTCTCCAACAGCTCCCACAGTCATATGGGATCTGTTTCACTCTTCACAATGTCGAAAAGAAAGATGGAAAGCAGACAAGAAGGAAAGATTTCCTAGCCTAGTTTTGATTGCTTTGATTTCCAGTGCCTGACCTACAGTTCTTTAATTGCAGAAAATGCTTGAGGCATAGAAAGAAAATCTTGAGTGCCACAAGCCAAAGTAGTACATTGTAAGGCAGATGTAAAATACTTCTTGCAGGTGGGAGAAGTGGGTTCAGGTTCTCTCCAACAAGGAAGATTTAACCTAAGTCATCAAGTTCTAACTGACTTTTCCACTGATTGTCTTCTCCAGTGTTCAGTTAAGGTGACTCATTTAAATTGCTGCCTCCTCCTCTAATGCTTTATTTCCTTTGCTTTTTCACATGTCATATCTTACTTTAATATATCATTCAATGAAATGTTTGTTTGCTTGTTTGTTTTTCCTTTCCACAGATAGTCTAAACATGTACATTGTGAGAGAAATAAAATTGAAGTTATTTTTAATTTTTTTGAGCTTGGCAGCCTTTATGTGCACCACTTTTTTTATTAGCTGGCAATTACACTCTTGGCGATGTAGAAATAAGAGCAATTGGATGGGACAAATAAATCATTTTGACCTATATATAGCTTCCATGTATTAAAAACTTCACATAATGAAAGCAGGGCTGACAAATTATCAGGAAAAACAATTATGATATATAAAAGACTTAGAAGCTTTTTCCTTATGTTTTTCATCAGGTCTGAAGTTAGTGAAGAAGGCTTGCTAGGGGTCTGTAATTGCTTCATTTGTTAAAAGCTGTTGCAAATTATTCCAGCTTTGAGAAAAAATGTCTTGTCAATCTCTTCTTTTGTGTTCTCTCCTTCTGCTTCCATTACCCATCTCAAGGTTTTTACTTCCTTTGCTAGGCAAAGTGCCCAGAAGCCAAGGGAGTTAAGCAGGGTTGCTTAGTTCTGCTTGTAGGCTAGTGTCAATTGCAGCTCTGGGAATCAGCCGTTTCTGCTACCAGTGTCTGTAACGGTTATGTTCAAAACGGCTTATGTCATCGTGTCATCAGCTTCATGTCAGAGAGACATGCTTCAAAACACGTACTGGGACTGAGCATACTGGTTTGCAGTGACAAGCGCATAAGCAGAAGAATAATATCTTAATATCTTTCTGTTTTCTGCCTTTCCATTTTATGATTTTTTTAGTCAAAATATACGTGTATCTTACCTTTGACAGGATTGTATACTGCTGTGTAAAATATCACCTGTTAGCAATTTATATCTTTGTGACTCACAGTGGAAACCTTGTTATGTATCAAAAGAAACATAACATTACGAAAGAAAGAAAATAAGGTATTACTTTGGGTGTCTACATAACATGGAATTTTTCTTAGGGTGTTTTTAAATTTTCTATGATTTTAAAAGCTTGAAAGTAATATTCTTATGTGGCTTTCTGTTACTTTGGATGATACATACTACGATGAGTATGTATTTGTTGTTTTATTTCTTCATAGATATTTCATTGATCATAATACAGAAGAAGATAGGTATTTCACCATTGATGCTGGTACTGGCACCATTAAGACTGCCAAGATCTTTGACAGAGAGGAGACACCTTGGTACAACATCACAGTGGCTGCTTCTGAGATAGGTAAATAATATATTTGTCACATAGTATTATAAAAAAGTAGAAAAGAAAATAATAATTTACAGATTTTAAGAAATATTATCTTGAGATGTTATGTTCTTTTTAATATCAAGGGGTTTTTAGCCAGTTTGGTTAAAGGAGAATTTTCTGTGTGTGTGTTCCACAGAACAAATAAACAAAACCCCATGCCTATGTGATTCCACCTATGTAAATTTACCATGTTTTTGCTGTATGTGATAGAAGGCTGCCAGTTTACCCAGGAACAGTTCCAGGCATTCAGTGTCCTAAAATCAACAGCTTGTCCGTTTGTGTTCAATATTTTGCATATCGTAGAAGATAACACTATATAGTACTGTCTGAGAAATTCAACCTTCCTTCTTGTATCTGCTATTAATGTATTTTAGCGAATTGCATGTTAAATATGCCAATATAAATTTATATCTGACAGGTGCCTAGTAGTTGCTGATTATCAGGGTATACCTCTGGCCTTTTATTAGGCAAATTGCCAAGGTAAGATACCATAAATATTTTCCTGTGTATTTGAAAAGCCTCAAAGTCTGATGAATTTCCATTGCCTCAGATAATCATAGACTCATAGAATAGTTCGGGCTGGAAGGGACCTTTAAAGGTCATCTGGTCCAATTCTTCTGAAATGAGCAGGGACATCTTCAACTAGATCAGGTTGCTCAGAGCCCTGTCCGACCTGACCTTGAATGTTTCCAGGGATGAGGCGTCTACCACCTGTCTGGGCAACCTGTGCCAGTGTTTCACCACCCTCATTGTAAAAAATTTCTTCTTTATGTCCAATCTAAATCTACCCTCTTTTAATTTAAAACCGTTACCACTTGTCTTATCACAACAGGCCCTGCTAAAAAAAATCTTTCTTATAAGCCCCCTTTAAGTACTGGAAGGCTGCAATAAGGTCTCCCCGGAGCCGTTTCTTCTTCAGGCTGAATAACTCCAACTGTCTCAGCCTGTCTTCATAGAAGTGGTGTTCCAGCCCTCTGATCATTTTTTGGCCCTCTTCTGGACCTGCTCCAAGAGGTCCATGTCTTCCCTGTACTGGGGCTCCAGAGCTGGTTGCAGTACTCAAGGTGGGGTCTCATCAGAGCGGAGTAGAGGGAGAGAATCACCTCCCTTGACCTGCTGGCCATGCTTCTTCTGATGCAGCCCAGGATGTGGTTGGCTTTCTGCACTGTGAACACACATTGTTGGCTCATGTCCAGGGTTTTATCCACCAGTATCCCCCCTTCTCCTCAGGGCTGCTCTCAACCCCTTCATCCCCCAGTCTGTATTGATACTGGTGGTTGCCCTGGCCTATGTGCAGGACCCTCCACTTGGCATTGTTGAACCTCATGAGGTTCACATGGGCCCACTTCCTGAGCTTGTCCAGGTATCTCTGGACAGCATCCTGTCCCTCAAGTGTCAACCACACCTCTCAGCTTGGTGTCATCTGCAAACTTGCTGAGGGTGTACTCGATTCGACTGTCTATGTCATTGATGAAGATACTAAACAGTACTGGTCCCAGTACAGACCCCTGAGGGAAACTACTTGTCACTGATCTCCATCTAGACATTGAGAAGTTGATCACTACACTCTGGATGAGACCATCCAACCAATTCCTCATCCGCCAAACAGTCCACCCATCAAATCCATCTCTCTCTCATTTAGAGAGAAGGATGCTGTGGGGGACTGTGTCAAAGGCCTTAGAGAAGTCCAGATAGATGACATCTTTAGCCCTTCACTTGTCCACTGATGTAGTAACTTGCAACTAGGCACTTGCAACAATAAGCCTTACAGCAGTCAAGAAATGTCTGACTGATTAGTTCCAGGTAAATATTTTTATATGAGGCAAGGACAGTTTAAAAAAAACATTTTAGTTAACCTTTTTATTACAGGTTCTTTATTTTGGCACAGTCAAAGTTTTAATGTTAAAAAACTCAACAAACCAAATGAAAGAAAATCCCAACCTGGATCAATAGATCCAGTCCTGCTAAGTGCTCTTCATGATCCTGTCTTTCAGTGCAGTGATTTTGATCAAAGCTATAAATTACTTTTATGTATATTCCTTTCCTTTTTTTTTGGTGTATTCTGTCATTGCCTGATGACACAATACAGGTTTTACCTGTAACAGGTGCCACTAACATTATCGAGGCCCCTCTGCTTTCATCTGTTTCATCTCCAGGGTAAAATGGAATCCATTTTGCTGCTATATCACTAGCACATGCTACAGAATTAATAGCACATACGTATTTTATAAGGACAACAAAGTGTTTCTTATTACTATACCTGCTTTTGTAACTAAATTGATTTTTTGAACTAAAGTAGTAAAGAATTAAATTTCTATTATAAATAGTAAAATCTAGAGTTTTATGGTTACCCCTTTAAAAAAGGTAACCACTGATACTTCAGTGTGCTTGGCAGTGTCTTCATATATAATGTATTATTTCAGTGCAGCATGAAATAAAATATAATTTAAGCCTAATCATAAGCAGGTGCATAGTAAGTGTTAATTTCTGTTAAGATTTAAAAGCCACATTGGGGCATACTGAAAAAAGGAGTAGTCACTAGTCTTTTTGGGAAGCCATCCAAATGTAATTATTTTGCAGAAATAAATCTCAAAAGCATTAAACTTAAATGTAGCTTTGTACACATTATTTATTTCACATAGTCAAATGAGTGGTAATACATGTACCATGCTGAGAGAATGGAGAAGGATTATGTTTATAACTAAAAGAGAATAGAAAGAATAATGAGGTTAAAATGCCATTTTTTTTTAAGACAGCCTGCTTAGAATTCTCCATTGCAGGTGCAACTTGTTACAGGAAAGCAGAGATATTTTTTTTTCTCCCTTGCATTGCCTTCCTTACTGTTAAAGTTGGGGTTGGAAAGACAAGTGCATCTATAATGTCAGTTTGAAAAAGAATTTGGTTATGAAAAAAGGAAGAGACAGCAGTGAAGAAGAGATGGATGTCAGGCGGACTGACAGGCAACTTAAATGACAGGCAACCTTTCCTTGCGTCCACTTCTTTGGCTATTTTTTTACCCACAGTAATTTGGATATTACAACACTGCTGTACTCTTCCAAAGCTGTTGTGAAATCAGTAATTGGATCTACTATGGAAGAAGGAGCATACATTGTGTATACAGCATCAAGACCAAAATTCTTGTGTTAAGTGCTATCTATTCCATATCTATGGCCTTTTATGGCATTCACTTTCAAGTCTGTGCACAAGAAATTGCAGAACTAGGACTAAAGTAGAAAAATAGGTGGCAGGCTATGACCAAAATGTTATTTAGCTGTGAGAGTGGCAGTCTTCAAGTTCATCTGACATGGTAGAAGGCATCTGTAGCTTCTGGCACCATTTGCTTAGCCAGGAACACAGCAAAATCTGCAAGGCCCAGAAAGATTGTATTGCTTCAACAATAAGAGATGTTCTGCTGAAATAATGTTAAGGTTATAGTTAGTGTCTTGAAGTATTTTCCTCTCTTGACTTTATGCTACACTTCACTGACAGAATTCAGTTTGTACTGATCATCCCTTGGGCAGCTACTTGCAGCTGTGTTTATTTTATGCAAAATAAATTTAGAATCAACATCGTATTTCCACCCTCAAATGTATGATGTCCTCATGCTTCATCCTTATTGGTTCTGAAACTTTCACAAGGCATGTACTTTCACTTTTAGTCTGTGACATACATTGATCAAAGGTCCCCTTTGAAATCAGTGGAAGTTCTACCACTTTCCTCTGTGGGAGTAATATTGATGTAACGATCAGTGTTTTTTCCTCTTTACGCAGATACTTCCTAAAGCACACCAGAGTTCGTTGCCACAAGAATGGATGGGGCAATCCTTTTTTTCTTTAGCACATGCTGTCCTTTAGCACACTGTGAGGAAGAGTGGGATTTTGTTGTCTAGGACACACCACTGAAGTTGTTGCTTTGATTGTTTCAGTACTAGTACCTCCTGAAAACTCCTTGTGCTATTAGGAATAAGAAAGATAATAAAGTAATACTATATTTTATACTGAAGCATCTACAGACTATGTTTGTGGCAGGGGGAAGGACTACAAATTGGTGGTAATGGGATTTTAAAATACAGTTTCACATAGAATTATTCACGTTTCATTAGCTTGTTTGAATTCTTTGAAAAAGTTTATAAAAGAGTATTTGAAAGAAGAATGAGATACAATTTGCTTAGCTCTGTTAAAGGCTTTTGACCGAGTCTTTGATAAGAGTAATGGAAATAGGAAAATACAGAGCAAATGTACAAAGTTTTATAACAGATGAAAGACTGAGTTAGAGAGAGGAAATACATAGTGAATGGTTGTTCCTTTGGGAGTGGAAGAAGTTAAGTGAGCTATTTTAAGGACTGGTGTAGGATCCATCAATTAGAATTCTTTCAAATGATAGCACACAATGATAAGAAGTGATTCAGATTTGCAAATAACCTCCCTAGCTGCTGAGAATTAAGGATGATTGAGAGAAACTCATGTAAGAATAAGACACATTGAAGTATGGGCTAGATGAATGAATGGTGAATTGGACTGAAAGTTGTCTTAAATTGCTGGCTTAAAGGGTTGTGATCAGAAGCCCAAAGTGCAGCTGGAGACCGGTCACTAGTGGAGTACCCCTGGGGGCTGATACCAGGTGCAATACTGTTTAATCTCGTCATTAATGACATTTTCGATGGGACAGAGTGCACTCTCAGCCAGTCTGCAAATGACACAAAACTGGCCTAATGGCTGATACACCAGAGGATCATGCTGCCAGTCAGATGGATCTCAACAGGCTGGAGAAATGGGTGAACAGGAACCTTGTGAAGTTCAATAACAGGAAGTGTAGAGTCCAGCACCTGGAGAGGCATAATCCCAGGCACACATGCAGGGCCAACTGGCTGGAGAGCAGCTTTTCAGAAAAGGACGTGGAGATCCTGGTGGATGCAAGCTGAACATGAGCCAGCAATGCGCCCTTGTGGCAAAGAAGGCCAGCTGCATCCTGTGCTGCATGAGGAAGAATGTTGCCAGCAGGCTGAGGGAGGTGATCCTTCCGCTCTACACAGCACTGTTGAGGACACGTGTGGAATGCTGGGTCCAGATATGGGCTCCCCAGTACAAGACAGACATGGACCAACTGGACTAAGTCCAGTGAAGGGGCATGAAATCATTGAGAACTGGAGTATCTGTTATACGAGGAGAGGCTGAAAGAGCTGGGACTGCTCAGCCTGGAGATGAGATGGCTCAGAAGGAGCTTATCAGTGTGTTTAAATACCTGATAGGGGAAGTAAAGAAGATGAGTAAAGATGGGCAAAGATGAGGAAAGACTCATCTGGGTGGTATCTAGTCAAATTAATTAAGGTTTCTCTCTAGCATATAGTAGTTCTGATATCAGAAGCAAAAGCAACAATAACAGCAAAACCCCAAATCACAGACCCTGCAAGAGAAGGGTGTTACTAAAATATAAATGGATGGACTTCTACCAGTTCCAAAGCCAATTTCAGTTAGAAAAATAAACAGGTACTTCTACGTTTTCAAAGCAGTGTTGCAAATAGGACAAATAATAGTATCCTTGAAGTCTTTGCGCTCAGTAAGAAGGAATAAAAACTGCGGGGAGAAGTAAACACTGATCATTAAAAGAATCAGAGAGTGTCTTCATTTGAGAATCAAAGTGAGGATTATAGCTTTCACTAGAAAATTCTATTTAGAAATATAACAAGGAGGACTGTGTCAGGAAACTCCTTTTAGATATTAATTCTAACAACTGAACTGAGTGTGTTCAATATCTGCTCAATAGACCTGGAGCAAATCAGCTTCTAGATATGACTTTCAGATGATGTTAGTATCAAGAAGTTACTGGGATTTATAAAGTGCTGGACATTTAGATGGATAATAAGAATATCTGTGGTTGTAATAAGAAACACGATTTTTTGAAAGCAAGATAATTGCTTATATTTCAGGGCAGATCCAAAAGTTTGTATTTCAGAGGTTTAGAAGATGCTTTCTATTGGGAATTTTTCACATATTTCTCTCATGGAGCTGGTAAGTATACCAGTGCGCAAAATAGATTTCTGGGTTTACTAGATCACTGATCTTTTAGGGGTGAAGTTACGGTGTTCCTGAGTGTCTCCAAAATGTTCTGCAATGGCTGAGAATGGAAAAGCAGATTTCCCACTATTTACCTAAAGGACCAACTTGAATGCAATGAATGCACAAACCGATCTTTGAAGGGTCCATAAAGAGTTCCTAATATGTAAAGCTGAGGAGAGGCTGTGGAGAACAGGAGAACTGAAATAACAGGGTACCTGTCAGGTTCTGTCAGATCCCCCAAGCTTAAAGAAATGCTAGCAAGAGACTGGAAGAAATGACCACATGAAAGGATGCTGCACAAACAGAACTTTGATACCACAGTGTATTAGAAATCAAAACACTTAAGAGACATTATTATGCAATTGATTTTTCAGACAAAACAACGATCTCCAAGGCTATCAGACACAATCAGATATTGGGGGGAAAAAAAAACAAACAAACAACAAAGCAACCCATAGATACTTGTCTTTGTTTATTTGTCTTCTGTATATTCTTCTCCATGTATATTCCTCATAGTAGCTTCAGGGAATAAGATACCAAAGTGTTGAGTTAAAGCAATACCTCATTGAAAAAATATGCAATACCCTGTGATCTGGTATTCAAAGGATCCCATGAAAATACAGTTGTTACAAAACCTGCACAAAGAAGTAACTTCAGAGATATTTTCACAGAGGAGAAATAAACCCTGTTCAGAATTAAAATATGTGAAAAGACAGGACAGCTCACAAGAATAAGAGTTTGGAACAGTTAGCTTGCAAGAATTGGAGTAAAAACATTAAAGTGCATGTTCTAATTATAACATAAGCAGTTTTTTCATCAATAATTTTTGGTAGAAACAATAACAGAAAGATATAGTTATCCAGTTCAGAGGAAAACAGGATGCACAGAGAAAAATCATAATTTGCAGTAGTGACATATAAAACCCCTTGAGATTTTGAATAAATATTGAAAGCCTTCTAATTACATTAAATAAACATATAAAGTATATAATTAGAGTGAGGTATGGATATATCTTTTATTTAGTTGCACAGGGATATTGCGACCTCCGATTGCCATCAGTGAACAGCCAGTTATGAGAAGAATTTGCTAGTTCTTACTCATGTTTTATGGTTGCCTTGCAGCATAAAAGACATTCCTAAGATTTTGGTAAGAAATTAAAATATATATTACTTCTGATAGCACTACATGAGACTGTCATATGGAGAATGAGAACTGAAGGTACAGTGGAGATGTAAAGTAAACAGAATAAACCTGTTAATGCTATTAAGAGGCACACTGGTTTATTATACAAAAAGTAAAAACAAAAGACAAAAATACACAATTCATTTCTGTTTATTTTGAAACATGAAAACAACATATGCGTTGCCTGAAGGAAATAACTCTATGGAGTAATATCTTCCTGACATACAGCATTGAAAGAATTAGAAAAGAATAAGAATGGATAACATTTAATTTTCTCATTTTAAACTTTTTCACATAATCAAGAATAACTTTAATGCCTTGTGTCAAATAATTATTTTTTAGAAAAAGGAACCCTGTTCAAGATCTAAAAGAAAGTAATTTAAATCAGAACAAAGTGCTGTTACAGTGTTATAATGTCCTAACCCTCTGTATCTGGCAGACAGCAGGATGACTGTTTAATACCAGTGAGTTTATTGCTAGCTTTGTGTCTTAGGTTTTCCTTGAAGTGATTTTTTTCTTACACTAAATATGAAATTTCCTCATAGTGATTTTTGGTCTATAATTTTTTCTTCAAAACGTCTTTTTTTTTTTTTTTTTAACAATACAGAGTACACTTAAATAATGAAATTCACTCATTTTTTAAACATCTGTAGAGGTAAATTTTGTCTTATGTATTGTTTTGCTACATTTATGATTATCTCTATGGATACATTACAGAACCAGAAATAAAAGTGTTACCTTAAGCCCTGCCCCCACCAAGAAAAAGTCACATTAATTCTTCATCTTTGACCTCACTTGCATTCTGCCTGCTGGTTCAGTTGCAGAAAGAGTTTTGGTATTGGTAACAATTACTTTGTTTTTCCAGAAACAGAATCTGCCACAAAAGTATTTCCCTAAATGTGGACCAGATTAAAGTAGACTTTAAAAACTACAAGGTCTGAGTTTTAAGACTATTTTGCTCATGGATTAGGTGACAAACTGAATACCTGATACCTTTTTTATGGTGGGAGCTAGTCACAATACTGGTACCCTGTCCAAACTTTCCAGTGATACACAGTTTATTTTCAGCCTTGGCAAGTTGCCTACTAATCAACCATAAAATCACAATAAACTGATTTGTAGCAGAATCTACCATTCTTTTAAACTTATTTGTCAATGCAATAAGGAAAGCCTACACAAAACTACTAAAAAAAACCCCAGTTGTCAAAAGGCAGCTAGTTCTTCATCCTACTCAAGAAGCGATGCTTCCAGTTCCAAGTTTGATGCTTACATCCCTGTTTATCTTGGTTTAGTCATTGGCTTCTAGGCATGATGGATTTTCTCCTCTGTTTCTTTGGGGAAATGTATGATGAAGATGTTCCTACGTTGTCATCTGAAGATGGTGTAGGGTATGGCTCGTCCTGGCTACCAAGGTGGGCTCCCAAAGAACAGACAGTCTTTGGGATCATGTGACATTTCCCTGTTCAGGGCGTTGTGAATCAGTACCAGAATCTCAAAATGGACATTTCTGGCCACAGAACCAGTATATTTTGTGGTGCCTTGATCTACTCAGGGGGTGAGCACCACCATTGTCTATGAGCTGCAGAATTTTGCTTGCATTAAGGCAAAGGGTTTAGAGCTTTAGAGAGCTAAATTTTTTTTTCTGCTGCAGTGCTATTATTACTGCTCTTGCTCCCGTTGCTACTATTGCTACCACTACTAGCATGATCCAAGAGAAGTGATCAGTGCCTTCAGGTTTATGTTCATCAGTGAAAAGTCAAATCTTGCTATAAGAAAAAAACCCACATTTTCTAGCCAACTTCAGGTAACAATATTTAAAAGTACCCACTACCTTAAAAAAGCAGAATAGGACATTACACTTATATACTAGATTCTGCAGAATTTTCTCCTTGCCAGAAAATTTAGTTTATCACATATACACCATCCTGAATTGAACCCAGTATTTTCTGAATGTTACTGCTTTCATTTACATAATAGACATTCTTTCATAATTTTAGTTCTGTTTCTGTAGTACATTTTATCCTTCCTAGATCTGTTTAGTCTTCTAATGTGTCAAAACTAATTATTAGAGAAGTGCGATGAGTACTTTCTACTTCTCTTTAAAAACATACCAGAGTAGTTTAACTTCCAAAGTATCAGGTTGCCTTCTAAGGGCTTAAAAGGTGTCAAAATGAGAAAACAAAGTTGTTATCGTACTGATTAAGATCAGTATTTAATATTGATGATGCAAAAGCATAGACATTAATTCTACTCCTAAACTAGGTGAAGATTTTTGTTCTAGATCATGAAAACATGTAAAATAATTGGGGTTTTTTTGTAAAATCCTTCACCCTTTTAAAGCAGTTCAGGCTGTCTCTGGGTTAAATTATTCACTCAGCTTTCATGATAATAACAGTTTGACTATACCACTCTAACTTTAAAAAAAAAAACAAACAACAAAAAACAAAACCCAAAAAATTAACAAGCAAAAAGAACAAACCCACAAAAGACTGTTGATGTCAAGACTGTTATTCTGAATGTCATTCAGGTAGCATTTATTTTCATAAAGACCATGGGATTTTTGTTAATATGAAAAGGAAGTTTCAGACAGCAGTATCTGTATTAAAAAGAAGCTTTCTTCTTAAATAGGGGTTTTAAAGTTTGCCCACAGAAATTAATGGACAAAAAAGATTCAAGACTCCAGACTGGCTGTTGATAGTGACTTCTGTCAGTGCACAGAGGACTTGCTGGTGAAGGGGATGATACTGAAGGAAATTGATTCACTTTACAGATATTTAGCATTCTGGCAGAAGAACTGGTTATTCCAGGAGAAATCTCAGTCATACGAAAGCAAGTCCCTAAAGTAGGTGAATCAGAGCAATGTTTCTGCTTCAGTTATCCCTTAAAACAGTGAGCATTCACTTTGAAAAATCGACTCTTGAGGCATAATGCTAACAGGACGCAGAATGGATCTGGCTGTTTTATAATGTGCAGGCCTGAAATATATGTCAGCACTGATTATCTTAAAACTGGAAATCTGCCAAACTGCTGCAAGAAATTTGTGTAATTAACAAAAATGTGCTACTAAAAGGACCAGTTATTAGAATGATTTGGAGATTGCAGGCGAGTTGTACACCTAAAACAGATTTGAGTTTATATTTATTTTCTAATAAAACAACAAAGCCAAACCTAAAAAAAAAGTTTGTAAGGTCCCTCTTAATTCATTCTCATTCTCTTTCCTCATTATAAACTGTGCTGTCATCTCGCATGCAATCTGTGTAGCAAACACAATCTGACAAACTTCAAGACTGTTTTTGTAAGTTGTGTTAATACTTTCCCTATTGGCAATTTGTAGTGAGTAGGCTCTCAGTATGGAAATTTGCCTGCAAATGTCAGCGATCCCATGAGGTAACTGCTTCCAGAAAGATACTAGTAATACCTTGTGCATTAAGAACTCTTTTCAATGGGTAAGATATTTATGAATTCTTTGTACTGCAAAGTAGCTGCAGAACAAATAAAGGTAAACTGTCTGAATCGCCATGAAAACTCTGTGAAAAGAATGCAAATTTTACAGACTAGAGTAAGACCACACTGCGCAGTAGTGACAGGCGTACAAAAGGACAAATTAAAGGTGGGGCAAAGAGGTCTGATACACTGTACTAAAACAAAAGTATTTACCATTTTTTGCCACACATTGAACTAGAAGTTTTATTTTCCTTCCCCGGTAACCAACCGTGCCAGACCTACAGGAGAGTTCTCTGTCTCTGGTACCCACTGCCCTGTGCTCTTCCTGCTTTTTTCTCCCTTCCTCTTAGATGTATTATGCCCCCTTATAGCTTTGAAGATGGCCCTGCTTTGAGGTAGGGACTGGACCAGTGACCTCCAGAAGTCTCTTTCAAGTAAGATTTTTAAGTGATCCTGTGATTATCTGATATTCACAACTTTTTTTTGCCTTTTGGCAAAAGCTTCTTAGGGATTTCTCTAGTACTAAAATCTTCAATTCCTTCACTATAGTTTATGAATCCACTCCCAAATGGATTTATTCATCCTTAACCCTTTACTATGATCTCTGCCTTCCGTCTCCAATCTATGCTCTTCTGTGCTCTCTCTTTGCTTTGTGTTCTTCCTTTAATTTACGCTACTTTCTGGTTCACATACTTCACAAACTGTGTCCAAGAGCCTCCTGAACAAAGCCTCAAGATCAAAGCTCCTTTGAGTTGTAGTTCATCTCTAGATCATCTATTGCTAGATATCATGTTCTGTAATGGTAACTTCAGGATCTTTGTAACTGGATTGTCTGATGACATTGACAGAGGAAGTCACCTAAATGAGTTTGTAAGCTGTATTTCAGTGAACAATAAGAAATACTCAATCTCTACTGCTTGTGCTGTTCTGCACAATCTCATGACCAGCCTACCTACCTTTAGGGAAGGACCAAACAACTTTTTGCATTAATACTCATATTTCAAAGGGTCTCCTGGAGAGAAGATTGCTTCCTTCAATAATAAGAGTAAAGGTAGATGAATGGTTCCTTTCTCCCAACTGCTTAGTGAACAGCCAAGTGTCATTCTTCCTCACCTTCACTTCATATATTCCTAGCATTTTAACATTCCTCAAAGTTTTCCACTAAAAGCGTTGTCTAGATAGCAATGGAAAGCCTCAGTCTTGCCTGAATGCAATTGAGATAGCCTACTTTAGTCCCTTAGTTCACCTGTTATAACAATGTACATAGTTTGGGGATAAAACTGAAAATACCAAGAGTCAAGGAAAATTTCAGCAAAAAAATGGAATTTGCAAGTCTATAAATGTGTTCTTATAACTTCTAATGCTAATTTTAAATGGGAATAGAGGTTCCTATATTATCCAAGTTAAGTCTTCCCTTTCCATTGTTTTTTTTTAATCTCCTTTCTATTCCCATTTTATGGGGATAATTGACAGAGTTCCAAAAATGAATTAAAATTGTCAGGTGAACATCGACATACTAGTTAAAAAGAGAATGTGAAAAATCTGAAGAAAACTTCTAAACCCCAGACTAGTATCTCAAGCAAAAAGAAAGAAGGATCAATCCCTCACTAGGTCAAAAGAAACTTCAGCATTCTCAAATATTCTTTCATTAAGAGGCTACATTACTAGTAGCTTTGAATACAAATATGTGTCTAATCAATGTTTTTCAGAATTCTGAGCAGAGGCCATTAAAGGTGTGACAAATCTAAGGCATTTCACAAATGACCTTTTTTGACAGAAACATGATGTGGATTAATTAAGATCAAAATAGCCAAGATGAATGAGGTTTAGACTACTAATGTTTCTTTTTCTTTTTTTCTTCTCATGAACACACACAGCGACTTGCATTTTAAAAATGTCAGTCTGCAAGACACAGTTCTTCCATCTTGTTGCATTTAAAAGATTGACTTGATTGTCTTCTACAGACAGTTTAATTTAATTGGTGAAAGTACAGTGAAGTTTGTCATCTAACGGGTTGATACTTACACAGATTTCAGAAGGTGTATTTTAGCTAATTATAAAAAGTCTGAATATACAAGTCTTTCAACAAAATAAAACTTTCTTATTACTTAGTAGTAAGAACAAGGGAATTATGGATTAAAAAAATGTTTTTTTTCTCATTTTATCATGCAAAGCATATTCTCATGGAAAACATTCTGTTTTTTTTGCTTTTTGAGGGTGAACTGTTTCTGAGGGTGAGCTCTCATGAAGTACAGATCATAGGCTAAGACACCATTATTTAAACACTGTTTACTTACTGATATGTCACTGCTAAAGCAGGACTCATTAACTCTGTGTGATAGCATAATAACTTGTGAAGTCAAGCTTGGGAAAAGTTTGTATGTGCCTTTACATGCATATTTTCTTATTACTGGTATTTTATTTCCTAAACTCTTTAAGGGACAGAGGAAAAGAAAAAGGTTTTAATATTTTTCATATTAGATTTTATACAATACTATAATGACACTTTCACATTCATTACAAAGCAATTGATCATTTTTTAGCATACAGTATGTGATAACTCCAACAGCTTTTTCCCAGTTGTTTCAGAGTAACTTGCCTTTTTATTGATATGATACAACAGCAACTTAAGACTCATTCGATACTTTCCACTATGTTTTTTATTTTTCAAAACAGTTAATAAAGCACAGCAAACACATCTTTTAGTATCTTGCTACCTAAATTTCTGCAGTTGTATCTCATTCTCATCCAGTTATTGTATTAAGAAACCATGTTTAAATTGAGGATGTCACAGAATATTGAATGTTTCAAAAGGCTTAATATGCTCTTGTGTATTTTGCAGACAATCCTGGGCTAGTGAGCCACGTTCCAGTTGGTGTTAGAATCCTGGACGTCAACGACAACCCTCCAGAGCTTGCCAGAGATTACGATGTAGTCGTCTGTGAGAATGCAAAGCCTGGTCAGGTAACTCTCGCAGTTATCTTTCTCCCAGTGAGAAAGAAGAATTACTTTATTTGTTAATGCCATGTATGTAAGAAGTTTGATTCAGGGAACACATGTCAGAATTCTTTCTGATTTCATTTTCATATTTCACATTTGATTCAACTTTTTAACTGTATTAGGCCAAAGGGAAAATGTTTGGGAATTTGTTCAATATATATTTTTTGCAGCAACAAGAAAGATATCCGAACTATCTTCAGTAAAGAAAGGCAAAACTTTAACCTTGTCAGATAAGTGACGGAATTTGACGAGTCATTATCCTGAACAAAAAGAATGAGGCAGATTTAACATCTCTCATCTAAGTGCCACATGGTGGCAAGGTTTCAAATACAGCTCAGTGAAATGGCTGGTTAACATGACTGCCATCCTCACTTTTTGCATGTTGATCGCCCTTGTCTGTGCAGGGTCATTACGGAAAAGATGTTGAACAGGGTTTTCACAACTATGAGCATGGGGAGGGTCAGAACTGAGACTGAATAGTAGAATCACATTCCAGACGCTGCTGCTGTGATCGGCACACTTCATTGCAGTCCATGGTTTGACAATTTTACGAAGTGCCTTTACTTTTTTTGCATAGATTGAGCTTTTACCCAGCAGTCTATGCTGGTTTTGCATTATTACACAGGTTGTAAGTTGCAGTTGTGAGCTCATATCTTTCCTGAGGAATATATTACTAGTAATAACATTTTTCTCCTCAGATCTTTAAAAGCAGTCTACATAAATGCATAGTGGCATATTTCTATTTTTAACATTGAGACTATAAAAATGCTGTGCTTCATCAGACTATAAGATGACCAAAGTTATCTTCACTGTAACAGTGGCCAAAAGCTGACACACAAAGAGCAGTATAAGAACGTGGCAAGTGAATATGATACTTATCCCTAGTACTTCCCTTCTCAGATCGTTTGCAGATCATTTCCTGATCCAAGTGTGGTTTCTGTAGTTTTAAATAATCCTCTAATAACCATCTTATATGAATCTGTCTAGCTTTTCCTACAGCAAACATAAACTTGGTATCTCCTACCTCATGGAGCAAGGAATTTTACAGTTNCAGGGGCAGGGGGAGAGGGAGAGTGCGCAGTTGATCCCTATTTATTATCTCAGTGCCATTCATAAATCTCTAGCACATTGCCCCTCAGCTGTCTCTTGTTCAGACTGAAGAGTCCTACTTAACTTGGACAGGCCACGATAAAGCCCTTCTCGGCTTTTGATCATTCATCTTGTCCTCCTCTAAACTTTCTCCAATTCCTCTCCATTCACCTTGAGATGGGGAGTCAAGATTCACGATGCAGGTATGCAGTGGTTTATAATTTTTATCATAGCTTATGCTTCATAATATATGATGATCTCTGCTTTGTTTTCTATTCCTTTCCTAGCAATTTCTAACAATGGCTTTGCTTTTTAACCACTAGTAAGCACTGAATTCAAAAACCTTCCTGCCATAATGCCAATAGCATTAGAAGTAATGGTCAGCTCAGAGATCATCATCATTTATGTGAAGTTAAGACTTTATGTCTCTGTATAATGAATTTCACCTGTCTTTTCATTGCCTGGCTACTGAGTACTGGAAGGTCTTTAGTGTCAGCCCTTCCTCTTTTCTTCCTTGAACAACTCAGTAATCATAAATAGATTTGCTGGGCTGATTATTCATACTTCTTATAAGACGTTTATTATTACACTGACCAACAAGTGGCCAAGCGTAGATCTTTGTGAAACAGGAAATCTCTGTGACTTCCTTTCCTTGTGGTATAGACAATTTACAGAAGAGACACTATTTCTTTTTGAGCACTTATTTGTGCAAGGACCTTCCCTTTTATCTCATGACTGCATAGTTTTCTTCAGTGCTCTTATTGAGACACCTCACTCAAAGCCTTTGAAAATCTAAGTAGGTCTCTCTATCAACTGAATATGTCTTATTGATTTGCTTATTGAAGTAAAAATAATGTTCTGAAAACCTCAAATAAAGCCAAATATAGAAGAACTAGATCTTGTAAAAGACTATTAAAAAAAAAAAAGATAAAATCATTGATTACAAAAAAAATCAAAAGCATTAATTACAATTGTTTTCAACATATTCTGATATTTGTAAAATTATATAATTTAACAATAATTGTTAAAAAATTGTTATAATTATCAATAAGCTAAAGCATGCAGTGAAGCTATCTCAGAAATGCTCTGTTTGCCGGGAGTGCTGTTGGGGTCAAGTAGCTAATGTTTCTTATTAGCGAAGTTTTAACTCTCCAATAGCAGCTTTGCAAATGGAAATTTATGTGAGACATGTTTAAAGGATAAAATAAGTTTTACTGTAACAGCATTTGCTCCTGATTTAGGTCAGCACTGTATTTCTTTCTGAGCTACTGTTGCAATCATGAATGGGTCCTGACCTCTGTGGCATTGCAGTTTAACACCCAAGATTAATGCTACCATGGAGGTGTCTACAAGCAGTAGTTTAATATGAAAGGCTGGAATAGCATGCTGTTGTATTCTTAAACTAACAGGACTCCATTATGTACATGACATGCACTAGTTTTTATTTGCATTGCACAACAAGGCTCCAGGAAAGATTGTGATACCATTGCACTGTACAAAAAAAACCCGAAACAAAACACAAAAGTACATGGCTCTTACTGTCTAATTTAAGAAAGAAAATGACAGCGTTCAACAAATATTAAAGAGGGACAAATAAACAAGGCTTACAGAACAAGACAAGTGTTCCATATGCTAAAAAGCATGCCTGGCTGAATGGTTTTGAATTACTGAAAAGGCAGTATTTACTCTGAGTTATCCATCACCTTGTGAGAATGATTCATAAGATTTATCACTAAAGAACGAGTTCTGTCAGGTGCTGCCAGGCACTTCTGCTTGACTAGTGCTTTGAGGTTGAGCCCAGCCCTGCACTGTCCTGTACACATCTATTTTGAATTTATTATGTGCAGGATAAACTAAGCAATAGTTTGTCATTGGAAGACTTTTTGTGTTTGCTTTATTTTCAGAAGAGGCTTCTATGTAGTGATATCATGGTATCATTTAATTGCACAGCCACTGTCTCACACTTCTTTTTCCCTCCAGAGCTCAATTTATTTACTTTTTTAAAAAAAAAAAAAAATCCAATAAAAGTTAAGGACTTAAGTGCTTAAATGGACCCACCTAAGACATCTCAAACAGAAAATGCTTGTGAGAAGATGATCATTTCCACACTGAAGTGACACCTCTACTCCCTTAGCATTTGCCTTGTTGAGAAAATAAACTAAATATCTCCAACAGCTTCCAGGTGAAGCCTGGTAGATGTTATATATTAAAGTAGATAAAGCAGCTGTGATTTGATCTTAGATGGTATCCAGACTTGGAGAACTCTGACTTCTAGAAAGATACTGATTTTATGAGTGATTGTGAAATTTAGCTTATGTAGGAAAATGAAACTTTGCACTCTTCAGTAAAGTGAACTTACAAATGACATTTTCCTTTGCTTCAAATGCAACTTGTTTTATTATTTTTAAGACTATGAGCAAATAGTGATGTAAACAAAAAAAAAAGTTTAAATGTTTTGTTCTGGAAAGTAAAGGAATGAAGCACTGACAGTTTTCTGAATGTTTCAAAGTTCAGTGTTTGTCCTAGCAAAGTATGAACCTGTTAAAATATCTGACTAGATCTGCTAATCGTGTTCGCTGTAGCTCTCCGAAGATAACATTTTTTCTGTGTGCTTTTCAGAGGAATAATAGAAAAAGTTGTGATAGTAGTGAAATGTCGTTTCCCTGCCACTATCCATCACACAGCTGTGTGTATATGCACGCGCACAAACACACACACATGAGAACTTTTTCAGAATGAGGGTATATAAATATTGTGCTGCAATCATGAGCTACCTCACCCCAGATTCTGTTATTTCTAGTAGCCAAAGGAAATCAGTGTTAGCGGGAAAGGATACTTATAGCCTCTGCTGTAAGTTTGTCGTGTGTGTATTTACTTGTTTATTGATTCAGTTCTGAAATGGATCTGAATAGAATTTAGCACCTGCTTCCTATCCTCTTCAATTAGTTCTCTGTTCCTGAAATTCTGTCTTTTCTTGCCAACACTTGCATTTTAAAAATTACATAACCCTTCAGTTTCATCACTTCAGTGCTGTCAAGTGAGCTTTACAGCATCTGAGGTTCTGTGTCTGCATTTTTATTTTAATCGGCTCTGGTAAGGTGCATGTTAATGTCTGCTGATTAGTTGGCCTATTACTTAGGAAAGGGTTAACAATACATTTGGGTGTCAAGAGGACACATGCTTTTGTTCCTCACCTCTTAATGAATGTCTTAGAAATATTTCCTTAGAAAACAAGACCCTTTAAAAACAGTACGGTCAAAAATATTTTTACCTGTCCTATTACACATACATTGACTATTTTTCACATAAAAAAGCATGATTTCTATACCTTCTGGTGCTATACTTTTTACATACATTGGTGAATTGAGGGGATACTTGAATTTCCATGTGTGAAATCAGGGAATTCAGACAGTATATTTTGCTGAGTTTCAAAATAAGTTTTAAAACCAAATAAATTTTATACTAGTCTTGTGGCACTGAGGTCTTGAGCAAAGGTATTTTTGTTGCAAAATGGCATGATCTTGAAGAAAGAGTCTGTAAAATGTCACTGAACGTTTTATGTAAGATAGGGCAACAGGACAAAAGTTTATCTACTAGGCTGTCAAATAAAAGCTGAAGGTGCATGGCAAAATTACTTATATTTCACTGATAAACACCACTGAGGATTTATAAACAATATTTAACAAATTCATATCTTTTTTTTAAGGTCTTATCTGAATTTTTTACAGCTATGTATGGTATTTAACAGTACTTTTAGTGTTTGAGTAATAACAGAAACTGATTTTCTTGAAAATATTCTTGCATCATCTTTTTTTTGGTCTTGCTTTGCCCTATAGAATTTCAACATTATTAACTAAGTATATCTACCTAAGATAATTTTATATTTCTATTTTTTACATGGCAGTTGTTTCAGTAATACATATGCCACCTTTGCAAAATTCAGTAAAGAACAATTAGCTTTTGCCAAACTTTTTCACCAGTCTTGCCATGACTTTGGTAAACAGCATGATTATAGATGTTTCAGATTTATCTTACTCTGCTACAGTTCAGAAAAAAAGTATTACAATAAACTTTTAAAATATTCTCATCGGTTGTCATCAATATTGTTAATTGTGTCGGGCTTGTATAGACAATATAATATACTATATTGTACATAGTCGATGGAGGAAGCATTGTACTCTGTTGGCTTGAAAATATATTTGTTCTTCTTTTCTTATGTGAATGGAGGAAGAGAACTGTGTGATGTCTTTCAGTTTTAAAACTGACCAAATCACTGTTTATGCTTCAGGTTCAGTCCAGACAGACTGCAGCTGAACAGTGAACAGAAAAATTCTCATGAAAAGAGCACTTTCCCTCCCCCTTTTACGTTTCCCTCAGGATATCTATCAGCTCTGTGCAGCAGTCTGTGTGGGCTTCCCTGCCTATATCACAAGAACAACTTTTATTAAATTCTACTTTAGTACTTGATCTTCCAGGACCAGCATGAAAATGAAAGCAGAGGTAGAAATATTGCTTGGTCACACATTCCAAAAGCTTAGCTCGGTTTTACTTGAAAGTAAATTGTAAAAACCACCAGGGCTTTCGAAGGCGAAGGTCCTACCTATCAAATATACCTCTCCCATGCAAGGTTGCTACATTTAATAGTGTTCCTTTTGGGCAAACCAAACTAAAATCAGGAGTGGCTGCTGTTCTTCCTGTTCTGTTTTCCAGCAGTTTAAACTGATTCTTAATAGGAATTTTAAAGAGAGAGCTGGTATTATATACCTGCCATTTTGGTTAAACAATTATTTTTCCTAACCAATATTGAAGTGCATCAAATTACTGGGAGGGCAAGTAGATGATGCCCTGCATAGACCATCCTGGTTCAGCCTGAATTTTGGCTCCATAAAAACAGTTATTTAGGTGAAACTGTAATTCTGAAAGTCACCAGGATGCAATGCAGACGGTGAAAATCTCTGTACCAGGTCCTGACCATATCAGAATGTCAGAAAATATAGATGCTTTACATGCTTTTACCTAGCTCTGAAGTGTGGTTCCTAAAATATTTCATGCTAGAGAAATCAAGCTAATGGCTCAATCATTTCATCCGTTGAATTTAGTAGCAGTCAAGTAGAAAATTAAAATAAGCTAAGTTTGAGCATCCTGCTGAGGTCAGGTACTATTTGGGTCAAGTTCGAATTTCAACAGATTCACTGTTAATTTTTATTTCAGGTAATTCAGACTATTACTGCAACTGACAAAGATAACTCTGCAAATGGGGCAAGATTCCATTTTTCCCTTGATGAAGGGCTTTCTTTGAATCCCAACTTTACTCTAAGGGACAATGAAGGTAAATCAAACACAAATCTCAAAGAAATGGGTCTCTGTTTTGTCTGGGATGTCTCACTGAACAGAACAATTTCCATGCATTTCTTGACAGATGGGAAAACTGTAATCCATCATCACTAAACTGGCTGATATCAAGAACATGGTGTATAAAACATATTGCAAACTATGAATAATCAGATATTGCATTTTATTTTTATATTCCATTTTCTTTTAGCATTTATACTTCATACATTCAGGAATGTTTTTTAAAAGTGGATCAATGAAAAAAGATGTTGGCAATTTGGTCTATTTCTAGGTGAATAGCACTGAGTGGATACTGTCAAGGTTATTGCCAGTTATTGCTTAAAGGAGAAAATAAAAATTTAAGGAGCATAAAAATTTGAATTCATGCTTACTTTTATGGATAGGATACCAAGAGTAGGTCCTTCAGAGCTTCCTGGATGATAGTCTATCACTTCATGCCTTTCCCAATGAAGTGTGTCTAAAAAGTACTATCAGAAATTCATAGCAAGTACGCCCAGAAGGAAAAGGACCTTCAGAGTCACCCAGCCAAGTGTTTCTGAACATTTCTTGAATCAAAAGAACCATCCAGCCCTTCCAAAAAAACCCCAAATCAGCCTTACTATTTGTTGAGTATTGCTTCATGGTTTCCATTTTGCAATCTGATGAAAATGGGAGTAAACTTTAAATACTTGCCTGTAGCTTTCCTCTTGAGCTTTTGTGTATGTGTGTGTTGTGTGGTTTTCTTTGTATGCATGTGTGGAAATGCAGGGGGGGTGGCTTTATTTTACAGTTACATTTTTGCAGAAGTGCCATGGAATGCCTTCTGAGATCTTACAGATCACTACTCATCTGTAATGACTGAGAAGCATTAACTCCGTCATTGGTACATATGGCACATAACAGTGATGTTTAAACTATTCTTTACAGATATTTTTTATCTGTTTTCAAAACTTTTTGGGGAAGGAGACTGCATAATCTTCTTGCAGAACCTGTTCCGATGTTTAACTATACTTAGAGCAGGAAAAAAATATCAAGTCATGCTGTTTGTTTGGACTAGATTCATGGCCCTCATATTCTGATTCCAAAAGAATCATAGAATTGTTGAGGTTGAAAGAGACCTTTAAGATCATCAAGCCCAACTGTTAACCTAACCTGACAAAACCCACTTCTAAACCATATCCCCAAGTACCACATCTACCCTTTTTTTAAACACCTCCAGGGATGGCGAATCCACCACTCCCTGGGCAGCCTATTCCAATGCTGGATAACCCTTTCAGTGAAACAATTTTTCCTAATATCTAACCAAAACCTCCTCTGGCTTAACTTGAACCCATTTCCTCTCGTCCTATCACTTGTCACCAGGGAGAAGAGGTCAGTCCCCATCTCTCTACAACCTCCTTTCAGATAGTTGTACAGAGTGATAAGGTCTCCCCTCAGCCTCCTCTTCTCCAGTCTAAACAGCCCCAGTTCCCTCAGCCGCTCCTCATAAGACTTGTCCCCCAGACCCCTCACCAGCGTGGTTGCCCTTCTCTGGACACGCTCCAGCACCTCACTGTCTTTCTTGTAGTGAGAGGCCCAGAACTGAACACAGTACTCGAGGTGGGGTCTCACCAGTGCCGAGTACAGGGGGATGATCACTTCCCGAGTCCTGCTCACCACACTATTCCTGATACAGGCCAGGATGCCGTTGGCCTTCTTGGCCACCTGAGCACACTGCCGGCTCATATTCAACCGGCTGTCAACAAACACCCCCAGGTCCTTTTCCGCCGGGCAGCTTTCGAGCCACTCCACCCCAAGCCTGTAGCACTGCATGGGGTTGTTGTGACCCAAGAGATCAATCCAATATCTATCTATATTGAAAAACTAATAATATTTGAAGGACTGATTCATATTTTTAAAATATTCCTTAAGTGATGACTCCAGCCCTTTCCCAGATTAGTATATCAATTCCACTCAGATCGTAATGGAGCATTATAGCAAAACCCAGAGGATTGTTCCTGAAATAAAGTGTACTGTTGTATATTTTTGTATTTGAGTCTAAGATTCAAATAAACTCCTTGAGTATTGGACTGTGGTCTCATGGGGGAGACCATGGCCATGTTCATTTCAGTACAATATACTTACATCAAGATGTGTTTATGAATAACTGTTAAAATTGTGGTTCATGATGAAGTAGATATGTCTCCGAACCAATTTTAATCAGGATCTGTATTATGCCTGTCTATTACAGTGGAAAATGCTGTGTTAAATACTTTAAGGACTGCATGTCACCATAAGTTATTTACCTACACAGTTTTATAAGAGGGTGAGAACTTTTCATAAATCTCTAATGCAGCGATGTCATGCTTTGGATATACGTATGCAGTAGTAAGTATTTGATGCTTTCTTGTTACCTTCCCAAGAGCAGTGAGCAATGACTTTAACACCAACAGCAGAAGGCAGATAGTTGGACTATCCTAAGTTAGATTTGGCAGGGGGAAGTAGGGGAAGGAACTGGAAAAGTTGACCTTTAAGGTAAAAGCCTGTTGTGTATTATGTTTTCTTTTCACCTAAGGAGATACAAAAAGTAAGTATGAACTTCCTGTAGCATCTCACTTAAAACTTCAACGTGTACAGACTCCAGAATTGCAGTTTCCAATTTGCCCATATAACTAACACAATGACAGTTTAACTCAAATTCTAACAAGAAATTGATCTTAAAACATGACCCTTTGATTGTACTGTTTAAACACTGCCCTTTATTGGGACCTTTTCTTTGTCATACAATCTAGATGTAAAATATCAGTGAAACACTTAAAAAGTGCATTCACAGTACCCAGTTACCTAGCATTTACACCTTTCATATTTATCATCTATTCCTATTCAGAAGTGAAATTTCTGTTGCTTTCTATTTTAGGAAATAGCTGAGAGATGGTGGGAAGAGGAGGCTTTTCTTATGTCTGTGACAAGTTTGCACTTTTGGAAACATGTTTTTGAGCATCAGCTGTTAAAAAGAATCAGAATGCTCTTAACACAAGACAGCTGCTATTTTTACCTCTGGGTTTAATAATTCTATAAAGGTTGGCTTTCTTGGAGGGTTTTATTTGTTTGTTTGTTATGTTATGTTTTTTGAAGAAGAACTACAGCAATTGCCTTAAGAGAATTTTCAACAATGTTTTGCAGAATGATAAAAAGCAAAATCTCGATGTCACATTGAAAGTGGTAGTCAGTGGTAGCTGTATCTGTCACTGCAAAGCTATGTTTCTCTTGCAGTCGTCTTTGGATCCAGTCATCATCTCCTTTTATTTCTTCAGGACAAAGGTTTCATTTCACAAAAATCTCAGTAGACATTTTGTTCCCTTGTTTTCATAACCCAGAACAACAGAATTATGCTCTTTGAGCCCAAATACACTATTGCATGAATGTTCACCTACTCCATTATCATCAGTAGAGCTACAAGACAAAAAGACCGTACAGCAGTGAATTGGATTGTTAAATATTAACACTTATATCCATGCCCTTTGACTGAAATCTAGAGGACTTGCACAAGCATAAGATTTCATAGTTTGTCCCTACCTACCTGTATAGACTGCAGCGATATACACTCTCAGCATGTGTATGATTTAGGTCAATAATATTTTATGGCTTCAGCAGAGGAAATAGATATTAAAGCATCAGTCCAGATAATTGATCATACGAACAGTTTAGCTTTTATCTCTTGGGCCTGAAATTGTGCCTTTACTCAGAAACAATCCGCAATGTTAAAGCTCCAGCCTTTGAATATGCACACTCACAACGCAGAGCTTAAAACCCTCAGGGGAGTGTAGGTCAGGAGACAGCCATGGGGCTATACAAAGTATGCAGTCCAGCAGAACCTAAGAGTTGCGTGGATCACCTTCTGGATTTTGTCGGTGTTTACAATTATCATTTTAAAGAAAGAAATGGAAAAGACAGAATATGATACCTTTTTCCCTACTGACTGGATTCTTAAGCTACAGTAGATTCTTTGCTGCTGTTTGAGTACTGACGAAGTACTATTCTGAGAGAGTAAAGGCTTAAGAGTATGAACAAGACAACAGCCAACAAAATATTTCATTTTCTGTACACATGTAAGCAAGACAGAACAAGAGCTGCAATAGAATTTCTTTGCTATACAAAGAAAACACATTAAGTTGTAATCATTTCCTGCAATTTTAGAGAGCAAACCCAGGGAAGATGCCTTTTTGTTTGTTTGGGAATTGTACTTATGAAGGCTTTTTAATGAAAACAGGGCTGTTTACGATTTATTCTGTCCAGAAGAATGTAGCAATTTCTATTAAAACCTGAGCAGCCAAATAGTTTTTTAGTCTGGAGGTGCTTTTATGTTGCAGTTCAGATGCTATATAACTCAATTCATTGTTGTCTGTGTTCTTGTCACTTTGTTTTTTAGGATGTTATTGTCATAGCTAATTTTTTAATGCTTTTTTCATTTGTGTGTAATATCTCAAATTTACATTTTTTGCCTAACCAGAAATATCTGCTTTTGAATGTCCCATTAAAAATTTGCCAGGGCAACATGAGAATAAAACAACCTTCTGCTGGAAAGGCAGTGGAAAGATGAAAGAAATTCTTCACAACAGAGCTGTTTCTAAGTACTGGATTTTAAAATTGTAGTTCTTTTATCCTGAAAGAATCATAACAGTTTTCCAGATGCTTAAACGATTGTTGATATATTTGTCAAAATTTGTTAGTTTGATAGAAAATAAATGTGCGCATATGTTATGGTTATGGTATCCCCAACCTTTAATATATAGATGCACATATTTGCATAGTCTCTCTCTCCATCTCTCTGAGTCTAAAAAATTCATTCTGTCTTTCTGTGTATTCTGCTACCTATTAGAGACCTCTTTCAGAAGCCACACAACACTCTTCTGGGAGCTGACAAAAAATTAAACCCCCAGAGAACAGTTCACTTAGGTGCAAGAGAACATTTATGAGTTTTATGCACTGTAAAGCACTGTTTTGCCAGTGTTTTCGGTTTTGTTTCTGTTTTTTTTTTAACAAGATATACAGTCTACCATGGGTGCTCCAATGGGTATTGTAAATTTCCTGCATGATAAGAGTTTGTGCAGTTACTGTGCACATTTAGCCAACACCGCCAATGAGATTTGTACATTCTCTTACTTTAATAAATTGAGACTGCCGACTTCTGAGAGTAGGCAAAGTTTACCTTACTTTCAAGGAAGAACAACTCCCTAGAGAATGCTTAGCATTTGTTCTCCTCTCCTTTTATTTCTTCAGGACAAAGGTTTCATTTCACAAAAATATTTGCAGTTTTATTTTTCCCCTCTGCCCACTTTTCTCAAAGATCTTGCCTTTTGAAAATTGCCCAGTGATGGAGAATATTCTGGAGTTGGAACAAAGGCAGGCCATTTTTCTGATACTATCCCTTTGAAGATTCCTTTTTCTTAATGTTACGCCACAAGATACTTTAATACCCACAGAAGTAGAGACATGCTTTTCTATAAAATCTGGAGTACAGTGAGTTCAATGGGATCTGTATAAAATGAAATTTGTAATGTGTTCACCCACCCGTGCCTGTGATGCAAATTAATGTTTTTCCTGTGTCACAGATCAAAAATGAGTGAAAAAAAAGATCAGTTTTACTTGGCATTGCTGTTATTTAGGAAGAGAGCAACCTCCAGAGAGTAATTCATCCCATCCCAGCATGAATTCCCTTGCAAAAGTTTCTGTTTCTTTCTTCCCTGATACATGCAAAATTCTTATCTCCAACCATATTGCACAAGATGTCTGTAGCAGGCAGGTGAACTGACGTTAGGGCTTTAAAGTTGCAAAAATTAGCATGCCAGATACCAGACCATGTCTTAGTTGCTCTAGAGTGTCTGAAATGGTGTTAAAAAAGGTCAGGTTGAAACCCCCTCTTTGCAACCCAACATGAGCGGGAAACGGCTACCTAGTTCCTGCCTCCATTTACATCAAAGTGGCATGCTCGCTCTGGTTACGTAGTATTGCAAGTTGCTACTACCCTTCCATGAAATATCATCCTGTAAAGAAGACAAGTTGTAACTTGAGAGAAATGATACCTGAGAAAGTGCAAAGTTAGCATTATACACAGTGACTGTAAGAACTGTACATAGAACTGCTGTCCCTGTAAACAGGTTGAATGTCTGAGCAGGTATTATCACACAATCAAGATATGAAAGCTATAAAAGGAATTCTACCACGAGTAGAAAGGACAGAAAATCAGGACTAGCTACCACAGAGGAAGACATTTTTCTTCCTCAGACCTGTGAACTTTTTTGATCTTTTTTTGGTTTAGAAAAATTGGATCTAACAATGACCCAGTAGGTAAGTTAGTGCATAGTGTATGGGTTCTTCATGAGTTTCTTTTCAGTGCTGCTAGCTGTTGGTGTTTCACAAAACAACCCATAAGCAAATAACTATGTTTCAGGCCCCAGAAGTCTGTTATGTTGCTTTTCATTTTTGCTACCCATTGAACAAGAAAGGAAGCCCATTGGCAATAGCTTTGAAACCAGCACAAAAGAAAAAATTATTTAAAAGAGTTATCAGCAAAGAAATGCAACAGAAATGCCTATCAATGGAGTCCCACATAAACAAATTAACTGCTCTAACTTTAGAAATACAAGAAATGCAAATCATTCCAATATATTTTCTTTGGTTTTAATTAGTTATGACTTCTCAGAAAATTTATAGAAGTTGGACTGCTGATATAAGCAGAGCTGAAAATAAAAACATGCCTTAAGCTATAAAGAGGTTTTTACTCTATTTTTTTTACTTCCATTTCTCTTGTGTCTGCCTGTAATGTATAATGTGTCAAAGGAATTCTCAAATTGTGAATAATAAATGAGTATCCTCCGAAGTGCTCCAGTAGTCACCTTCCATGGTGTTATCATTGTATCTCGGCTTCCTTGATTTTCCTGTGCCCTCCTTTCTTTTCTTATTTCAGAAGCTCAATGTAAAAAGGCAGAGATGATTGAAAGAGGAATGTGATAAAAGCCTTGTATACAGTGTGCAGTGTGGCTTAATAAACTACCACATATTCAGAGTGTGAAGAGCTGCTGTGTTAGGCTCATGCAGAATTTCCCATGTGTACCCTCAAACCCACTTGAGATGAATCTTAAGTTCTAATCGCCACATTGGCAAAACCCAGTCCAAATATGAGAAAGTTTAGATCATGAAATCTTTCCCTAAGTTGGATTTGTTAATTTGGCTTATCAGTCAGCCCTTTCATCTCCAGCGAGGACTGGTTCTTATCATATTTCTCAGGTGTCAAGTTCACAGTTTAAATCTATTGAGATAAAAACGTCTTTCCTTCCAGGCCTATAAGAATCAGACCTGTAGTTCTCATCATCCTGGTGCTGTTGCTGCTGACCTATATACTCATCCTCCCTGTCTATCTGCTGTATGTGTTTTCAGGTATCAAAGGAGTTTCTCAATCCATGACCCCCCTCCTCTCTTTCAAACTAGTTTTGTTGATATAACTTTTTGTATTTTTTTCCCCCCTCACTAAAGACTTTCCTAGGTCATCAGCATCTGTCTTCATACTGGACTGCCTGTAGCTTTTACAGTTTGTGGGATTTTTTTGTTTCATGCTAAGATCCTTCTGTTAAAAGTTGCCATCTTTCTAGCTCTTCTCAATCGGTCCTCCAATAGTTTCTGAGAAGGAATGTAAACAATTAAAACACATAAACTTAGAACATCAGAACAGCTGTTAGGATGCAGTTGGTACTGCAGTTTGGCTAAACTTTTATTACCTTTTCATTTTGTTGGCATACCTTTATGTACGATTGTCCTGAAGAAGAGAGCTTTGACTACAACATGAGAGACATGATTCCTGTGTTACGCCAATGTCGTAATGACCATTTGTGGTCATTTTCCACTATCCTTGATTCTCAGCGACCTTCAGAAAATCAGTTCTTAGATACAGTTTCCTTCTCTGTAAAAATGTTAAGAGATCTCATTTGGAAAATATTCTAAAAGATTTAATGAAAAAGACATGAGAGCTGAGTAACTTTTCAGTATTTTATTTATATGTACACACAGGCATGCACTAAGAGTTACTACCTGTAACTCTCTGATAGTGAGACTGGTAGTGGGAATTATCACCTCTGATGATACTGAAAACAGAAAATGTCCATGCCAGTGCCCAAAAAATTAAGATCATACTTTTTTATTTGTGTTCAAATTTGTGACATTGCATTGAAGGAAAAGCTTTACATTGTTTCTTTGAGAATGCCTATAATTGTGTATGTTGTTACAGAATCTCCTTAGTATATGTCATGTAATATCTGTTTCTACAGAAATCTAGTTATTACTCCAGAGACTACAAACAACATAAATTCACCATGGCAAATTTTTGAAATTAAAAAAATGATTCTGGGTCCTTCTTCGCCTAAGATTGTGTCATACTAGTATTTAATTCTGTGGTGTTAATGATACAAGAAAAACAATTTAATGTTGAAAGAATCATAGAATGGTTTAGGTTGGAAGGGACCTTGAAGATCATTGAGTTCCAACACCCCTGCTATAGGCAGGGACACCTCCCACTAGACCAGGTTGCTCAAAGCCCCATCCAGCCTGGCCTTAAACACCTCCAGGGCCGGGGCATCTACAACTTCTCTGGGCAAACTGTTCCTTACCACCCTTAAAGTGAAAAATTTCTTCCTAATATTTCACATAAATCTCCCCTCTTCCAGTTTAAAGCTATTCCCCCTCATTCTATCACTACATGCCCTTGTAAGAAGTCCTTCCCCAGCTCTCCTGTAGGCCCCCTTTAGGTGCTGGAAGGCCGCAATAAGGTCTCCCTGGAGCATTCTCTTCTCCAGGCTGAACAACCCTAACTCTCTCAGCCCTCTGATCAGCTTCGTGGCCCTCCTCTGGACCCACTCCAACAGGTCCATGTCCTTCTTATGTTGGGGGCTCCAGAGCTGGCCGCAGTACTCCAGGTGGGGTCTCACAAGAGTGGAGTAGAGGGTCAGAATCACCTCCCTTGACCTGTTTGCCACACTTCTTCTTGCAGCCCAGGATACAGTTGGCCTTCTGGGCTGTGATCATGCGTTGCCGGCTCATGTTGAGCTTCTCATCAACCAGCAGCCCCAGGTCCTTCTCCTCAGGGCTGCCCTCAAGCCATTCCCCGCCAAGCCTGTGTTTGTGCATGGGATTGCCCCAACCCAGATGTAGGACCTTGCACTTGGCCTGGTTGAACTTCATGCAGTTGGCTTGGGCCCACCTCTCCAGCTCATCCAGGTCCTTCTGGATGGCATCCTTCCCCTCCAGCGTGTCTACCTTACCAAACAGCTTGGTATCATTGGCTAATTTGCTGAGGGTGCACTCAATCCCACTGTCCATGTCTCTGACAAAGATGTTGAACAGCATGGGTCCCAGCACTGACCCCTGAGGAACACCACTCGTCACTGGTCTCCCCTTGGACATCGAGCTGTTGACCACAAGTCTTTGACTGAGACCATCCAGCCAGTTCTTTATCCACCGAGTGGTCCATCCACTGTTGAATCCATGTCTCTTCAATTTAGAGACAAGGATATCATGTGGGACAGTGTCAAAAAAGAACAAAAACAACATGAAAAGAAAAAATGTCTTTTTTTTTCAATTTGTGTTTATTTTTTGAGGTATACAAATGTTAGTTCCTTGTTTGGCAAGACTTTCCACCCCGGAGCAGCATGGTTTAATTATAGCTCTTTTCAGATTTTTTCACTATAACATCTGAATTGTCCAGTTTGTCCATTTTGTCATGCTGGTCTTTTCTTTTTATTTTTCTCACAGGTTTTATTTATTGTCCTCACAATTTTTCCCCTGTCTGTCCACAGTTGTCCTTATAGCATACATGGTCACATCTCGATGTTTTTTCCTTTACATCTTTGCCAATAGTCTTCTGTGCTTAAATCCTTTCGTTGCTGCTAGATTCCTGCTCAGGAATACTGAGTTTTTCTTCATTATAGTCATTCTCTGATGCTTTTCTTTTCAGCCTCCGTTTTCATCACTGCTTCTGTAGCTGTATAGGGATACTGGATCATTCACTCTTTTTTAGATTTATGCCAGAGGATGGAAGGAGGAGGTTATGCTTCCTGCTCAGATTTGAATACTGGGCCTTCTTTGGGTATAGGCCCAGGAAGTTTCACATGAACAAAATTTTGTAGGATTTTCTTACATAGCCAACGTAGCTGACCTGAAGTGTCTGGGGCTTGTGGACGCTCTAACAGAAAGAAAACTGAATATTAAGCAGAAATGCAAGACTGTTCTTATTATTGGTAATAACACTTGCTGTCACCTTTTGGATTTAGTAGTATAAGATCTGAGAATTTTTTCTTTTGGGATGAGAGACATGACAGATGTTAATATTAATGCTTAGTTCATAGATATATTGTCACTCCCAATGGGGAATTATATTTCAAATCGAGTTCTTGAACACATCCTTAGGTTTTTAAGGTATTATTTCTGGATAACTTTGTTGTGTGATTGTCATCTTCTCATTTGTTGTAACTTGAAATACAATTCTCCTTAGAACTGTCACTTCTTTGAAATTGCTTTTTCTTTCTGATGATAAGTAGATGTGCTAAAAAGTGCAGATGGGAGTGTTGAACTGCTCTAATGACTTCAGTGGGATTTCTAGGTGACCACTCAGACATTAGTTTATTGTGGCAGTATTGGTGTTGAGGGAAAAAAAAAGAAAAACAACCCACAAAGCAAAACAGTACTGTGACTGTTCTCTTGCAATGAAGCTTAAAGACACAGGCTGTGTGCATTACATAGCACTTGGTTTTGTACCTCCTCTGGACCCTGTGTAGTACCCAGTGGAGCTCAGATTTCGTTATTATGTTTTTTTTTCTCTTCTAATTTTATGAAACAATGTGAAAGTTGTATTGCAGCCCAACAGAGCAGTGTTATCATGGCTCAAAAGGAAGTTACGTTCTGCAGTGTGTAGAGTGAGGCTGTTTGGGGATGCTTAACGATCTGACGGCTGTTGGAATAACATTGAAACACTGTGTAAAGTGGGAGGAGACAAACCTGGTGCGCTCTTCTCCATACAGCCAGCTGGGAAGGGTCCCTGGTGTATGTTATTAACTCCAGCTGTGGTTGGATGTTATGTGAGAGACTCCTAGTTGGCCCAGACCAACAAAATAGCAGGGCAAGTGCCAAAAGTCAGGAGTGTGAACAGTGGGCATTCCAGGGATCATACTCACTCCCCAGCCTTGTTTTGTTTAACAAACTGCAACTGCAGGAGATAAAAAGAGAAATTGTTAGAGAAGAGCTCTGCTAATAACCTGTAACAAGTTGCATTTCAAGGAACGGAAGCAATTGTACATTGGATTCTGAAGAACTAGAAAGGGGGATTTTCATGCATATGGGGGAAATGATGATGCTGTTTTCTGCGTGTAGAAAGGCAGAAGCAGCAGTCATCACCTTACATATATACTGACAACATTAACTTCTTTTTATGGAAAATATGTATTTTTTTGAAATTCCGTACTAATCACAAACGTGAGTTTATTTCTGCTCTTGGACTGTATCTAGTGCTCAGTCTGCCACCACTTTGGCAGCTGACAGGCAGACCAGCTGAAGGTCATTTTGCATTTCTGTGGATTCTATGCATTCTTTAAACAACTGAAGATTTTATCTGTGTCCTCCAGCAGTATTAGGGAAGTTTGGACTGACAGTCTAGCATTAAAAAATGGAGAGAGTGACAAATGGGCAAGATGTTTTAAAAAAGCAAGTGAAAGTTTTTTACGCAACATTATGTAGCAGAAAGATAAAAGAGCTGCTTACTTTACCCCTTGATTATACCAATGTATGTGCTGAAAAATTAAAAGCCATGCAGGCAATCTACATCTTTGTAATTTGTGTTCCGAAAGATTATTTGCTTGTTTTAGGAGCATTTTAAAATAGATCACTGAGATTGTTCATGTACTGCATTTCATTAAAAGTAGAAGTCATGTATCAAAGAACAAGCTGTTCCAAATTCATAACATTAGACTTGGGACTTTTCCATATATCTTAGAATTAGACTGGCAGAGCATAGTAAGACATCCATGGGTGGTCACAGTCTGTAATTACGGGCTTAAGGCCACTGCTCACTGCGCTTGAGGGGAAAATTTTCTTTATGTAACAAATGCAATCTGAATTTCAGTGATACCAGGCTTGATTTCTTCAATCGACTCAGTTATAACACAGAACACTTTACTCCCTAGTCTAGTTGCAGAATAATGTGGAAATCATTTATTTCTTAACAATAATTAAAAAAATCAGCATTGCTGAGAATACCAGAGTATGTTTTTATAAGGTTTCACAAGATCAGTTTAAGTAATATATAGAAGGGCTGAAGTTTAACAGAGATTTTACAAAAATGAAAGAAATATTTCTGCATGTCATGTGCTATAGGTATATAGGAATCATTTCCACAACCCTATATCAAAAGAAAATGCTGATTTACTGTTTATTTTTTAATCATCTCTGTGTTGGGGTTCTTCTGCAGGTTATTGAAAAGACTTTTTCATTCTGCAGGGCCGGTGGGGGGTGGTGGTGGGGTGGTGTATCTGGCAACTTTGTAAGGAAAATGGTATATTTTATCATAGATATTTTATAAGCTCTGTGCAAATATCATTTCCACAACATGATGATCTTACTCTGTGTCAGTTTTTTTTCAGATGAAAGAGTTAGCTGTTCATCTCATTCCGGTTTCAATAGGGTTCTGTAAATGGAATGAATATAAACAGTATTATAAGTGGCTGGTGTCATGCCTCTAAAGAGGAAGTTGGCATGAATCTTGGGTTTCAGTCATCAAAGGTATACCTTGACAAGAACAAGTAGAAGAGGACTTCAAGGCCTACTGCAAATAAATAAATAAATTTTTAAAAAAAAACATGTATTTTGCACCCCTGCAAACAAGGAGAACAAAATTTAGTGGGTTTATAACTAACTCACTGTGCTGGAGATTTCCAAGAAGATAAGTAGGGGAGGTGGAGAAAAAAAGCTGATGAACTTCAATGTGGTGGAACCCGATGCTCAGTTCTTGACTCAGCAGCAAGGGTATCACTTCCCACCTTATATATATTTCTTGTGTGAAACTGGTTACCAAATATATTATGTCACATTATTATGCTGATGTGGGGCTATACGACCAGTCTTTCTCAGTACCACTGCTGGGTGATACGCAAAAGCAAAGCGTTGAGAGAACTGAGTTAAAATGAGTACTTTAAAATCTGGCACCGAGCTCAGCAGAAGGTGTGGCATGAAGAGTAGTCACCTGGTAAACAGTTTGTATCCAGTTTAAACAAAAACTTAACTCCTCCATTCAAATATGCATGTAGAAAGTAATCAGTCCTATAGGCTAAACTATGCCAGGCTGGCTGTATTGTTGCACTAGATTTTCACAACGTGCCACAGACTTCATTTTTCCATAGATTATGATAAACGCATTTAATGCTGTAGCTACAGAGGCAAGGAAAAAGAAGAAATTTTCTGGTTTGTTTGTAATAGGAAGAGAAACCCAGCAGATGTATTTTTGCACTTATCACTGCTGTGTTGTTTGTTGAAAAACTCCAAACCCCAAACCCTGCAATTTAGAAACTGTGTGACTGTTAATCATGGGCAAGCAGTAGGAGAGGAGAGCTCTTTTCTTCCAATCTCTCTTCCCATTTCTCAGTCCCCACCTCTCTTTACAACTGCTCATGTCTCTGATTCCTCACTGTCTCCAATTTTGTTTGATTTATCTGTGTGTTCTTACTCAAGGTCCAGTATTTTTAAAGTGGTGGCAACAAATTGAAATTAAATTTTACACATAGGAATGAAAAGATATAACTATATATTATTGTAGCATTTCTTCCCCTTCATTCTCTTTATGGCCCTTGATATCTTGGACTTAAAGAAGTGTGGGTGGCAGCTTGCTATCCTGATTAGTGCCTATAAATGCTCTTGCAATGTGTGTGTGTAATAAGCATTAGTATTCTCATTGACTGTAATATATGCCAGATGGATCTGTCGGTTACATAATGGTGACAAAATCTTACATCACTATCACTCCTTTGCTTACTTACCTTTAACTTCTACCTGTTTAGAACATGTAATACCTGGTCTTTTCCCCTTCTTTTCCCTTTCCTTCTTCCATTCCTCGTCCTTTCCCTTCCCTTCCTCCTCCTGACCTCTCCACAGCATGAGTCTTTGGCCGCTGTCCTTTCAGATGTTTTCTGAAAGATCACTTAATCTATACCTATCACAAACAGTAAAACACGGAAGTTTTATTTTAACTTTTGCTAAAGACCTTTTAACATTCTTCTGAGAATCAAGAGGATTTTATGTTATGGAAAATTTCCACAATAAATATTCTCAGAATTCCAGGAATTCACGTTTACAAGTGTCCCTATAATACCAACAGCATAACGAGATTAAAACAATTGTAGACTGAGCCCAAATTGCTTGTCAGAGTTCATTTAGACTCTAAGACAGGTACGTGAGCTTAAATAATCTTATTTTATGCTAATTACTTTCCCCTGCCTCCTCTTTTTCCTCCATTGGCCGCAAATGCTTCCTGCCAAGTTTTAATTCTAGACTGTGTGTTTTCACAGATTAGGACTGTCTAGTTTTAAGATGCCCCATGCTTCTACTTGACAGGAAACAGTCAATAACATTTTTAACCTTTTGTTTCATTAAAAGTATATTCTGGTTTTGATATTGTAGATAATACAGCCAGTATCCTGACAAGACGAAGGAGATACACTCGAACCACTCAAGATATATATTACCTCCCAGTTCTGATTTCTGATGGTGGAGTGCCCCCTCTCAGCAGCAGCAGTACTCTCACAATTAGGGTTTGTGCCTGTGAGAGAGATGGACGAGTGAGAACTTGCCATGCTGAAGCTTTCCTCTCCTCAGCTGGCTTGAGCACAGGAGCTTTAATCGCTATCCTACTCTGTGTTGTCATTCTTCTTGGTAAGCCATTTTCGGTATTAAGTAATGCTGTCCTTCCACCGGTTGTCTGAATGTGACAGGGCAGAAATTTTTAATGTGACATGTTTTTGAACCAGAGGCTGCCTGATAGTAGGAGGTAATTATAAGCACAGAGCTGTGATTAGGGGGGAAAGGTTTAGCTAAAATTAATAGGGAAAAATGCCTTTAAAGTACATTCATGAATATCTGGAATCCACTAGAAATTATTTTTCAGAGGTTATCAAGTAATTAGCACTGCAGATCTTTTTTCTGTAATTTGGAAAGATTTCAAAAAGCCACTGACTCTAATTCCATGTCTAGAACAGTGTGAAAAATGATAGAAAAGAGATGAGGAAGGCTTTTTGAAATGCATTACACTGTAAGAAGCGCCATTAGCACTGTACAAAAGCCATTTCTTAATTACCTTTGTGGGATAAGCTGATAGCAATGCACAACATAATCCACAGGGGAAGGGACATATGAGACTATAAGATGACTCCATTAGATAAATGCCCTTGCAAGTGCATTTTCTCTTTTTTTTTTTTTTTGTTTCCCAGGACAATATGAATGTTACCCATTAGTTAATTTTTGTATTTTTTTTTTTTCTGGCAGAGGCACAACTTGCTGGGTACATATCTCTGTACTACTCATGTGCCTTTCTGCATTCTTATAGAGATGGCAAGAAATAATAGGAATGGCAATGTGACCCACATCAGAGATTTGGAGGATTTTTTTCCAAAGGCTCTACATTTTCTCAGGATTACTTTCCTCACAGCTCACTTCAGAACTTCCTTGTCAGAAAGCTGTTTTAACATGTATACTAATACATTTAGTTTATAATCTAATATTTTATCATATAAGATTGAATAGTCATAAGAGAAAAAATAAACCTTTTACATTTTTATTCAATATATATGCTAAATATTGGTTTTAATGAAGCAATGAAAGCCCTTAACAATGCTTCTGAAAAATGTCAGCCCTAGTTACTCATTTCTCATTTAACTGAATGAATGTTATCCCCTTTTATGTCCTTTATGAGATCCCTAATAATCTAACTAGTGGATTGGCTCAAGAAATCCCAGCAATCCCCACAAAGAAATTATACAGTAGAAGAGTGCTCTTTACTGACCCTTTAGAAGACAAGACTTATTGGAAGCTTGTAATGTCTGTACAGCATTATTAATTTTCCCCTTAGTTGTGTGGTCTCAGCCTGTTGCACCTTGGCATGTTGCTATGTCAAAACACAGCTGTCTGGATTTCATGAGTGCTTTCCAGGCATACAGTAATCTATATTCAGGTAACACATTACACAATAAAGGCATTGCTTACTTAGGAATATAAGTACGCTCTTTTCCAGATTGGACAAGTTTGGTCACCCTTTGCTACAGATACATGCCTGACGTAATGATCCCAAATACCAATATTAGCCTGAAAATATTGCACCTCTGTATTTGTGACTTAGCAACTGCTAGTTCTTTAGCATATATCTACTTACTTCAGATATAAACTTTAAACCTAATCTAATATCTGCAGTTTTCTCTTTAGCAATTGTGGTCCTTTTCGTCACCCTAAGACGTAGCAAGAAGGAGCCCTTGATCATTTCAGAAGAAGACGTCCGGGAAAACGTTGTGACATACGATGATGAGGGTGGTGGAGAAGAAGACACAGAAGCATTTGACATCACAGCGCTGCGGAATCCATCAGCTGCTGAGGAGCTAAAATACCGGAGGGATGTTCATCCTGAAGTGAAGCCTGCGCCCAGGCATCATCCCTCCTCAAGCCTTGACAGTATAGATGTCCAGGAGTTCATTAAACAAAGACTGGCAGAGGCTGATCTGGACCCCAGCGTGCCCCCGTATGACTCCCTACAGACATATGCCTATGAGGGTCACAGATCAGAAGCTGGATCTATCAGCTCTCTGGATTCAGCCACAACACACTCTGACCAGGATTATAATTACCTTGGAGACTGGGGACCTGAGTTCAAGAAGCTAGCTGAACTCTATGGGGAAATAGAATCAGAAAGAACAACTTAGTTGTAATTCCTGGAGCAGAGAAGTTCCTAAACGACTGGAAATATGATGACAGCAACAGTAACAAAAAATGAATGCAGTACTTGGAACTGAGCAAGTTGTATGCAGTTACTGTACAACAAGTGCCCTTTTCATATTTGAAACTGGGTTCTCCAATTGGAAGAAAGTCAAATTTTGAAAAATACAAAAAAAAAGAAGCTATTGTCCCTTGTGTATATTTTTTAATTGCTCATTAAAGTCCGTCGTACCGTATCTGTAACAATACCTAAAGTAAATCCAAGAAATGACATCTTTATTGCAATATGCTTAACATCTCCAAGCTACAGTAAGTTTATGGTCATGCCTCTTTAGGAAGATAGCTAACAGAGGAGCCAATGTCTTGCAGGTGGTTGTGGTGTTGCATTTCTAGCTGTACTCCAGGCCTTGTGATCCCTGCGTGAGATAGCCAATGGGGTTTACTTTCAGTGTGAGAAGTCCTAACAGTCTGTTTCCTTTACAGAAGGGATAAACCACACCTGTCCTCTTAAGTAAATGGTCCTTTGATGATTTAATCTTACTGAATTAAAAGGTTGCATTGAGATAGTGTCATTTCGTTATGTCCTTCATAATTTTGTCATCCATAACCGGCTGACTGAGGGAGGGCATCATTAGCTGTTAGCCCAAACATGGCTCTAGCCCATAACCCCAGACCTGCTCTGTTGCTGCGTGCTAGAGGAACTGTTGTTTCCAGTGTGCTTTTTCTTTTTGTCTTTTCATGGGAACATCATTCATTTAAATGGAATGGGTCCAGAGTACCCTTTATGCAGTGAAGCAGATGAAGCATAGGCTATTTCAATAAAAACAACAATGGCAGCACCATTAAACTATGCGGTGGTTTGGTTCACTGTGCTTCACTTATGTCAATAGATGAAGCTTTTCCAGTCTTTTGCTTGTCTGAATCCAGGAGCTACAACAGTCAGTTTAAAACACAGAGTTCTTAATCATAATGTCTCTATTTCCGTGTGTGACTAAAAGCAAAATAGAGCTGCTGGTAAGACATTGGAACAGAGAAAATTGAAACAAAGAGAATAAGATGATGATGCTTTTTTCTTTTTAGTTCAATCTACTGGTATTTAATTTCTCTTAGAGTAATTTCCATATAAGCAGAGCAAGCTTTTTTCTCCCTGTTTCAAGCATCACGGGAACAGGAACATTTCAGGTCAGTGGAGGAAGAAAAAATTAAAATGCACCATTACTGTGGTTCCTATAGATTAAATAAATTGATTTCTTACGTAACTTTTTAGCATTGCAGAACTGCTTAACAGTTCTGCGTAGCATTGCAGGCTGCTTAACACCTAATCCAGCAGATTCTTATGTTTTCCTTTGTTTTGTTTGAAATGTTAACCTCTTGTTTGTCTGTCTTGTGATAATACTATGAGAGGACCAGGAGCTCCTAATATCCCAGGAAAAATTATGACCGATAAGGTCACCACCTATTACAGTCTTCTGCTTCTGAGAAAACTGTAGCTCCAGTTAGGGAAGTGGACTTCTTGCAATACGCATTTGATAGGGAAACTGTCCAGATCAGAAGCTGTGTACTGGTTTTTTACTCTTTGGGCTGGTGTGGAGAGTGATACAGATCTGTACGCTCCACTGAATTCCTCCCTTAGGTGCCATTTACCTTCAGGTTAGGAGAGAAGGGAGTACCTTTTGCTCCTCCAGGCAGGGTCTGTATTTGTTGCACACACCCAGTGTGGGCCACACAGCTGAACCAGATTATTAATCCTTCCCTTTACTGTGTAATTGGGTAGGTCCTAGACGTGATGGAAACTTCTCATCAGTTCTATTTTGAGGTTTTGTGGTTGTTTTTTTTTTCATTAACTCCTTCCTGAGATGATGTTGACTGCTTTGGGCTTAAATAGCCTTCTGGAAAAATTAGTGAGTAGCTTTGTAAGAAACTTTTCCAACTCTAAAAAGTATTACTTGCACTGTAGTTCCAGAATTGGCTTTTACTACGCTGTTTTGTTTGCAACTTGAAAATTATAATGTTCCCCTCTGCAATTTAGAGGGAAAAAAACCCTGAACTCTAAAATGTTCTGCTGAGGATTTGAAAGTAGTTTCATAATCTGTATTCAGATATATTTTTTTTTTTATTTTTTATCAAATAGAGAATCTTCTAGAGATGCATTTAAGGAGACGTTCTTCTTGTAAATTTAAACAGATGCTTTAATGCAGTAAGAGCTGCTCAAGCTGAGAATGGTTTATGTGTTGTCTTTTTTTGGGGTAGGGTTAGGATATGTTTCAGTTTTGTCCCAAAAGAAGCAAATAGTAGTACAGGATTTTGAGGAGAAATTTTCTTCTTATTTAGATTATGCTTGCTTTAGGCCAACATCTAAAGTTTTATATTGTATGAACAGAGTGCTAAGAAGAAAATCTTTCAGTATTAGTAATACCATGGGCCATAATACTTTGTACCACATCTGCATGACAACTGCATTCACAGTTGTATTATAGCTTTGAGAGCCAGGTATTAGTTATTTTTGTCTGTTTCCTCTAGCCCTACACCGAAGCAGGGAAAATCAATTGTATTTTGTGCTTTAAACAGTATTCCCACCATTGTTTTATTTTTATTTGCATCATAGAACATTCAGGCTAAAAGCCGACAGAAGTGCAGTGACATAAGCAAATAATCACTACTTACGCATGTTCTGATTAAGTTAATGAGAGAAGGAGGTCATATCTCAGAGAAACAAGAAGCCCTTTTTCACCACTCCTGGTGCTCTCTTTGCTGCTGTACATGCATCGTACCCAAAGCCCCAGGAATCCTGAATCCTCTAAAACTCTGCAGGATTATTGAGATGTTGCTTCAGTGATGCTGCGGTGTGTCCTGTTTGGTATGTCCTATCCACAGTGATCGCCAAATGTGCTTTTCTATCACGATATGTCTGCATGCTTGCTATGCTTACTGTTTTTTACTCAAATACACATCACAGTGCCGTGTTGTTTGCATGACAAATAGCGGAATATTAAATCTTCAGAGCCATAGAAAAAGGCCTCATGGTACAGAAAGAACAGGTTTACAGATTTCTTTTCCTGATCCCACAGATTTTTCCTTTGGTCCTTTGCATCCTAGAAACAAATTTAAACTATATTTGAGAATTTCTATGTTAACATTGATTAAACTGGAAGAAAATTAACACTGTATGCCATGGAGGGCATGATCATTTTGTAGCATTGCTGATTTAAACGAAGTATACATTCAGTGAAAGTATTGTTGGAAACTTTCCTAGTTTATGGTTAAGTCTGATTGTATAGACTTTGCTTAAAGCTTTCATGGATCTTTTGTGTACTCATATTCTCAAATATTTTCCTATTAGCCTAAATAGTAATCCTGCTGCTGCTTAACAACTAAACGCTGGAAACTGCCAGTTTTACTTAAACTGAAAGATACTGAGTAAAGTGAAATGGCACATGCAAAGTGGTGCTTAAGGGCTTTCCAATTTACAATTTTATTTCTGCAACAGCTATCCAACTAATAGTACATTTACACCAAATTAATTAGCTGCCTTCCTTCAAACAAACCCTCTTTCTTCTAATGGTGAGGGCACTCAGTATGCTGTAATCTTGACACATCATCTGAGGAAATGGTATGTTTAAGCATTTTAAAATGTAAAAATATATTGTCAGCCTAAAACCAGTCAAAAATGTAATTTAATACACTTCAAAGACAAGGAAGAGCTTCAATTCAACTGGCATTAGATTAAGATTCGTACATTGAAAACAAATTAATTTGTGTATCAGTGTTGCCATTTATTGCATACACATTGAAGACTGTAAATGTTGAAAGTAGTTTCACTCTGTTATGTACTTTATTTTTTGCATTCTTCTTAGAAAACCAAAAGAATTGTAAATGGTTTTGGGTTTGAATTCTAATTGATGCAGTTGTTTAAGTTGTGAATACTGCAAGAAATGTCTATGTGAAAATATTCTCACTGGTATTTAAAAGGAATTACAAAATTTCTGTGGTCTAAGGATTTGTAAAATCATCCTTTAGAAAATCTAAACATTGGACCAGTCTGGAGTTAACCAAACTCATAGACTCACACAGAGGGTAACAAAAAAAATGTTCTAAATGCAGAGAAGAATATGAAATTATGCTGCCTAGGGTTACTTTGTGGATTATAAAGTGCTAAGACCTTGTACTTGCAGTACTTATAAATGGCACAGTGCATTCTAAGGAACGTCAGGAGTGTGTTGCAAGTATTGGGCCATCCTTATTTTTCCAAAGTCTCCAAAAATATATATATTTTTTTTAACAAAAGAGTAATGTAAAGCATACCTCCTTATGCAAGTGTTACTGATAGAAATTGTTACATTTTCTTTTAATAAACAAAAGGGACAAAATCTTTTATTCGTATTTTTCAAATAAAATATGCTCTTTGCTATGGTGATGGGTTATTGTATTCCTCATCACAACTAGAACGGGTTATTTTCTCTTTACTCCTGTATTTTATACTCACCAAAGAAATGTAGCTATCTAAAGGCACTCTGTTTTTAAGAATGAGATGTTCTACACCAGTATTAATGAGGTCAGTGTCAGAAATGGTATGGTAACTTTAAGTAGACTTTAATGGCTGGTATAGTCACTCAGTTGTGTCACTATTTCAAAGGCTGTCTTACATGATTATTGCTACAGATGGGTAGGGAGAGACAGACACCAAGAGATACTTTGCAACAGACTGCAGTATAAATGCTAAATGGTTCATTACTTTTACTTGTGGCAACTATTCCACTCCAACCATCACTGTCCCGAAACTGAACTACAGCGTTATCGGATGAATACATTATCCACATGAGTAAGTTAGGGAATTGCACATCTATGAATCCAGATTGGTGGTGACAGCCAGGGTTATTATCCTAAATTGACACAGAATAGAAGAGAAAAAATAGGCAAGGACATTCACAATGATCAAGCTCAGCCACATGCAATGCAAGCGTACAAGAATCACTCATTCTTTCTCAAAGGAATGAACAGGCTTTACCAACAAATTACATCTTAGAAAATACTGGTACCATGGCTCACAAGAAACTTGTTGCATGCAAGACCTCTTTCCCAGACTGACATAAAACTAAACAATAAAGCTAAGGTTGACAAGAAATGAAAATACAATTTTGTTATAGTACCCTACTTGCTCTACTTTATTGCCCACAGGCCAACTTGGATTCTGTAGCACCATGCTATGCAATTCCCACATGTGCCTCAGCACAGCCCCAGAAAAAAAAAACAAAACAAAACCAACTTATGGTAAGGTAATATTTGCAAGACAAATATTGTCAGCCTGAATCTGAATTCAAGTGCAGGGGAGGAACTAGTGGGTTTGCAGTTTTTGTTCTGGTACTCATTTGAGGTGTTTGAACTTTCTAAAGAATGTTTATCAAAATCTTTCATATGTAAGGTTCATTGAACTTTTTTTTTTTTTTTTCCTAGCAAAGCTTATTATCCTCTTATATTATTCTTAAATTTTAGGTTGCTTGAAGTCCATATTACTCCTTCCATGCGTGGCAAATGTGGCCAAAGTGCCACATATTTAGGTACAGAGAGTCTTCAAAAGCTAGAAAGCTTTGCCTGTGAGTTTAGTAGACTTCTTCTGTGGGCTTCATGATTCTGTGTAGCATTTTTTTGTGTTGTATAACTCCTCACAAATCCATCAACACACCTCAATTAATCAAGAAAGTCCTGAAGGTCCAACAAACTTTCCACACTAGCTGCCTCTAAATTTGGTTTGTTCTGGGCAATACAGTATATTATAGCTGGTGGGCAGTCAGTACCTACAGAAACATCCTCATCCAGGAAACCAACCTCCAGAGGGAAAAAGGACATTGGGATTGGGACTCTTAGAGGATCATAGGGCATGCGGTTTGAAAGGTGTTAGATTCCTAGTCAAGCTTGAACAAAATCAGGGACCCTGGGATCTTCATAGTGGACCTTGTCATCATATATGTTCATTGGTAGAGTCCAAATAGCTGGTGAGCTCAGTGGAAAGCCCAGTAAAGGTACGTGTAAAACAGTGAACTATTCAAGTATCTGAACTGCTACATTTTCTGCTAGAGTCCTGGATAGGCTTAACACATTTGCAAGGCTTCCAGTGTGAACACACTTTTGAGGCACACTGCACTTCTAACACACACCTTTATCTGCCCACATTAACTATTCTGAAACAAATTAGGTTGCTCTTGACTTTATTATGAAGATTGTACATTGTTTACTTAAAATCTGAATTAATAACTATGTTCCATGTTTAAAAGTAATTCTTTCCTGTATTTTCTGAAATTGGTTTTAGGACAAAGCACCTACAATTTAAATTCAGTTGTATTTTGAAGTCACAAGCGCAACATATCTAACAACCAATTTTTCATGATAGGATTTGGGTTTGTGTACAAAAAGTAAAATTCACTCTTACTAAGCAACTATATTTTTGCATGTGTAGGCCTATTGATTTAAAACTATGCTTGAAGTGTAAACGTATATAAAAATATACACATCCTGATTATACCATGAAGACCACATTTGGATCTCTCAGTAGTAAAAATCAGCTCACTATCGGTACTATGCAAAACCTCTTTGAACTTTTTTTGATCAAACTTTTATTTTCCAGTTAGTTTCAATGCTTTGTGCTAGATAAGTTTTCAACTGGGAAATGGTAACATGGAGGAGAATTAATCAGAGATTAAAATCTTTTTAATCTCTAGCTGCTATAACTATTAAAGAAGACTAAAATTGAAAATTTCTTTTTGAAACAAACTGGATTATCAGCTCTGAAAAGCAAGTCACTTGCATATGATGTTGGTAATAATAAAAATAATAATGTTCTTGTTCTTTCTTGTTTTTATCATAAAGCATCAAAGTAGAAATTGTGGTGCCATTGCTTCTATTAAATGTCTCTAAAATGTTTTGAACCTGACATATAAAGGAAACATCTCTGTGAATGAGGTGTTTGTTAGTTCTGTTTTGTCTATCCCGAGACTGAGATTTTTCTAAAAGTTTCATACAGAGAATATTTTTAATGTAGGATGCCAAAGTATGCTCTAAGTGTTAACTAGTTGCGTTATATAACTGCAAATATAGCATCTAGTTTTCTGAGAGAGAGAAGGAAACTAAAGGCAAAGTAAACCTTTCAAATCTTGTACACGGAACAGAAGCTCAGACTCTTTGTGCGATCTGAAACCACCACCTCATAAGCATATTCTGTCCTATGTAATGTTATTTAAAAATGAAGACAAAAAACCCTCTAGCGCTTACTTCATGTTGTGTCCTTATTTTCCAAATGAGCATTTCATGTATCTTTATCGTGCTTTTTTCAATAATATTTTACCATTTCAGTAAGACTCACTAAAATGTTTTTGACGAATTTTCCCGTTTCAATTTCCTCAGAATATTAAGAAGTCATTTCTGTTGAACTTGATGGAAAGTCTATCAGAAGGACTGTTCTTTGACCAAGTCCAGGATAGAACTTCTCATCAAAATCTGCAAGGACTAATCAATAACTGACTCGTCAAAGCACTTTATCGTGGATGTGGAAGACCGTCTTCAGAGCAGGACATTAGATGGGGATCTCCCAGTTCAACTATTCCTTTCATAATCCAATGTCACAAATTTCAATGAATTTTTACTGATTGCTTAATGAGTATTTTTGAGTAAAGCAGCATTCTTATTTTCTGTCAAGCTCTGTGGAACTGAGTGATCCTGAAAACATGAGTTATGTATTGTTCACTTTATATCCCCCTTTATTGTTTCATATTGTTTTCTTTCTTTTCTACCCCTAGTAGCCCCCTTTTTGTGCTGGATGCCTGAAGCACTGTAGTACAGTGATTTATCTTAAGAATGTCAGGGGAATCTAGGAATAAAACTTCATCTCTCTGAAAAATGGAAATACTTGTCAGTGATATCTGATGCCAAATGTACTAATCTTCATTTTTTTACTCTGGGGCAAACTTTTTAATGGGACTTTGTCACAGCTGAATTCTTTACCTTTTTCCTATGCATAATAATACGAAATTCAAATCAGCATCTATGATAACTTAAACAATCTTGGTGTTACTAAGTGTTTATATTGGCCAAGACCCTAGTGTCCCAGGTCACATAGAAAATGACTGTTTGGCTGAAGAATTTCTGGCTTAAAAGGCAAGATTTCTGAATCCAATGTTACAAAAAAAAAGGCTTGTAAGGGAGGGAAGGAGATTGTACAAAACGTGAAGAGCAATGGAAGGGTAGTAGAGTAGATAGCAAATATCACAAGGCATATACAATTACTGATGAAATGATTGGTAAGTCATACAATTGATAAAATAGATAGTGATACAGGACAGATTTTTCAGTGATGTGTTATGATTATTATTGTAAAGCTTTATGATTTAGTACTGCAACATTTTATGACTATTCCTATTACAGGTAATAAAAACATATGTGATATATAATGGGCATAGACTATGAAATTTAAAAAAAAATAGAGTGGAAAAGGAACATATTTAAAAGTTAGTTAGTTATTTGTATTTGTGTTTATTTACACTATTCAGCTAATGCTAATTTCTATTGCTGATACTGTAAATACCCCACATTCCTTGGTCAGTCGTGTACACGCAGATTCCCACTGGTATGCTTAGGTTTTTGGCTTACTGATTTTGAAAATACTTAGTTTGTTCTGCAGGAAGTTTTGGACTGTGCTTTTGTAATGAAAAACTGCTACAATTTCCTCACTTCTGTAGCAGAATTTTATTTTTTCTGATAAAGATTACGCATTGCAAGAACAGTCACAATAGCTACACAGAGAGCTGCAGGTGCAAATGATGGTGTATCTACTTACAGGTAATCATTGCTTTTTGCCTGATTTGTATCCACACAAAATATTGGCAGAGCTCACAAGACACTGGAGAAAGCTTCTGTTGTGATGCACATACCAAAACCTTTGCTGACTCTTTTCCAGCTCTTTCATGTCTAACCAACTTTCAGATTAGGTGAGTTTAATGTGTTTTCATTGCTCACAGTTGGTTTAGCTTGTGTGGAAAAAATTAATCAAAAGAATATAGACATCATACAAAACAGAACAAATTGTGCACCTTATGCTATATTCAGCTTACTATCTAAGCTTTATCCCTACAAGAAGAAAGTGAGAAGGGCAAACTCTTTGGCTAGCTTGGACCTTCGACTTCTACACTGGTTTCTCAACTGTAATGTCAATGAAATGATAGTTTTAATGTGTACATACAAAGATGCGGTTTGTCAATTGAAAAGTAGGTGACTTTAGACAGCAGTTTAGACTTGAACTCAGGCTGCCTTTTGCCAAGTTGTATTTTAGAAGGAAAGAACACCTAGTGAGAAAATGGATCAGATGATAGAAACATCCCAATTTAGGTGTGTGGAACGGATACTTGGTGTCTTGTAGAGTTTTACATGATTCTGACAGCCAAGAAGATGCTGCTCTGATTTATTCTTGTGGAAAAGAAAACGTTTGCCCTCTGAGAGTGAAAAGCTTTTCCTTGTTTGCAAGGTGTTTTATGTCAGATGTTATCACAACTTGAAAAGATTAATCCTGAATGCGAGAGGTTGTGATGGTCAATCTGTCTTTTTGCATCTTATGCTGTTTGCTGGTGATGGTGCAGTCTGTAGGGTCCTTGGTGTTGCTAAGGAGAATCCGATTCTTGACAGACTTTTTAATAAAAGTATGATGGTAAAATTATCTGGTTAAAAAAATTAATATGAAATACCGAGCATTTCAGTTCAAGGTCAATAGTTCATATTTGAAATGTAAATGAGAAATGCGAACATGATTAGCACCAAATGACTGCTTCTTTACATAAAATTTGTTTTTAATCTTACTTCAGTGTTAGTACAGAAAACATGCATGATGGCAGCGCCAAAGAGATAGTCACACAGTCTGATCACCATATTCCTATCTGTTTCTAATTATATTTGCTATTCTTTTTTGACCTTGAGGATCTGACAATCTGACAAGTATTCCTGTAAAAGACCTATTTGATTTTCAGATAATAGCACTGTGGCTGTATTCAGCACAGTGTTCCATCTCCAGCTTCCATCCTCGCTACATCACTGATGGTGTTTCCAGATTGAAGTGGGACACCATCATGCCTCAGCAGCTGTCAGAATCTGAATAAATCTTTCTACAGAACTCAAAGTAAACTTGTTCTGTCTGGGTATAGAATGTACCTCTATTTTTGTCTGTTTTGATTTATAAATACAGCTTAAATTGTCACCTCCTCTCATCATGGAATTAAAGTTTAGCAATGTTGCTTCCACTTTTCAAAAGTGGAACCTAAGCCAAGACATTTTGCAATTAAAAATCAAATAAAATGGCCAAATAATGTAAAACTACAGTGACAATAATATCAGCCATGTAAAGAATAACAAGCAAAAGGTAGAAATTAAGCAGCGGACTGTTCGGTGGTCTCTGAACGGCCACTGGTAATACAGAATTATTATAGACCTGTTGTAGAAAAGACTGTGAACAAATCATACTTCCGGACCCTCAGCATACAGGACTTTTTTGTACTCTAAAGGGCAGAAATGAGAATGGCTCTGTTAAATGGGAAATTCCCAGAAAATTATTTATTTATACTGTAGTATCACCTGAAGAATTTCTTGATGATCAGGACCTGAACATCCTGGTGCTGAATAAACACCAGCTGAGATTTGCTGCCTCAGGGACCTTAGCATCTACATGAGGCTGAGAAAAACTGTCATCTACTTGGCAGAAACAATATGAATAGAAATAAAGGATAGTTGAGGATGTTTTATCATTGAAGCCCAAGAGGTAGCCTAACTAAGGGGAAGAGAAGATTGAATAATTTCTGAGAGAAATAGGATAAATAACTTGATACTTCTGGGTGATTTACTATTTCTAGATATTTACAATAGAAAATTTATGGGTGAGCAAAAGTCCTTGATATAGGTTTTTTGTAATACGATAAAGGATAACTTCACAATACATACAGGAAAGAGGAATAAACATATGGGATCCAGTAATTATAGACGTGAAACTGTAGCTCACTTAGTGATAAGGAAGTACTTTGTATATATAATGATGTAGAATCACGGCCAAGTATTTTGCTAGTAGGAAGAGTAACAGTAGAAGAAAACTTGTTCCTTGAGCCTAGTTTAATATAAGTGAAATTATGTTCCATGGAAGACAAATGTTGATGCATCCATAAACAAATGCAAATACCCTAATATATGCCTATTAGCAAGTAACTTACTCATATTTCTTCCAGTGTGTAACTAATTAGTCCCAACTGTTCAAATATGCTTGCCTGAAATAAGTTCTCTCCATATATCAATATACACTAAACAGAAGATGGTACAATGAAAGGTGCTGAAGCTTCCTGGTGATGATTTCTACTAATAATCTGTAACCTTAAAACTAGGTGATTTAGGAGATCAACTTTATGAAAAAGTCCCTTTTTGTTCAGTGCTTTAACAACCTGGGATGAAAGTGCGAGAAAAATTGAAAACCTGCCTGTTCTATTCTTAAAGTATTATTAAAAAGAGTCTACAAATTGTCACAAACAGTAAAATCAAGTGGATGCAGCAGTTCATAGGATATGTGAGGGAAATGTAAATCTAGTTTATGTAGAAGGCTAATCTACTTCAAATTCTTGAAGGTGTTGACAAGCCTTTGAATAAGGATAATCTGATTGATTTAATACACTTGGATTTCCAATAAGCTTTTGACAAGGTCCTTCATCAAACCTGTTATTGAATGACATGATCATAAAGACTGATTTAAGAACAGGAAACAAAGTACAGGAATACTTTGTAAGGTTTCTCAATGTAAAGATGTTAAGCATTATGCTAGGATGGAGTTGTTTGATAGAGTCAAAGAGAATCTAGAAAAGCAAAGTGTGAAGACTTGCAAAGCAATCAATGGATACTTAGTGCAGGTACTAAAGTTGTGGATGAAACTGAAATAAATGCAAGGTACTGAACAAAGGCAAAACCAGCCCAAAATGCACCTGCACCATGAGCTCAGAATAAATTGCTGTTACTCAGGGAGGATATTTTGAGTTACTGTTTCTATCTAAATATTTGCTAAGCAGTCATCAAAACCAACATAAATAAATTGAGTCTTAAGGATTATTAGGCAATAATAGAAAAACAATTAGATAGTGTCATTATGCTACTTTGAAAACCCAGAGTTATTCCACGTTTCAACTACTCAGTGAAACAGTCTGGTCCCACAGGAAAACTAGAGAAAGCACAGAGAAATCAAGAGTAATGTTCAAAGATACGGAATAGCACCCCTCTCAAGAGATTTTAAAAGTCAGGACTCTTCAATATGGAAAAGAAATGACTGATGAGAATAATATTTAATAAATTACAAAAATAAATTATGAAATTAGAACTGTGATGACAGAAATAAACAGAAAATTATTATTACTCTTTTTCACAGTAGAAGAACACTCCGGTTCAAGGACAGGGAACTGCTGGAGATGGTCCAGCAAAGGGCTACGAAGATGATTAGGGGATTGGAGCATCTTTCTATGAGGAAAGGCTGAGGCACTGGGGTCTTTTTAGTCTAGAGAAAAGACGACTGAGGGGGGATCTTATCAATACTTATCAATACTTAAAGGGAGGGTGCCAGGGGGATGGGAACAGTCTTTTCTCAGTGGTGCCCAGTAATAGAACAAGAGATAACAGGCCCAAACTTGAGCATAGGGAGTTCCATCTAAACATGAGGAGGGACTTTACTTTGAGGGTGGCAGAGCACTGGAACAGGCTGCCCAGAGAGGTTGTGGAGTCTCCCACACTGGAGACATTCAAAACCCACGTGGATGCCATCCCGTGCAACCTGTAGTTGCTGACCTTACTCTGGAAGGGAGGCTTGGACTAGATGATCTCCAGAGGTCCCTTCCAACCCTGGCCATTCTGTGATTCTGTGAACTAGGAGGTTTTAGTTAACAAATTTAAAATAAAAAAAAGTAGATACATTTTCACATGTTATGCAACTGAGTGGTAGAAGTCATGTTGTGGATACAGAGCTGACGGAGCCTTTTTTCCATGTCAGATGTGGCTTTGGAAGTCACACAGCTGCAATTTGTTATTAGGTACAGACATCAGCGTTGCTGGCCTGCACTGTCCTCCTGGGATTGTTTTTAAAAACTGCTTAAACCCAAAGAAATTTTGCATAGTGACAATGAAAAAAAATCTGGCTTCTGCCAAAGAGAGGCAATACTAAAAATGAGACCAAATGACTATAGGGTTAAAACTGGTTCCAGTGTTTCATGCCTAATGGGTTGGAATATGAAGAAACCATCAAATCATTTCCAGCCCTATAATACTTACCTCCATCCCCTCCTGTGTCTTTCAAATTTACCTGTCACCCAGTTACAGATGTAGTTCATGAACCTTCTTCAGCTGACTTGGTTCATCTGTAGATAATGCAAATCATGAAAATGAACCCACAAGTCCATTTAAAGTCTAATGAATTATGAAACTAAAGTCAAAGAACTGCTGGCCCCTACTCATCCTATACTGTCCACAGGCATCTATTATCCCATTTAAAATGCTCTGAAGTGAGTCATTACTTAATTAAATTACTGAGAGCTGAGATTACAGAGCAACCACATAAAAGATTCAGAGAATCAGGTTTAAACGGAAATAAAAATGTGAACCATTATATTTCTCAGGTATTAATCACATCACCTCTGACATTCATGGGCTTCTTTCATACTAAGCTTGAGCTTGTAGCTGACAAAACACTTGGTAAGAAACTAACTTAGCTATGTGCTTTATTCAGTATCAGGGTAGCTCAAAGAAAACTTTGACATTAAAGATTCCGACTATATATGTTAACATTTAAGAAATTCAAAGCAAATCCAACCAACTGTTAGAATCCATCTATTGTTGGAAATGGTAATTGAGAAGAATGCATTGAACTATCACATCTTTTGTTGCAAATGTGACAATTTGAAAGAAAGGAAATTAATATTTTAAGTATACGAACTTATAAATTTTACATTACTCATGTAATAAGCAAATAAATTATTCATATTCTGCATAAGGAAAGGCATGTGACACCAAAACACATTTACTTCTTACCTGTAAATTAGTGAGTGGTTTTATTAGAATAACTCCTCTTTTTTTCAGTACCTAAACTTTTTAAAGGAATTACTTCTAAGTATATTACCTGATAATGTTTTATACTATCTATGTAAAAATAGACTACTTTTCATAAAAATGTCCAAATACCACTTACTGAGAAAAAGTCATACATGTAATTAAACAGAACATGGTATAATCAGGTTGATTATAATAAAATATATATATGGGACTTGGATTATAAATGGTTGTGAAGATCTTTCTGTGTTTATACATATGTGCAACTATATATGCATATAAAATAAATATATTGTAGCTTATAATTTTTAGCTTCCTTCTGCAGAATGAAGATTCTATGCATACTTAGAGTTTATTAATAATACACTAAGATTTTGTGGGGAACAAATTGCGTCACAGTGAGGTATGTATTCTTTCCTACTAGATAAGTGGAACATTTGTTTCTTGTATTTAAAATTCATCAGGATACACATGCTTATATCTAACTTACAGTATTTTATTAGTTCTGTCAATGTCATTTGCAAATGTGACAGCTATCACACATGGTTAACATCTTATTTGTTTATGCTGAACTTGCACCAATATATTGGCCACAGAAGTCATATAATCCAGTTAGGTATGGTAATTTAATGTATTTCTGCACAAAATGCAAGAAAAAATCTTGATCATATAAACAAATAATTCCACCTGTTTTATTTGGAATATTCTAGGAACACCAGAAACATAAAAGCCTCATATTACAAAGTTCTGCTTATAGATCAAATTTTACTCAGTAAAGCAGATCCATACCTTCCACAGATTCACAGCACACATACATACACTTGATATACTGTTTCATTTTTAAAGTTTAAAATATATGGTAAAATTAATAACTTGTTTTGAATAGAATTTAAATGACTGAGAAACAGTATTTTTTAAGAGAGAAGCAGAAAGTCACAGCAGAGCAACAAATTCCATACGCTTCTGTCAAAACCAGAAAGCTTTTATCCTTGTACTGTAAAGCTTCAATACATCATCTCTGCTATTATGTTTATTTGATAAAACCAAGGGTGTTTGCTGCACAAAATGGAAAAAAAAAGAAAGCTTTCTGTTTGGTGATATATAGTCTGGTTTAGAGAAAACATTAAGGCGGGAAAATTATTGGGAGTTGACACGAATGAAACAAGACCTCTGGAACCTATACTTACTGGAATATTCATTCTTAGTCATTTGGGGTGGCATTGGATCTAGATTATTTTTGTATGATGTATTTATATTTACATGTTGGGGCTTTTTTTAGCATTGTTGCATGAACTGCAAGATTGATGGGACCACTTCATTCTGGGATGGCTCGCCTGCTCTGCTGCTTCCATTTGAAATAGGCTCAGATTGTCTCTCAGTTCAAAGATGCTACCCTGACAGTCTTCCTGGGGGAAAATTGCTTTGCATTCCAAGATATCCGGGGCGTATTAGGAGAGAAATGATAGTGGGTGGTATGTGCTAGAGGCATTTATTTTTCTGTTTCAAAAAGCCTGGGGCAGGCACAGTTCTGATCTATATTTTAGCCATGACTGATGCCTGCACATTACCTAAGAGCCTTACAGAGCATTATGGAATATTATGTATAGGAAAAATATGACTGATATGTGAGTTTTGAATATCTTTAATTCAAAAATTTTCTATTTTAACCACTCCATATAAGCCAAAAATGCAGGTAACTGCCTATAAATCAAGCCTGTGGTATTAGAAGAGATAATGATGGATTTTATCCCTGTGTCCTGCAGAAACACAGTGCCAGGCTGACCTACATCAAGATACTGCTGCTCCTGAAGCCTAAATTTTGTGTGGCTGGGCATGATGAGCTATCTTTTATATATTGCTGGATGGAGTGAAACTGCTTCCCAGCAGGGCTTTCTAAATGAATTTTTTGCTGTAAGTCATGCATCCAACTGCAGTGCATTCACACTGTTGGGAGACATACAACAATAAGAAAGGCTTCTTTGTATGATGACTACAAAGAAGTCACCCAGTGCAGTACTTGGGAGTCATGGCTGTTAACTTCTTACTGTGTTTCATGGCAGGAACTTAGGCATGAGGGAATCAGGAGCTCTGCTTCCAGCAGCCTTCTCCTTATTGTTACTCCTGGGAGCCAAAGTATTCATTAAGTTGTCTGGCACTTAAACCTCTGTCTAATAGGAGACTTGATTTCATTTCTTGGCCTAAAGACTGAAGGGACAAAGCCCAGGCTCCCCTTATGCAAGTTGACTGGTTAGTTTTATTATTTGATTTTTATTTGTAAGTAAATTTGATTTAAACTGATTGAATTTTCTATGAGCTGACTCTCAGGCGTGGCAGAAATACAAGTAAATAGGAAATCTAGAGCAGAAAAACATTTCCTCAACTCCTGCCTTTTTCTTATGTTCTTCAGTTAGTGGGGAATAAATCATTAGCAACTGAAATAATTTCAAAAATCTCATGATTAATTTTTTGCTATCAAGTTTGGGCAGACAATTAGATAATGATTTATGTTAATGTGCTCTTGTGCATTTAACTTGACAACCATGCACTGGGGTTAGGCCCTGCCCAGTGGCGCCGCAGCAGGGCCGGCCTCCAACTCCCCACATGCTGCCATGCCCGGCCGTGGGCCCTACTGAGCCAGACCAACCAAAGACCTCATCCCATCCCATCCTCGGCCAGTCCCCATCCCCAGGGAGGTGTCCGATGCCCGGGGCTGGGGCTGCCCTGGTGGGACGTGCCCTGGCTGCCAGGCGCTGCCACCACCCACCCGGGCAGCCCTCAACACCCTAACAGAAGAGCCCTCTTAGGTCAATGAGTGCATTACCATTTGTATCAACTTACATCATGTGGTCCTTTTCACAGACTTGCCAAGTTCCTTCTTTAAATTCGCTTGTCTTCCTGCCCGATCCGTCCTTGGTTCTTGGTAGGCTGCTGTGGTGGGTTGAGCTTGGCCAGCTGCCAGATGCCCATCCAGCCGCTCTCCCACTCCCCTTTCCCTGCCCCCCAACGGGACCGCATGGGGAAATAAGGCGGAAAAGCTTGTGGGGTGAAATAAATGCAAGGACATCACTGACCAGTTGCTGTTGCCAGCAAAACTGACTCAAATTGGGCATAATTAATTTAATGTATTGCCAATTAAAACCAGAGAAACATGATGAGAAATAAAGACAGAAATGGGGCTCCAGTTGGTCCACAGCAGCTCCTCTGTGCCTCTCCTTCCTTCTCACACTTTTCCCTGCTTCACCGTGGGGCCTTCCAGTGGGGCCTCTCCCTGCCGGGGCCGCCGGGGCACCTCCCGCCCTCCTCCCGCTCTCCCCTCGGGGCTGGCAGGGCTGTTTCTCACCCGGTTTCCCTCAGCCCTGGCTGCCGGGCGGCGTTTTGCCCTTTCTGACACAGGCTTTCCCCGCGGCGCCCGCCCGTGGCTGAGGGGCTCAGCTGTGCCCTGCGGTGGGGCCGTTGGAGCCGGCGGGAACGGGCTGTGTCCGGTGCGGGGCTGCCCCGCACCGTACGCGCAGGGGCCCACCTGATGGTTGGACCCTGGGCACCCACACCCCGTACAGCTGCTCTAGAATCTTCTCCCAATATATAGCCGTGATTCTTCCATGATTTTAATACACTGATTTTCCTTGTACGCTGGATCCTGCATGATTTCCAAAAGGCTTTTTTATTTTGTCCTTTCTCCCCTAATGTCTGCCCTGCCTTGCCCAACCTAACCTCTACAAAAGCCAATAGGAGCGTTACTGCCCTTTTCGAATGGGTTTGAATAAACTGTTCTCTCCTAGAACCTGTATTCTGTAAACACAGGAGTATCACATCATGTTTAGTGGTCAGACACTAAGCTCTCTCTGATGATGCAATATTTACCTAATTATTCTTATTTTATTGCTTTGGATGGAGCTTGAGGGCAGCTGATCTGATTTAACGTACCTAGCTCAGAGAATATACTCACTGGTTTTCTGCTTTGCAGCAAAGCCCAGTTACCAAACAGGGCTGCAGAGCTGAAAAATCTTTTGCATGCCCTCCATGCCACTAGATTTTGCCACTTCTATAAACTTCAAACTGAATCTGAAGAAGCACAAACAGAAGTGTGATTGATTTCTCAGTGTGAATGAAGATACAAGAACCTCTAAAACATAACAACATGATAAAAGATACTACAGATGCAAAAAAATGCATACCTCTCTATTGAAACACCACTCCCTAAGGCTTGGCCAGAACTGCAATTTCCAGCAGTACTGCAGAGGAGAAAAAGCTGAATACTACAGAATATATATTCAGTGCATAGCACATGATCTACTTCCTAAGTTGGTACTGGACATCACTATTCATAATGGCATTTGCCATAAGAAAATGTACTTTTTATTTTAGGCATGGCAAAAAAAGACTATTTTCTTATGACTTTAAATCTAGTTGCTTTAAATATTCCATAGAACTCCAGGTAGTTTTGTGCAGAGAACAAGATAACTAGAAACAGTTTTTAAAGGTAACCAGAAATTCTTCCTTTACATTTTTTTAAACATTGCCTCCTTTGCCTCTCATTTTCCATGGCAGTGATCAAGCCTTTCATAAAATCTCTTGTAACACTTTTCACATAGTTTCAGTCATTTTTGCTTCACTTGATGGAGATTACTATTCCCATGTGTTGTGTTAGGTAAGTAGTCATGCAGCACATTTGAAGCTTGAATTAAAAGTCCATTTTTTCCCCCTGAACAAGATTCATAAATAAAAAATATCATCTTTGAATAAAATTCAGGTATTGCACTGAAGGGAAAAGGCTTTATATGTTAACACTGTCAAAACTCAACGATGCATAGTAAAATGGCTCCACAAGCAGTGAAATTCAGATTTCAAGCTAAGTTATCTGACTTCGTTTAAAAAAAAAATGCACCAGTTTACTTGGTTTTGTAAGTATTTCAGTAAGGATCAGTTCAATTTCAGTATGCAGCTATGCCGAATAAAAAAAAACAAACAACCCAACACACGTTGGCTCTTTTTCTGTGCCTTAAATAATCACTTGTAGGGTTGTCAGGCTGCCCTAGAGGAGACCACTTTCAAAACATCATATCTGAGAGAGGCACAACAATGTGGCATCTAGATGCATCCATTTATCTTACACACACTTTTCCTGTCCCTAACTCTAATGTTAATTCAGCAGGATCTTATCTTACTTCATCCTCGTACACTCAGCTTACTGTCAATGATAAAGAAATGAAGACTAATGCCAAACATGGCAATCTCATGAAAATGAACTATTGAATGACATCAAATCGTGTCTATTCTTGCAACTGTCAAAGGAATGTGATTCTTCAGATTATGGATGGTCTTTCCAAGTTGCCACTGGTAGCTGTGTTAGCTCCCTTGAAAAAAAAACAACACTGATAGTTGTACACCGTCAGTTCATACCAGTTTGGCATTTTGAGAACAGTGCCATACCCAGTTCTTTCTCATTCTTTGTGCATGAACAGTCTCAGGGCAAATAGGTATCTAACTCTGTTCAACAGCAAGACATTAGGACAACTATGTGTATTCAGCTGTGAAAACTGAAATTTACTGCTCAAGTGTACAAGTACCATATCGACATGATACTCAAAATTTAAATGTGTTGAGGGTACACCTACTTTTTAAATGAGAGCAAGTTTATTTTAAACTGGTGCTTTGAGAGTGTAATTACTTTGTGTGAATTTACTGGTTTTTGCTACTTTGTCCATCTCTGTTCAAAAGAAACTATAAATAAAACAAGTGTAAAGACAGAAGTAGATTAGAAAGAATTGCTATTATTATACATCTAGTCCTGTTTTAAAAAAAATGAACTGACTCACTACAGCAGTTTAAAACTTGCTTGTTTCCTTAGGCAGGTTTGCTAAAAAATTTTATCTCGGATTCTGGAAAACATAACCACTTTCATAAATCCACTGATTTAAAGAGTAAAAATAGGTCAAATTTTGCTGATAATTAATTGTACAGATCTGCACAGCTCAATTTGAGAAAAATCAGCTGTCCTGCTATATTTATCTTTGGTTCTGTGAACTGATTATCAGATAGACAAAACACATTGAAAGTAACAGCTGCTAAGATCATGTTTCTGTGCTGAAACAATGCTTTTGCATTAATGCGTTTACTAAAGACGGATGCAGTGTTTTTACTCATTATGCCAATAGAGTTGAAACTCTGTTTCTGCATGCTTGCTGGCCTCTTGTGCCTTTGACAGTGGCTGGAAGCTTTAAAATCCTTTAGTTGGCTTTCTTAGACAGTGGCCCTTTGCCTGGCATTGATTTCAGGATTTAGAGTTTATTAGCAGGTCCCCAGGGTTTTGTGTTTTTTTTTTTTTTTTTTGCTGTGTGTTGTTGGCAATTACCCAGCTTCTTGAATAGCTAAATACTAAAACCAATCAGAATGAATGCTGATCTCTTTTAAAAGCTTTCAGTGTTTCTTTTTCCCTTGTGTGATTACAGAATTCTCATTTATATACTAGAACTTCAATATATTTTACATGCTTATGTGCTAGTTCTAGAATTTTTAGTCATTTTTCAATACAGGAATGCAAATGAAGAAGAAATGGTGACTGAGCATGGATTTCAGTTCAAGGCTAATCCATATTAAAGGCTTTTAATAAAAAAAAATAAAAAAAAAGCAGCCAAACAAGATATTTACTGAAATAAAAGTTCATACAGTGATTTGCAGTGTGCCATATCACTCCTTCCTGAAGACAGAACCAGAGTGGCAGGGTATCTATATGATACTTATGGTGAAAGAATGTTCAATGAATAAAGCACATGGGAAAAAGAGGGGTTACAGTCTGCAGATTGCTGGCTGTAGCATGGCTGTGTATAAAGCATTGATTGATGGTATTAGAAGCAGAGTACTATGTAGAACATCTAACAGCAGTGTAAACATCCTAATAAAATGGTTAGTGTCAAAACCAGCTTGCAATACCTCCTTGTTTGCTGCAGTTTGTATACTTGATAAGTGTGCCTGCTAGTCCATCATTACTGACCTTGAAAATACTGAATAGTGAAAGACTGTGGTCCAATTCCCACAATAAAGCACCTGACACACTTTTTCTCAGTTTTGACCTTCAGCTGTTATTCACTGAACACAGTTTCCTGACCAGTTCTGCATCCATTTGACTGAGGTTTCATCCAGATTACGTTCCTCTAACTTGCCTTGGAATGTCACACGAAATAGTATCCCAACCTTTCCTAGTGTCTACATGTGTGACACCTATTCTTTGTTCATTAGAGGCAATGCATTGCAGAAGGTGGAAAGTTGATTAGACAGAGAAATATCTTCACCAACTCAGTGTTAGCTAATACTCAAATTATTTTTTTTCTTGTTAAGGCATTTACAAATAGTTTGTAAGATTTTTTGCTTCAAATGTCTTCTGCGAATTGGACCTCAAATGAATTATACATAGTATTCTGAGGTTTTCTTTTTCTTTCAGACAAGCAAAATATTTCTAGTTTTCTGAGATGTTTTATATCCTCTATTAATATTCAAAATAGAAATTAATGGATAGAACTGTTATACATGGAAGAGTTTTGACCCTTTCTCATAAAAGTAGTCAGTGAATTTCCTAGTGAATTTTCTGGTGAATGAGTATGTTACTTTGGATTTTGGTGCTAATGCACATGCTATACTTCAGAATTTATTCCTAGTAGATGCCATTACCCACTTTTTCTGCTGTCTGTGGTAATCTGAGATTTCTAAAAAGCTTATGATACAGCCATCTTGGTCCTTCATTAAGTATCCCATCTTTCTTTCTAAATGGATATTTTGAATCTGTGCTTTTAATATAGTTTCTTTAAGAAACTCTTGGTTGTTTCTGACCTTTTTTCACTCTAGACTAGATGCATTCCTTCTGAGGAAGGCATGTTGTCTACCATAACACAGAACCTTTCAAAAAGTCTATTTCCCTCTGTAGTCTGGTCCTTCATACAAAAGAACGTATCCCTGAAATACACCCTCCTTCGTTTCTTATTTCTTTGCCTATACTGAAAACCTGAGAAATTGAGGTTCTTTAAAACAATATTCCAGTCGTGATTTATGCCACCAGTCTAAGTCTGAACCCGTTAGGTCATTATTTTGGCTATGCCAAATGTGTACAGATCCTTCTTTTTCTTTCTTCCCAATATGTTGCACATCAGTCTATGTTCTCTCATGTCTAAGATGTTGAGTGGACCAGTTTACTACCTTTCCTCTGGCTACTCTTCATTGCAGATAGTCCTTGTCCAGGCCACCCTTACTTCCTCCCTGTGCACACATTTCTCTATGCTTTGCAGTCTTGTACCAGTAGGCCAAATTTACAGTTCTTCCTTCTCAGTTTCTGAGGCAACGTGCAATGCTCTGCAAGACACAGTCCATCATGGTCCAAGTGCTACAGATGTTTAGATTCCTTACACATTTCCAGGCACTTTCTCTACCTGATAGTTTTTAAACTTTGCTGATATCCATTGTTCTGTCATAATTTATCTCCTTTTCTTTTTCTGCCTCTCCATACTTACCCATATTTTTTGGTTTTGTCCATATTTACTCCCTTTCTTGTTGTTTTGCCCGAATAAAGTTCATTTTAGAGCTTTTCCCTACAAAACTGAAAGTTTAAAACTGGTCAGGGCAAGCAATATGGGGTAAGACCCCACAAAATACCAGTTAAGCTATGCTAGAAGCAGAAACAGAATAACAGTGATAGGACATAGTCCATTGGTTTTTCTGAGAAGTGGAATCCTAGCAATACATGAACACAGTTCTGCCTGAACTTGTGTCTCCACACACTGTTGTATCATGCAGATGTAATTGTCTACTTAGACCAAAATGAGAAATATATCTACTATGCTTCAGCTGGACAGGGAAAATATGTCTTTGCAGAGTTACAGACATTTCTGTCTCCAGATGCCTGGTTTCATGTATGCCATTCATATGACTAGAAAGCAATCACTTTTATATGTGAAGGACCCAAATAATACTCCTAATTCAGAATATGCATGACATCAAATCTGATGCATACTGGTACACATAATAGCTATTTCTACATTGTGTCCTTGACAATAGTATACTTCTTGAGTCTTGATCTCAGCAAGTACCTTCTTGTGTCTAAAGCTACCTTTGAACTCTTTGAAATGCAGGATCTTCTCTCTTTTCTAAGTAACTTCATTATGTGTGGGTTTTTTTTTTAACAGGCAGTTACTCTCTTTAACATGTTTACAATGCTGTATCTATACAGGTAGGGATTTACTGGCCTTAGGAGTGGCTGCATTTGAAAAGCTGAATAACAAAAAGAAACAAAAACAAAAACAAACCCATAAAACCACTAACCCCAAAATGGTTATTTAGCCAATTCATTTCCACCATACTCCATTTTCACCTGTCTTTCTAGCCTGGACATCTGCAGGACATAGCCTTCAAACTTTTCAGCTGCACTTTTCTTTAATTAAACATACACAATACTCACTAAATAGGTCCTGTACTAAGTATAAGTCCTAATCCATGATTGTCTATTTGAAAAAAACAGAAGATGTTTGACAGAAACCTCTAAATGTTTAAGTAAACCTGCTGGCATAAGATGAGTTTATAATGTGTATCCACTATGTCTGACCGTGTTGGGTTGACCTTGGCTGGCTGCCGAGTGTCCACCAAGCTGCTCTCTCACTCTTCCTCCTTAGAAAGACAAGGAGAGAAAATAAAATTAAAAAGCTTGTGGGTCAAGGTAAGGACAGGGAGATTGCTTACCATTTACCATCACAGACAAAATAGACTTGACTTGGGGAAAATTAATTTGATTTTTTTGTGGACTAAGTAGGCATAGCAAGAAACAAAAACAACACTAAAAACATATTCTCCCCATCCTCCGTTCTTCCCAGGCTCAACTTCACTCCTTCATTCCCAACTCTTCTACCTCACCTACCCCTGAGTGGCACAAGGGTATGGGGAATGGGGGTTGTGGTCAGTTCAGAACAGCTCCTCTCTGCTGCTCCTTCCTCCTCATGCTGTTCCCCTGCTCAAGCATGGGGTGCCTCCCATGGGATACAGTCCTTCATGGACTGCTCCAACGCGGGTCCTTCCCATGGGCTGCAGTTCTTCAATAAATGCTACACCATGGGCCCTTTCCACATGGTATAGTCCTTCAGAAACAGAGTGCTGCAACGTGGGTCATCTGCAGGGTCCTGCCAGAAAACCTGCTTCTGCATGGGCTCCCCTCCATGGGTTGCAGCTCTTGCCAGGAGCCTGCTCCAGCATGGGCTCTCCACAGGTTGCAGCTTCCTTAAGGGCACATCCACCTACCGCAGTGTGGGGTCCTCCATGGGCTGCAGTGGGACAACCTGTTTCACCGTGGTCTTCTCCACAGCCTGCAGGGGAATCTCTGCACGAGTCATGGAATCATGGAGCACCTCCTCTCTCTCTTTCTTCACTGACCTTGGTGTCTGCAGAGTGTTTTCATACTTTTTGCACTCATCTCTCTCATAGATGTTGTGCAGCATTTTTTTTACCCTTTCCTAAATATGCTATCACAGAAGCAGCACCAGTGTTGCCGATGGGCTCAACTCTGGCCAGTGGAGGGTCCATCTTATAGACAGCTGGAACTGGCTTTGTCTGACGTGGCAGCAGCTCCTGGCCTCTTCTCACAGAAACTACCACTCCTGTAGGCCCCCTGGCTACCAAAACCTTTCAACGTAAACCCAATGCACTAACAACAAAATGTTAACAATGGTCTTTGTGGTTTGGGTTTTTTTTGGCTGGTTTATCAGTTTCGCATTAAATTGTTATGACAATTCATGTAATATTTGCATTATGTTTTGAAAATTTGTTTTTTCCATTGGGCATCAATAATTAAAAAAATAACAGTTACATCTTTTCTATATTCTGATTCTGTTTTCCTTTCCTATCATGGAGAAATATAGATTGTATTTTCCTCCACTCATTTCTGTAACTCTTTTCAAAACAAAAATTCTTTTTCGTGTATTGGGGAAAATGTAATAAACTCAGCAACTGTTTTGACACATACTTTAAACTGTGAGGTAAAAATTGTAATTTTGAAATATACTTCTTCTTTTCGCCATGTAAGTATGTGTTAAATGATCTGAGACACAGAGAAGAATTAAACTCTTTATCAAGAAAGATTACATTTGTTTATAATTCCTCTGGTGAAAGAACATTCATCATTCTTCCCCACCTTCCCCCAGTCCTTTCATCCTGAACTATAATCCCATCATTTGCTTGACTGACTCTCTTGAACTTTGACATTCGGTTTGTTCATGCAGTGTAAAAGGAATTAATCTGGAGCACCCACCCAGGTGGGATCTGTTTGCCTACACAGTCCTGGCTTCTCTGCCTCTCATTTGTCTTAATAATACAGCCAGCGGCATTAATAAGCCTAATCAGGTCACATCAGTTAATGGACTGTCCTTTGTCACAGACTGAATTTTCCCTTTAGAGGCAGAAGGGAATCATTTCAATGTTAGATCTCTTCCAGACATTGTCTATCTGTATACTTCTCCCCTTCCCCCACAGATCTCCTCTCTCTAAACCATCGCTGGTTTTAATTAATATTCTCTTTACCTTTCTTTCAGTCAGTGAGCCAGTAATAACCTATGATGTGTCATTTTCTGTTATGTTATGCCATTTGTAAGCCAGTATCTCGAGCATGGCATTAGGTCTCATTGTACAGATGCAGCTATACTGTTTGTTGCTATAGACCATTGCAATGAAAGGAAGAGTACTACTTTTTAAAGTTTTTTCTTCCATTTTGCATATTTTGATGCAGAAACCAGGAATTAAATGACTAGGTGTGAAGGCCTATAACATTTATATTAATACCCAATTCACAGTATAAAATTATAATACCACACTAACAGGGTATGATTCCTTATTTTGATATGAAAAGTTACCAGCTGAATTTTTGCCATTGACTTTGTAGAAGAGAGGCTCATTCTTTAATTTTATTAAGATACAGATTAAAATTTAAGGTGTCTTGGAAAGAAACATGATTAAAAGAGGTTGAGACATCAATTCCAGCACTGCTCACTTTTTTTTTTTTATAATTTCAGTGGTAACTCTGCTATCTATTGGCTTTTTTTTTTTTCTGTATTTTTTGAAACTCTAAGCCAGTTTCATCCCTTACTTCCAGAAGAAAAGACTTTATATCTGCAGCATCAACTTCTTTTACACAGATAGAGAGGGTATGCAGAATGACATAAAGTCAATGCTTCCTCAGAGACTTAATATAGGACTCTAAATCTAGGCAATCATTACTGAAAATCTTAACCATGGTTGATTCCAAGACAAATTATAAAAGCTTCTTTAAACTTCAAAAATTGATTAAAATTAAAATTAAAAGCTGATGTTTACTTGGTAAGTTCCAGATAGTTAGCAGATCAGCTGGTATGTCATAAGTCAAATATTTAAATTTTGAATCATTAATTCTGTAATTCTGTGAGTTATAAAATCAAGAATTATTTCTGAATTTTTTGCTGATTGCCAGGTTTATTCCTGGTATATGACTGGGGTTTTTAGCTATTTCTATTCTTTGCCGCTAAAAAAGCATGAAAGTGCCTATGCTACTACAGGGTGCCTTTTCATATCCAATTAATCATCTGTGTAAATGCATTTTACATTCATAAATCTATCCAAAATATTAGTGCTATTCTCTATCTCAGTATGAGGAAAGTGGTATAAGTTCATAGATCTATGAACTTCTTGACAGAACATAGGCAAACTTTGGAGTAATCTTCCTACCATTGCCCACACTGTTGGCTCTTCCGTTTGCATCCAAAAGAACAAAAAAAGCAGCTATATAGAAACATATTACCAAATTAGATGGGATAGATCTCTTTCATAAAAGCAGTCACACTTCTGAAAAACAGATTATTATCTGAAGACTGAATTTTGCATGCAGGTAGGCAGAGAATTCTCATTTCACCTTTAATGCTGAAAAACTAAAAGGTCACAATTTTTGTAGATGCAAAAATTATTTTAAGCGTGGATGAATGAATAGTATATTTTTTAAAAGTGATTTAGATGTTTTATGCAAACTTAGTTTTTATATTTAGTAAGCTATAATGCATGGGTAACCAAATGTCTTGTAGGACCAGTATGTACTGAATTTGACTCGAAATACTTTACATAGCAGGGCCTACTTAATATGAAATTTATATAATTTTAGTGCAACAGAAGGAATGCTTGTGACTGACATCATTACAATTTCTCATTCATCCTTTCATCTTTTTAATTTTATGAAATTGCCAATTTCGTCTTTTGCTGCTGGTGATGATAGCTGGCTGTTTATTTTCTGTTACAGAAAAAATCAAAACTCATGGGTTCTTCTTTTCAGCTTTAGCTATTTCATGTCTCTACTGGTTAGCGGTATTTTTATTAAAGCAAAACCATCTGAAACAGCTAGACTCCATATTCGTGCTCTATGAACCCTATTAATTTCCATTTTAACCATCAGTAAAGGAGGATCAAAGTGATGTGCAAGTGATATATTTGCACAATGTTATACAAAACAAGCATAAGCAAATCAAATGAAAGCCCCAGTGGGTGAGCAAACACCCAACAAAACCCTTGCTAGCCCTTCATTAAAGCAGTCCCTCCAGTGGAGAGGTGTAGTGCAGGGGAAAAGGCATAGGTAGCTCTCTTTGATTTCCCTCACAGCTGGACAATGAATTCACTCAGCTTCCTGGGGTGGCTGCCTGATCTTGAAGGGTTTGTTGCATAATGAATATTTGTTTGACACTGTGGAAAATAATAATAAAAATATCATCCTTTACTTATTTTCCATCAACAGCTAGCAGCTTCTGCAATTCTTGAATATGATTCTTCTTCCCCCCGCCCCCTCCCTGGGATTTGTTATGAGAAACTAGAGCTCCAGGCCACAAGAGAGCAACTGGCTACATCATGATAAAAATCCTTCCAGACTCATTTAATAATACTATTAAAAAACAGTTGCTTATGAAACAGATTGAAGTACTTGCTATCTACCTGATGAAAATCCCTCTCCAATGGGCTAAAACAGGGATAACATAAATCCCGTGAAATTTCCAGAAGAGAAAACAAACTTGACCATGGAGGCACACAATAATTATTTAGAAACTTGGTGGAAAATATGATTTCAATGAAAGGAAAGAGAATATTTAGCAATCAGTTTCACTGCTGCATGATAATAAGAAGTCTTTCCATCCAAATTCATAAAAAGCTCATGAGGAACATTCATGGAGTGCGGAAAAAAGTTGTGGACAATGGATTGAGAGATACTCTTGTCTATGCCAACGGCATCCTGGCTTGTATTAGAAATAGCGTGGCCAGCAGAAGTAGGGAGGTGATTGTGCCCCTGTACTCAGCACTGGTGAGGCCACACCTCGAGTATTGTGTCCAGTTTTGGGCACCGCAATACAAGAGAGATATCGAGGTGCTGGAGCGAGTGCAGAGGAGGGCAACGAAACTGGTGAAGGGCCTAGCCGACAAATCATATGAAGAGCGGTTGAAGGAGCTGGGACTGTTTAGTTTGAGGAAGAGAAGGCTGAGGGGAGACCTCATCACACTCTACAACTATTTGAAAGGACACTGTAGAGAGGTTGGTGCTGGTCTCTTCTCACAGGTAATTAATGACAGAACAAGAGGGAATGGCTTCAAGCTCCAACAGGGTAGGTTTAGACTGAACATTAGGAAAGAATTTTTCACAGAAAGGGTGGTTGGGCATTGGTGGTTGAGTCACCATCCCTGGATGTGTTTAAGAGACGTTTAGATGTGGTGTTGGCGGATATGGTGTAGGGGAGAACTTTGTAGAGTAGGGTAGATGGTTGGACTCGATGATCCCAAGGGTCTCTTCCAACCTAGACAATTCTATGATTCTATGATTCTATGATTTTATTCCAGATATTTCCCAATGTATCTATAGCTGCTCTGAAAATGATGAGGATTTCACTCCATTCTTTTACACTTTGAAACTTAATTGGCTTATGATCACAGATCTTTTTTTATTCTGTAGCCCCATGGGTTATAAAGAACTCATAATACCTTTGTGAAGGTATGACAAAATACGTCTGAAACATCTTCCGTAAAATAGTCTGAACAAAGAGAATATGAAGTTTGGCATCTGTGTTAAATTAAAGATGTCAATAAAAATATTGATCATGATCATATTTCTTTTCTGAAGTGAAGAGCTCTGTAACTAATACATAAAAAGCACACATTTTGCAGATAAATAAATGTAGTGTCAAAATCTGTGATCCTGTAATTAAACATTTAAAATGCAAAGGTAATGCATAAAACAAACACTGTTTCTGTGTTTAATTTTATTTCATTTTAAAAGGAATAGGACTGGAAAAAGAGAGACAGAGACATTAATTCGTACTTTGATTATGCATTTGGCCTTATCTGTAAACAAAACATTGTGTACAATGTCATCTATAACTGTGACTGTATAAATTGAAAAAAAGCCCTAGCTTTCTTACGTCCTAACTTCCAGTCTCCTGAGGTCCAAACCACATGTATGGAGTTTTGAGGTTGGGGTCAAAAGTCATCTGGACAAAACAGGACAGAACATCAGCAGAGGATGGTCTGAAGTACAGTTCCTCGTGAATATACTACCTGCACACTGCAGAGCGGGTGCTCCCAGAATCTGAATTAAGACAATGTGATTATTTAATAACAGACTTTACATAACCGCTTTTGACACATTGTGTTGTTTTGTTACCAGCATGACAGAAGCTGCCAAATTATTTTAAGTGCTGCAAAACAGGCTGCTTTTCTCAAATAGTATCAGCTGGTTTTGCCCTGGAAGTTCTTCATAAACTTCTAAAAGGTTATCCGGCAAACTTTTTTATTTTATCTACTTCGACTTTCTAAAATATGGAAAAGCAGTATTCAGACTACCCAAAATAATTAAAACTAACATCCAAAATCAAACAGTTTCCCAAGCTGTAATGTAGAGCGTATTGATGATGAGCAAAGTCTACAAGAACACATTACATTTTTCCCATTACAAAATCATACACTAGCTAAATGATGATTGAATTAAAGTCAACTCTCCTGTCTTTTTCCACTGAATTACCTTCACTCATCTGATTAGATCAAGGTAATGCACTTCAGTAATTTCAACTGAAATTATCCAACTAAGTTATCCAACCTCTCTGACAGCCATGACTCAGTTACTGCAGCTCTTCATATGTGAAGTTGATTTTCTCATATTTCACACCTTCACCAGAAAACAGTAATAATTGCAAAAGTACACATGTAATATTTGCAATAGTTATAATTCTTTTAAAGGCAAATAGTGACTGTAATTATGAATCAGACTGCAGAGACAGTTTAGGAGTCAGTCAAAGCCTTTAATCAACAGAGTTCTTTCTTTAGTCCATTTCAATACTTATTTTTCATCTTTTACATAGTATATTTTATAGTAATGAGAGAAACAGAGGGAGCATTCCCAGACAGAGGTAATATCATACACAATACCATATTTATTCAAAACTTCATTCATTTTCTTCATTGTGGCTCTGCCAGGGGTCATTGGCCTTTAACTCCTGAGACAGAAACCCCACATATTTTAAACCAAAATCAAATCCAAGTTCACAAAGAAAGCAACACATTATCTACATAGATAGGATATATACTCTTGTTCTTGTGACAAGCCTACGTTTTGCTAAATTTCAGTTTCTATATTGTCATTGATTATGTTTTGCCACAATTGTCTAAGAACTTCCTTTAGGACTATTTACCAGTAGGGCATAAACCTTTTCTGCTACAGTGATTTGTCATTCAGGACCAGAACAGAACAAAAGCTACTTTTAAAATAATGAATCAGTTAAACCATTCCTTTTGTGCAGCTTCCAGCTCAGCCACTTAAACAGAAAGAAATAAAAATAAATTTGAAAGGACTCTTTTATGATGTGAACAGTTATTAAATCTCAGAAACAGTCAATGGAGGCATTCATTGAAATGGAGGGGGGAGGTATAAATGGAGAGGATAAAACAGTATCAAGAGATAGGTGTGGCTGAAACTATATTTCTGTTACACAAGGATGATGAATACATCTTAAAACATTTTAGTAGGAAGAAAGCAGTGCTCAAGAGCTCCACAGGAAGGATAAAACAATTATCTCTTCTTTTGGATGAGTCATCTTCCCCTCTTTCTCACACAGCATTATGGTCTACCAGATACCTTCCATCTTCTCTTCCTGGATTGCTGCAGGCAGACTGATGGCATTTTGATGACTGACCCTTTTGCAGTCTTTAACCTTCCTCACATGACTTCTTTCTGTTTGGTGGACACTTCTGCTGCTTCAGCTGTGGATTGGTTTGCTGTCCTCTATTTCCACAAATTTAATGTTTAATAGTAATTGCAGTTATATAGTAAGACCAGTTGTACCTCCAAGAGCTGCTATTTTTACTGTTTCTTATTTAACATTGCAAACTAAATCTGCTCCCCAAGGACCCAGATAGGGCCAGCCTAACATACCTCTGCAGGATTTGCATCTGGTCAAACTAGAAGTCTGTGTCAGAGTTAGGAGCACAGCAGTTGTACTCAGTTGCAGTTCAACATTATAACCTGCCTTTCTTTCTAAACTCAAGAGACTGCACTAATTTCTAATGAATAAGTTATTCTGCAACATGCAGACCATGTAATAAGTTTCCTGTACTACGCTAAGTGCATTTATTTAAATGTCATTGACTCAAGTGAGGCTGTGTGTGTGGCTGATATACTGCATTGACCAGAGATGTTTTCCAAGGATGTGGTCAAATTAATGATAGAAGTTTAAAGCATGCCTCACAGGGTTTATAGATGAAGTAGGTGTTGTATCTATGTTATAAATAATGTATTATGTAGAAAAGTTTTTAGAAAATACATGCACATTTCTTGTAATAGTTTCCAAAACAATATGGAAAGAAGAAGTAATTTTTCCTGTAAATTCTCAGAATGTTCACTTGCCTATCCAAATGAAGTCTGAATTTTTTTTTCTTCTTTCAAGAATGATGAGATGAAGTAGGCTGCGGCAGTGATGAATATTGAAAAATGCCTCTGAACAAACAAACTGCCTGAATAGACGGAGATTTCAATTCAAAGGTGTTACCGCAGGAGTTCACTTAAGAGTTCATATTTGTGAATGCTTTGCTGTCTGTTCTGCTTGATGATAGCAAAGAGCTTTGCAGACTGTTATCTAAAGCTACAAATATCACATGTAAGATATATGCGCCTATATGCATACAGGCTCTACTGGCATGTCAGTCTTTTCACTTTCAAGAACTGCCTGTGATTACAAACATTGTAATTTTATACCCAATGCGGCATACTTCTGAAATGTTAAAAACACTATTCCTTCCTTAAGAGTTCATTTAAATGTAAAAATAGGTGAAAAGGCTTCTTGAGGATAATCACAGAATCATAAAATCATTTAGATTGGAAGAGACTTTTAAGATCATGGAGTCCAACCATAAACCTTGCACTGCCAAGTACCTCTAAACTATGCCCCTAAGTGCCACATCTACACATCTTTTAAACACGTCCAGTGATGATGACTCAACCATTTCCCTGGGCAGCCTGTTCTAGTGCTTGACAACCCTTTCAGTGAAGAAATTTCTCCTAATATCCAATGTAAATGTACCCTGGTGCAACTCGAGGCCATTTCCTCTTGTCCCATCACTTGTTACTTGGGAGAAGAGACTGACCCCCACCTTTCTACAAACTCGTTTCATGTAGTTGTAGAGAGCGATAAGGTGTCCCCTCAGCCTCCCTTTCTCCAGACTAAACCCCAGTTCCCTCAGCTGATCCTCATAAGACTGGTTTTCTAGACCCTAATCATCCGAGTTCAGCTGGGAGCTCATCAACATAAGAGTGTTCTTACTCTTTTGTACTTCCTCCTCTCACTTCTGTTTCTTCATTACTTATCCCTTTAAAAATTCACACCTTCAGTGTATTTACCTGCTGATTTGCCCGGGATGCCTGGTGCTTCATGGCTTATCAGCGTTCTGTCATTTTGTATTTCACAAACCTCTCTTCCAAAAACCCCGATATATTTTGGCACTTGAACTGTTGTTACCAAGCTTGTTTGGGTTATAATCTCCATAACAAAGCTCAAAGCAGTTAAGCAGCAGCTTAAGATTTTGGGGAATGTTTCTTGTCTTTATTTTGTCTTCTATCTTTTCACTGCTTTTTGAACTAAAGAGACATCCTTCAATATTAAAAAAACAAACAAACAAACAAAACAAAACTGGAAATTCCATAAATTTTCAAATTTTCTGGAAACAAATTGGAAAATGTGTATCTTCACAATGGCCGCTTTCTATCTAAGATACAGAAAGACAGAGAAAGAACATATTTAGAAAGTTAAAATTTAAATTATTCCAGAGCTGCTGTATGTATAGATAAATCCAAGGCATAGGCAAATTTTCCATTAAGTCCTTTCAACATTGTCTTGGAAATTGGGATTTTATGGAGTGTTTTATTTATGGAAATACTCGTATAAGATTATCAGGTACTATGCTATTGTCTATGTTAGACTGTAAGATTTCTGGATCCATATGGACAAAAGAGATGAGCAAATGGTCTTGGCGTTTTGACTGTCACTATTAATTTTCCTGACACTGTTTGCTTACTGTTAATTATGTATGCACTATCTAGGATGTTAGTAATGTCAGACCAGGTTTGCTGAAATGGTAAGTAAAGTTGCAGCAAACGCAAGGGAATGAAAACACTGAATAAGTAAAAGGTTGTTATTTATAATAGATGGGACTTCTAAAGTGATATTGATTTAGAAAAGGCTCACTTGACAAGTGATATCACTGTGTTGTTAACCAATATTAATCACCAGATGGTGGTGGCCTTTAAAAAAGTGTTCATTTGACAGTATTATTACTAAAGTCCAGACCAGGATACTATACATCACACCCAAGTGAAATATTTGCAGAATCTTTCTAGAACACTAATCGTTCCTTCATAATGTTAATTCCCACCAAAGACAATCTTGATTTCTTTACACAGTTTCAGACAGTTGTTTTTAATTTTGAGGACAGAATATCAAGTATTACTAGGGGAACATAAGCCCAATTGAATTGAACATGAACCTTTACCTTGTAACTCTGCATTCTCACAAGAAAGTGCCAAACGTATTCAAGTAAAATTGAAGGGTGGATTTTAGGTTCATTTAAGCTGCTGCTGTTGCTCCACTGAGTGAATTTATAGCAGGAAAGAAGACCCCAACCATTGTACTTTCCCTTTGTGGTGAACACATTGGGAAAACTGTTTTGTTTCATTTGGTTCTTCCATTCTGTTGTAGCCCTTGTGACCCAGCACGTTCTCAATATAGCCCAAAGTCTTGCATTGATTTGTCTTAAATTTTTTATTGCACTACCTATGAAGCAGTCAGGTAGCTAAAGTCTACTAGCAAAACCAAACGGTGGTTGTTGCTAAACTTCAAGCCTTGTTCACTACTATTCATCTCTGCACTCGTTCAAACTTGTTTTACTAAATTGTTTGATCTAACGTTTAACTGTTTGAGCTAATGTTCACCAGTACCATATATGATAGTGCTTCCCTGTATCATTTTATATCAAAGGTCCAGCAAACAATGATAAGAAAACCGTTTTTAAAGTATAGAATAGCAGACAAAATGGAAAAGAAGCATACTGACAAACAGCACCATAAAAAAAGCCCCATGCAAATGCAAAACTTTGCAAAAATTTACAGAGGACCTGAAGAATAAGGTACCCCCAAAAACACTGAGTTAACGCTTGCCTAAGGGAGATGAGGGAACCATACATAACCAGAACAGAGAGAAAGAAGTTCAGATAGAAGTGGCAGCTGTAAGGTAGAACATTAATGATTTAATTACGTGAATGCTTTCCCCACCTCTTTTATTTTGGTTGAGTAATTTTGATTATTGGTGTGTTGCGTGGGTATAATTTTACCTGGAATAGTAATGACTTCTGCCATATATCAATATCAGCCGTAATAATTCCACCAGTATCACTAGTAAATTCATGGTTCTGTATATGAGATATGTTTCCTTTTTGCTCATAACAAACTTCTGAACATAACACCAGGGAGTACGCAAGTTACACCTAGTGTTTTGAAGATCCAGAATACCTCAAAGGGCTAGGATGAGGTAAGATGCTTCCTCCGAGTTGCCTAGCAGAATTGACCTTAACCCCCCACTTCATATTTTTACCTATGTAGGCTAATATGCAGCAATCTCCTTGTGGTCTTTACTGTTCCTATCTTGCTGAGAGAAAGATCCAAAGTTTGACACTCTCCACAGCCCAAGATATTTACAGAAGTGATGTTTTCCACATAAGGTTAGGGTTATAGCCTACTTGAGGCTATGTTTTCATTTTTATTTAGGTTTTATCTTAAAAACCATCTGTTCCATGGTTTCTGCACTGTTTCTGAGTGTATGTAGAAAGTGCTGGAGAACGCTTGCTCATTGCCTTCTTTCTCCTTTCTCTTTTTCTGGTTTATTTTTTTGTCTCTTGCTATATTACTCTGCTTAAAAAATGTCTATTCTTTTTCTTATTAGGGATCCTTTTTTTGTCTGAAGAAAAGAAGGCTGAGGGGAGACCTTATTGCTCTCTACAACTACCTGAAAGGAGGTTGTAGAGAGGTGGGTGTTGGTCTCCTCTCCCATGTAACAGGCACTAGAAACAGAGGAAATGGTGTCAAGTTGCACCAGGGGAGGTTTAGGTTAGGTATTAGGAAAAACTTCTACACTGAAAGGGTTATCAAAGGCTGGAACAGACTGCCCAGGGAAGTGGTTGAATTGCCATCCTTGGATGTATTTAAAAGCCGTCTAGATACGGTGCTCAGGGACATGGTTTAGAAGTGGGCCTGGTAGAGTTAGATAACAGTTGGACTTGATAATCTTAAAGGTTTTTTCCAGCCATAACGATTCTATGATGCTATGAAATTAAAAGCTTATCTCCCAAGCTTTCTTTAATTATTAATAATTAATCCATGTATTGCTTCCTACATTGTGCTTCTAAGCTTTTACTGACAACTTTTTCTTTTCTTAGATTATTTCGCTACATACTTACATACACACACATTATAGATAGATATATACACACACACATACATATATGCAAAGAATCACATATATTTGTAAACAGAGGACATCCAGAAATGTACAAACTCATAAGCTGTGGCTGGTAATGAAAAAATGAATGGGCAGATTTGCTAATGATGAACACCGATGCAGTTCAGAATTTAACCTCACTCAGTTGTGTGTGCTTTATCAGACTTACTTGTACAGAGGAACTTCAGCTGAGAGGTGACTGTGTCATCTAGAACAATAAAAATGTTCTAGTCAAATATTTCTTCATTTACTGTGCTATCATTTAATAGATTTGACTCACGCTGATCACATGAACAAAACCTTTGTGGCAGTGGGGATTTTATTTTACTGTTCCTTCTGCGCTGGCTTTTTGCTAGAGTCTGTTGAGAATTACGGTCCTTGCCTTGCAGGAATATTGGAGGTGACAGCAATGACATTCCCATCGCTATTCATATGCACCTAGTGGGTGCCTCTCATGGCCAGTGGTAAAAGGAGCTAACTTGCCTTGATTTCAGCCATAGCTAGATGTACAGGTCCAAAGACAGAAATAAACATGAAGCGCTTATTATGAGATACATAACAGATACATCTGCATTATATAGCCACCTGTAAATTAATGTGCTGATAGGAGCAGATCAAACAGGATCAAAGAAAAAAAATATACTTAAGCAAAAACCTGACACTAAAATCGTTTAGTTTTTCAGTTTTGTCATGAGTACTGGCTACAGAAATTGAATCTTTCTTCACTTTATAAAGAGATATAGTGTCCTAGGAAAGTACTAGGTTTGGGAAACTAAGTTTCTGTGGTGTCATACTACATCTAAATTCATACAAAATATTGTGTTTCAATACCGTGGTGTGGTGAAGAAGTTCCAGAAAGATCAATACCATTGCATAAGCCTTCAAAAAAATCTCTCTAGGGCTGTAGCTACAAATACCTGTGTTTCTGTGCCCCAGAATTCAGTCGTACCTTTTGCCACGCAACTTGTTTATATCTCAGAAAGCTGATGAGTTAGATAGATTCTTTAGATTTTCACTATCCACTATAATTTGTTTGGTTGGTTTCTTTTTTCTTTCTGGCAGTTTCATCTGTTGAAGACTGCAAGTTCTTTATTTTGGTAGGGATTTGTAACAAGTATAATAATTATTTCCTGTGGGTTTTTTATTCCTAGATTCAACTATATTATTTGTCATGAGTAAAACATTAATATATTTTTTCTTACCTTACAAATTAAAACTCAGAAATATTGTGTTCTTTTTTTCTTTTATATACTACTTCATTTTAAGTTTCATCCTTCTTTGAAAAAAAAATAATTCTTCAGAGGGTTGTTAAGTATTAATGTGTGTAACATTAGTAACTGATTTTACCAATCTCTTCTTATGAAGGAGAAAAATTTAATGGAACAGAGAGAGAAATACAGTCTGTTATTTTATCATGAATAAAAAATTAAGGTTCTGCTTTAAGACACCGAAAAGTTCATTAGTTACAGACTTTAATGGGTCTTTTTCTTTTGGCGAATATGCACTTTCAAAATCAGCAGTAAAGTATTACATATGAACATTTCTGATAATTCATAGAGACCATTTTTCCCCTTGGATAAATTAATGTAATTTGTGTCTACATGTTTCTGTCAGTAACCTTATGGGATCCTGCAATTAATATAAAAGCCAACCTATGTCATACCTGTGTATTCCATTGCTTTTCCCTAAGCAGGAAGATCTGATCTGTTGAAGAGAACTAATGTATTCATTTTGTAACACTGTTACAACTCTTTCACTTAGGAGGATACCTGAAACCTCAGTGGATAGACCGAAATAATGGTCAGGGACAACAGATGACTCTGTTAGTTTTTCTTCATTTTAATGAGTAAATGGCATTCATGCTCATCCTAATTAACGGGCATGACAAAAAATAATGATATAAAAACTATTTTAGCACGGTGCCAGATATGAATTATGGAAAATGTCAGCAATTACTGACAAAACTACATATTCCTTCTACGTAAAGTAATGAATACAGAGAATTCTTATAAAATGTTTACATTTTAAAGAAATTCAGTATTCTTTTAGTATGTCTGTATAAATAAATTCAAATGTTAATGGAAGAAAGTAAAAAAATTATATTTTATAACAGCTCTGCACTTCCACAACTGTTTCTAGGCAAAGGATTTTAAAATATTCAGAGCAAATTACGCAAAAGCTTGTAATTGACACACAAGCTTGAGTCTCATTTTCAAATGCCTAAGTAGTTAAGGGCACCTAAATATGCAGATAGGGCCTAGCTGGGATTGCAAATATTGGCCTGTGACATGTTTACTGATTAATCGCTTGCACTATTCTCCATTAGTTATGCAGAACATAAGAGAGTCACTTGAGCTGCATGACATGTTCCTGAAAAGATATCATCCCACTTTACAAATAGGAAAAATAAATAATACACAATACATTTTCTATGAGCTTTCTGGTTTAGGGTAGCGTTAGCTAAGTTCTGAACTCCTATGGGCAAAACAGAGATGCACACATGACAACGCAGTCTTCAGAAATCAGTGAAAAGACATAAAAAGTCTTATTTCCTTCCTTGCAGATAAACAATACACTTTTAATATTCTCTGAATGGGCTTTCCTTGGAAATTATTTCTATATTCAAGTTATATCTAAATTCTCTTTAGCTTGGCGTGATGTTATCTAGAAAAACTAGATAAGAAATATGTCCAACAGTTTTGCTTGACTAACTCAATGGACTTCTATAAGGATAAAGACAACATGTACTAGACAAAATTTAGGCTGACTGATCCAGTCAGCCTAAAATATTGTAAGTCTTAATTTTTAAAACATTTTAATTTCTTGCAAACAAAACAACAAACAACCCCCCTGCCAAATCTCTCCTATACAAAAAATCAAACCTATACTTTCCTCCATTATGAAACATTCTAATTGACAGGCTCTTGAAGCTGAAAGGACAAACATGTGACAGACCTTTTTGCATTGCTTAATGCACTGCCAGAGGCACTCAGGCATTAAAATTATTGTCACATGATAAGACCACATGTAGAAATAATTGATCTGACCCACAAATGCACAGCACTATCTTAGCTTTCTTTATATATTTTTGGCAACAGCAAAACACATCTAAAATGACGTCCACAATCAGTGACCAGAGATGGAATAGCACTTTCTTCCATTCTCTTTGTTCAAGAGAATGTTACAAAATATATATTTTTTTACCTTCTTCCATTAGTATTTGAATATTTTTATACATGTTCAAGAAGCAATTAAGCTGAGAAGGGCCTTAATTTATGAAAATGTTGTTTACATACTGGTTTGGAAAGATCAGGCACTAGGGAGTGATTGACAGAAGCTTCTGTGTGTGTGGAGACATTTGTAGAGATCTTGGGAATAAAACACATCCACCTATGGAACACAAAATATGAGCAGTAGAAGCAAAACTTTACAGAAACCAGCGAGTTAAAATGCATTTTTCTCCTCTTTCTCCCCATCTTTCCTTTCCTCTTCTTCCTATCCCCAGTGTCCCTGAGCAGTACACGTGATACTCTTTAGTTAGTACTAAAGGCAGTAGAAAAAAACAAGCAAGAAAAAGACTTTTGGCATTTTAGAAAGAAAACAACAAAAATAAGAATACATATAAACAGAGAAGCAGGAAATGAGGATGCACTTGGGGTGATATGATACCATAAAATCAATTATTCAGAAGAATCAGGAGATCAGGCTAAAAGCGTAGATAGAAAACAACGACAGCAACAACAACAAGAAAAGGAGATGGGTAAAGAAAAAAAAGATCAGCATTGTGCCTGCATAATGATTTTCCCTGGCTTATGTAAATACTTCTATAGACCTTCTCATTTTCTGTATGAGGCCACAGTATGACTGTAGTACATCAAGAAAGAAAGCAGCATTTCTCTGTCACTACTCAAAACAGCTCTTCAATAATTAAATAGCCATGACCTGAGGCTCGTCAGGCATTTAGAGCATTAGAAGTAGCTCTAGTAATGATAGGTTAAATGTCTGTGGGTGAGTGAAGATCTTACAGAAACACATTAAGTGCAGTTCTACTTCAGAATTGATTCTTTAGATATTGCCAACAGAAATGTAGGGTTTGGTACTGGAGGTTTTGTGCAAAATTTAACATGGAGGCAATACTACTAAAAGAATTTGGTTACTGGTGGGCCTAGCGGCATTAATTAACCACCAGGCCATAATACTGCAGTTGCTGTAGAAAATACCCCAAAACAACACCCCTGATACCTTTTTAAACCTAGGAAGTCACTAACCAAAAATCAGAAAATATAGTTTTGGAATTGAAATGCAGAGTTAAGATTGCAGAAGATTTCCTCTTCATGCATTGCTTTAAAACATGGGGGAGTTTCATCCCTTGTAGCTTTAAGCACTTTGAGACTGGAGGCTGGTGTGCACATACAACGGAAAGGCAGAGAGGCTCCTCCAGGGAGTAATTTCAGATAGGAGTCCAAGTTATGTGTCCCAAATCATTCAGTAGATGATTCTCTTTCTCTTGTTTATACCTAAGTCCTAGACAGACTAGCCACTAGGCATATTAATTGGTTGGGTTGTTATCCTTCCCTGATGCCTTCATTTATGCAGTAGGATGAACTATGTTACATAGCAAGCAGAAAATCTGTCAATACAAAGAAAAAGGGAAAAGGTTCACTGCGCCAGTGAATGAACACAGAAAAAATTCAAACAAAAAATCAGTAGATCTTTTTAATATTTCTAGCGTATTTAATGGAAGTGTAAAGGATTTTTATAGTGTTGTTTATGTGTTGTCTTGGGTCCACAGATACTGATGGGTCATAAACAAAAGAGTTCACGTATTCTTAAACAATACATCTTGAAGTTAGCTGACCCTCAAGCCAACCCTTATGACCCAGCTGTATGTAACTTTGCATTCCTGAACTTGATCTTTCATATACCTGATTCCACATACTGAATTCTTTTTGACTCAAAAGGCAACTATACTCTGTGCTGCATAGTAGTGTTGGTTGTCTTGTTTTCCCCGATGAAGCTCCAGGTGGCTGGGTAATTACAGCCCGGATTCTGGTTGCTACTCTTCAGGAATCATGGTTAGGCAAAAAGGAACATGATAAGCCTGTGAATAGCAGCCAAGTAGAATTGCAATCTGTAGATTTTTAGAACTTTATGTATGACTGCCTTGGGACATATGATATCTCAAATGAGAAAGCAGTAAAAATGTAATACTTACTTTTTACTATAACTGGATGGAGAGGAAGATACAGGGCTTTGCCACACCACTTGGAGGCATATAAATGAAGAAAGCTTTCCTCTGTGATCTAAAAGGCTCTAGAATTATTTTATTCAGTATTGCTAGCTCTGTGGGAAACCTCCAGCAGCAGCTGCATTATGGTTGGGAAGATAGGTTAAAGCAAATAATATTCATTTAAGCAACCCTATTGCTACCATTAACCTTTTCCTACAGTCAGAATTCACGTTTGTTCTTTTTTTCTCTATCATTCTATGCTGACCTATATAGTCAGAAGGAAAGGCTGGCAAGGTCATAAGAGAGGAACTAGTTTTCTTCAAAGTAAGCAAACTTAAAAAAACAGCTTGATGAAATATTCTCATTTTTTTTGTGTGAAATATTATTCTTCATAAATTTTTTCATCATGGTACATTATTTTGTCCAGCCCCTGGAACTTGAAATTCTATCCTTCGTGCAGCCGATCGCTTAGTCTGCACAGAAAATGTCATGTAGCTCTATTATAAAAGGAGCTTTCTTTCTCTAAGAAAGGTGAATTATTATATATTTAGAAGATATTCAAAGATGGTAAAAGTTCAGACTATAGAGAAAAATCTTCAGTTTAATGTGAACGTGGCTCTTTCCTCTGCTGGGATTTCACTTTATTGATCTTTCAGAATGTTCCTGTCAAATGCTATTTTGCGCAGTCTGTAAGGAGTAGAGGTAGCCCATCAGCAGATGGGTTGCAGGTCTTTTCTGTGTGGCTCACAGAGGATGCCAGCTGGTTACACCCTGCAGCTGACTAAGTCTCCAAGTTAAAGTCTCTTACATGATTGGGGCTCTACTACTTGAGAGTGGAAGGGAAAGAGGCAATAAGGTACAAGTTTAATTCATAGAAAGTAAAAGTATTAAGTGGGTATGATTTTTTCATATTATATTTGCAACTGATGTTAAATATGCAGTAATATTTTCTTGGGTGGCTGCATCTCATTCTTGTCAGATGCAGCAAATACAGTCTTCCAGAGGGAAAAAAACAGAATACTTTCTGCAGTCAATGAGTGTATAGACAACCCACTTGTTCAGATTTCTGTGTTGGATCTAAATCTTAATTTCCCAACCTGTCTAGAACAGACAGCTTGCTATTTTACACTTCCCGTTGGGAATTGGAAATCCCAGGTAGATTCTCTCCACTGACTCTGCTGTAAAAAAGTAGCTATGAGAAGGTGATGCATTTTCTCTTGTTGTCTCTCATTAGGTAAATAACTGCATAGTTCAGGGGACTATTAAAAAAAAAAAAGGCTGCTTCATTAGAAATTGCTTTCTCATGCTAGATTCTTGTTACTTATGCAGATCTAAATTAACCTCCTGGGACCATGACTTTATCTGACAAATCAGTTCTTCATCTGCAATTCCTGTTTTGGCTTTGTTTTACTACATGATCTTGCTTGTAAAACATTTCCTCCGAAAAGCCATTAGGGGAAATGTCAGATAACTCAATTCATCTTTTAAAATGAAACTATGCAATCAAAAACTGTCCTTCTGCTGCAAATATGTCTGACAAGCAATGGTCTGTATTCTCAATTTTGTGTCTCTGTTTTATGTCAGCACTATCCTACTGGATTTAAGATAGAATCGTGGTAAAATTCTTCAATATGGTGCAAGACGGCAAAGAAACCAATTGTAATACTTTTTGTAAGTTCTGAAAAGAGATATTGGCACTAAATACATGTTTCAGGAAAAACAATGCATACAGTTTTGGTAGCTGATTTGTAGAGTGAGAAGAAAAAGAATAAGGATGTCTGCTTTGACTGTAGATGGATCAGACAATAGTCAGCAGTCAGTGCTCTAGTGGGAACACATTAAAACTGCCTTCTGTCTGAACATGGCCATGGCTTAAGGGATAATTATTGAAACCTGAAATCAGTGTCATAACAATCACTGAAAATTTTAATTTTCCTCTTCCACTTAATGCTTTAAAACCTCAGGGTAGCTAAGGGTTGCACCTCTGGATCTGAAAGAAATAATGTATGTATAGCAAACCTGTTGATGTTTTAAAGTGTAATAACCTAAAAGAACACCAGAATTCTGCACAGTTGTTGAAACTGAGTCCTGTGTCTTTGTACTGCTAGTAAATATATCAGAACTGTGAAATCACAAAGGCAATTGTTATTAATGAATGTGCTTATGGTACTAGCACAATGCATGCAATATAAAAAAGGTGCTATTCTCTTTTTTGATTGAGTTGCTTTTTTTTTTTTACTCTTGTAACTCATATGACCATTGCAAGATAGAAAGAAGATGCAGCTTTATCAAAAAAAGGAAATCTGTATCCTGCTACTGCTAAGACCAGAAGTCTGAGGGTATTGTGAGACAAAAGTTGCAGAGGAAAGTAGGAAGAGTGGGATTATTTTTTTTATTTTTATTTTCAGGAGAAACTACAGGTGTATGTAACTATATTTTCTCTATTAATTTACCAGGAAGGTAAATCTGTTATTTAGACATACAATGGGGTTAGCACAAAATCATAGAATGGTTTAGGTTGGAAGGGACTTTAAAGATCATCTAGTTCCAACCCCGCTGCCATGGGCAGGGACGCCTTCCACTGGACCAGGTACTGAAAATACTGAAATACTCTCGTGCATCACTCAATGAAATCTTAAATAATTGCAGAAAATCTTAATATTGTGTCTTACTAATTGAAAATATCTTGCTGAATAGGAATAATATGTTTTTTGGTAATTTTTTATTGGTAAAATATTAAAATAAGAAGAACTTTGTAGTGTTCCACTATACATATAAGTGTATACAAGTCCAAAATTTTTTCCAGAATTTTAAAATTTTGTACTCATTCATTTATTCTTTGTGTTAATCTGGAACTAACACAGTCAGTAGCCGAGAAAATGCCTTCTCCAAATAATGTGATGCTATGTGTCCTGTAACACTGATGGTGTTCCTCCTGGGATTTCAAAGAGGGATGCTCAGCTGTGATTAATGAAAGCAGAAAGGATGCTTCTTTCCTTTGGTGATTCTGTTTAATTATAAGGATGAATGCTAGTGAAGAAAGTTCACAAAGAGGATGCCATCAGCTAGAAATACACAAATTTGATCTGTTTGGTCATAATGTTAAGATCAGGGGGGGGAAAGAAAAAAAATATCTATTATTATTACTGTCATTACTTACTTACTTAATTCACTTGTTTCACAGTGATTAGAGACCTAGGGATAACACTAGTAGGAGCAGAAATACCAGATGCTTACAGAATGAAAAATTTTACACCAAACATTTCAAATTAGGTGGTAAAACTGCAATGTACTGTTGAAACACTCTCTTTGGAAGTCTTTGGTAAATATTGATGTTACACTCAAAGCTATACAACATATGAAATAGTAAATGGATGTCCTAGTTTCAGATAGAATAGAGTTAATTTTCTTCCTAGTAGCTGCTGTGTTTTGGATTTAGTATGAAAATAATGTTGATAACATGTATTGTTTTAGTTCTTGCTAAGTAATGTTTATACCAAGTCAAGGACTTTTTCAGCTTCCCATAGAAGCTGAGAGGGAACATAGACAGGACAAGCTGGACAAAGGAATGTTCCCTACCAGAAATGTCGTGCTTAGTGTATAAATGGGGGTTGACTGGGGGGGGCAGAAATCTACAGTCATTGCTTGGGACGGGCTGGGCAATCGATCGATGGGTGGTAAGAGCAATTGCATTGCAACACTATTTTGTATATTCTTTTACCATTATTAGCATTATTTTCTCTTCTGTCACTGTGCTATTAAACTGCCTTTATCTCAACACAGGATGGGTTTTGTTCCTCCTTTTTCTCCCTCTTCTTCCTACCCTACTGGGGGGAGGGGCAAGTGGGGGAGCAAGCAAATGGCTGTGTGGTCCTAGTTTCCAGCTGTGGTTAAACCACAACAATGGAGGCTCACTTTTATGGTGTAATTTGAACAACAACAACAAAAAGTCTCATTCAAACCCCTCAGAAAGATGCAGCAACAACAGAGTAAATATGGCTTCACCGATCCTCTATATTTAGCTGGTAGAGAAGAAAACCTCTAGAGCATGGATTAGGTATTCTTAATTTAACACATGGGCAGGCAACACACTAAATAAGGCACCAGTATCGACACTACAAATGTAAACTTGCCTGTTCTTTTCTCAGTAGTTCTTGGTTCATTTGTCTGAAGGTAATGCCTTCCAAATAACTGTATGTTCCCTCATAACCTGGAAACCTAGGCCAAGCTCATTTTCCTCACTCCAGCTGGGGAATCAAGAGTTCAGAGATGTTCTGAGTGATCCTATTGCTCTCTCTCTTTCCTGTTCTATTAATATTTTTCCTTATAATCTTTCTAAATCTTTCCTCATAGTGCAACTTCCAACTGCATGCTATTATATTTTTGCTAGCACAGTGAAGTCATTTCTAACTTTGTAGGAAGAGTTAAGATAGACCTGACCTGACCCACTTAGGTCCTTTCTGTGCTGTTTTCATGCATAAATCTATACATTTTCTTATAATTTGAATTTTGGTTGGTATTTTATGTTCCTCATCCTCCCTAAAAGAAAAGGGGGTGATCTCATCTGCTTCTGACATGTTTTCAAGATGAGCTCTGGTTTCGCCAAGCATAGCTCTTGTGCTGAAGGTTTAGTCTGGTTCCATCAGCCTCCTTTTCTGCCTGCTTTGTGGGCTTATTTTGGTGTAGAGACATATCTCAGGTTTGTTCTACATCCTCACGTCTTATCTCACAGATTTTACTCTTTGCCCGTATTTACCCTTACCTTGTTTGTGCAACTATCCCAGAAGCTTTCATTTGCTCCTTTCTGGCAATGGCTATTATTTCTATATTTAAGCTTAGCATTGTTACAAAAATGCTGTTAGTGGTTCTACAATGATACAAAATGCTAATATGCTACTGCCAGTTACACTATTTTAGTGTATTGTCTGGCTTTGAGGTGAGAAAATAATGGTCACCACTTGCTTTGGGTGCAACATGCCTCTGCTTTGGCAAAATATGGCAAGGGGAGTCTTGGTTCAAGACAGGAGAGAGGGGTACGGGGTCATGCTTGGGAAGGAAGGAGCTATGTAACACTGGATCCCTGCACAAGACACTCAATAGGCATTGCAACAGTAACAACAACTCTCCTACTAGGCATCTTCCACACTTTCTACAGCAGAGAAACTAAAGACACGTCCACATTGCTAACAGGGATATTGCAGAGCAGAGTGCCACCTGCCAGTACTACAGATCATGGCTATTTAACTCATTACAGCGGCTATATCCTCTGAAGAAGAATGGCCTTGTTGGGCAATGATATATGTATGATCCCTGAAGATCCTTTGCGCATAAGGTAAAGAACATTGTGTCACCTTCAAAAATGGTACTGTGAACTTCAGCACAACAAACTGTGATGTTCTGGTACACTTCTGCAACCAGGACAAGTGTAATTTAATGGCCTTTCACACTATTACTAATATTAAGCAGTCATTCCAATAACACCACATTCTCCAATTTGTTTTGCCATCCTTTTTTTGTGTATTTTTTCCACATGGCTGCAGCATTCATCCTTCACCTCAAGCAACAGAATCTCTTCTCTCCCAAAGTACCACTACTAGCTGTCTTCCCAGGCCATGGTTGGCCTACTCTGTGTACAACAGAAACACTGCACAACTGACTCATTGTGGGGAAGGGGAAAGGCTTATGCAGGAGCAAGCACAACAAGGAGCTGTGTCCTGCTCATCTCTTGACACAGGGTTCTGCCAGGATCCAGGGATAGGAGGAAGGTTTTACATCCCAGGGTATGTTTCTCCCTGTCTGATTGTACGACAGGAATTGCCTTCACCAGATATAACAACATTTTTAGCAAATTTCCAAGTGTTACCAAAAAGAACCACACAGGCCTTGTAAGTTGAGACTTTACCATTAGCAATTGAGGAAAGCTATCTTTGTGGGCAAGTTGTTGTCTAGCTGCCTACCCGCAGTGCCTACTTGTCCACTTTCCTCTGTGTTATCTGCTGCTGTCCCTTGCTGGAAATGGAATCCCAGTGTAATCCCATTAGAGACTTTCCTGTGTTATGTCTGGCATTATGTCATCACTTATCAAGAATATTACATTCCTTAGCTTTTTCTTCTGTTTTGATTTTTTACCATAGCCCTCCACTTGATAACACTGCTCCTCTTTTTGCTTTGCAGCTTACTTCAGAGAAGGATATTAAGAATATGTCCAAATGCTGTACTAGGAGAATGCCTGAACAAACTCTGTGTGAGTTTCAAAAGCCATATAGCGTGGCATTAAATATAAAACAATCTTTCTGAGAAGCAAGGTATGTTAGCATGAGTGCTTTATACTATTTAGAATCTGAATGGGTTTGTGTCCCATCATTCTGAATGTGAGCAGAGAGAGTTCAAGCTGAATGCAGTATATTTCACTGGTATATTTTCACCATGGCACCCTGAAAGATCTTTGTTGATAATATACATTTATCAACACTTCCATTCCCAATCTGCATTGACAGTTTCTCTTTTTTTTTCTTGTGTCAACATTGTTTTGTCTACTCAGAAGCCTCTAGGAACCTTTGTACTTTGAGATAGTTGTTATTCTCACCATGCCATACTATCTCTCTGCATACATTACTTTACAGTCTTAGTTTCCTGTGTTTTTACACATAATGTTGATCTGCTGATACCCTGTATGTTTTTGTTACAGGTTGAAACAACAGCCGGAATGTGCTGAGTGACTTCAAGGGTGTCGGAATTTTAGCCTTTTTTGGACAGCTGAGTATAAAAGTTATCCAAAAACACAACTGTAAACTGAAATGAAAGAAAGCCATGCTTTAATCTATTTATAAAAAGACCAGATCTGAAAGATCTTATTTCCCATATTTACTTGATTTGTATAGGTACATTTCTAGTCCTCTGGTGCAGGGATTCCGTACCCCATATCTGCTAGTTTTTTTTTCACTATGAAAGCAGCCTAGTTTTAAGAGAAAACTATTTTGGTGGAGATAGAACATATGATAGTCCTCTTATATCTCACATACAGCTATGCAGATGTAGTCTCCCAGATTTATGCACTCCTACTCATTCAGAGCAGAGTTCTGGCAAGCGTTTAACTAAACTAACAACTTCCTGACTTATTTGGGAAACGCTGGCAAAATTTTCTGGCAAATGCAGGTTTGGCAGAGCAGTTGTCTTCTCCTGCAGGCTCACAAAACAATTTAGCTTGGAAGTGACATCTCTGTTCCAAACTCCCATTCAAAGCAGGGTCAGCTTTAAAGTTGAGCAGCCGTTTAACATCTTCCTAGTGAGCAAACGATACATCCCTTAATGTACGTTCTTATGAACTGTTTCTATTCATTGAATCAATCCGTAGGATATCATTCCATAAGTTAAGAAACAGATGCTATACAAACAGCTGAACAAGACAAATGACTGTTGCATATTCTGACCCTTGAGACCAGACTCAATAATCATCAGCTAGGTTGGATTAACAGTATCTTTGAGACAATCCATAACATTTCTAAAGATTTTTTTTTCTACAGCGCTGTTTCACTTTCCTACATACCCCACAGTAGACAAGAAGAAAGCCTCCCTGGTAGATAGAATGCCTGTGAGCCAGCTTTTTGTCTGCTTCCATTTGCTCACTAGTATGCCTTTTTATTGACGTGATGCTCACATTTAAGAAACAATTGTGACTTCTAATATTTCTTTGCGCTGATCACAACCATCATTTTCTCCTAGCTAATTTATTTCATTTTCTTGTAAAATCTTTGGGGAAAGACAATCTTCCTCTTCCAGGGACAGCTCTTGTCACATTTCTGGTGCTACAACTGTGCCAATATGAAATGAAGACAACAGTGAAACAGTAGGCCTCTACATGGCCTTCTGGAGCTGCAGCACAGCAGTGTGTCGTGGTGTGGCAGAGGAAGAAACAAACAAGAATCCATTTGTAATAATGCTGGCTTCAGAGCAGATTCAGCTAGAGAATCACGGTGCTACAGGTGACATGAATGTAAATTCCCTGTTGATATGTATTCATCATAAATCTGCATGGAAAAAGGAAGTAGTAACAAAAATCATAAAAAAAATGAAATATCATGAAGAAGATCAGTAAGGAATTATTTATTTGCACAGCAGAAAAAAAAATCTATAAAATTTATTTCCATGTTAGTGAGCTTAGTTGAAATAGGTTTAAAAAGGTACTAAACACATACACGGAGGAGCGATCGAGCAGTAGCTATTATAAATGAAAATCCAGATGCAATTTAAAGCTCTAGAAGACCCTAAACTTGAAGTCAGGAGGGTAAAGCAGGAGAAGGCTCTTTCTTTAACGAGCTGTAATTGTCCACTTTCACAGACAGAAAATTGGGCCAGATGCAACTTTTAGTCTGATCATGCAGAGCTTTTCATCTGCCGGATACTCAATACACAGGTGAGACCAAATACCTTCTTTTGCATAATACATACTCAGTAAGCACAAAGTTAAAAAAAAAAAACAAAACAAAAAAACCCCACCGAAAGCTGGGAAAAGATACTTGTTTTCTTCTATTTTTATTTTAGCACTTTCATCTATATTTACAGTGCCACTGACAGCAAGTTTTCAGTTAAAAAACAGAGAAGTTATTTCAGATACAACTAACAAGCTATTTTCACAAATCAGAAAGCTTTGATTAAATATGCCCAAATTATCTGTTGGAAAGAAACTGGACTATTTTAACATTTTGTAAGAGTACATTTTGTTAGGTAAGTGACTGCATAGCAGAAAGTAATATTTACTCAACAGTTTGCAGTTATTACTTGAAATAAAATAACTTAAGCTCTTGTTAAATTTGGCTTTGTAAGCTTTCTTGAGGAAATACAGATAAGAATAGACATATCAAAAATCAAATCACTCTTAAGGCTTATTTAGATATTTCTAGGAAGTGAATTGCAACTTTCATAATACCTTAGAAGAAAATAATTAAAAGTAAATTCTAGCATTATGAAAAATTCTGTATTGGTATTTATAAGAATAATAACAATATCAATTAAACCAGTAAGTCTGAAACACTAAGAGAGCTTTATTAGGGGATCATTTGGAAGGGGAAATAGAAGTTGTAGGAAAATCCACCCAACATTTTTTTCTCCCCTCACTNCCCAAAAGATAGCAATTAATCCATTTTCCTCATGAATGTGGCTAGTCTATTTCAGGATACATTTATATTCCTGAACTTCACAACATCCTTCGTTATGAGGCAAAAGTGGTTAAACGACAGTGAGAAATAGTGCCTGCATTTTAAATTTAAATGAGCTACATATTCTTGCTCTTATTGGATGGAATGGGAAGCAGAGCTTTTATGCGTATGCAGAAGAGTATTGCCAAAAATGTTAATTGGCCAAATAGTTTAGCATTTCAAAAAACAATTTTCTTATTTTGCCTCTGGAAGAGGTACTGTGGTGTGAATCTCTTATTCCCTAATCTAATGTTTTTGTTATACTCTTATACACAATAAAACTTAAGATTGTGTTTACAACATTTCTTTTGGGATGTAGTATTTTTCAGAAAAGGTTAAGTTCTAGTTCTTCAGAAAGGCTGTCTGCACTCTCTCCACTAAGGAAAGACTGAGAAGCTTTTGAAAAGAAAGTAAGCTGAGAATGTGAAATTATCTGAGGAAGTCTTCTGTTGTAAACAAATCATTTCAAGAACTGAAGATAATTACTGACGTTCATCCAGAGAACTGCTTATAAGGTAAAAAAATGCAGAACCCAAGAACAGCATATAAAGAAAAAACCCAAAGAAACAGAGATTTAAATGGTTTTTCCCTTCTGTAGAAAAGTCTTGAGTAATAACAAAATTCAAAGCAAGTTAGTCACAGGAGTATTGGAAATACTCCTGTGTTGGAACTGGATTTGGAATTTCCAGTTCTAAATTAGAACCTTTCATTTTAAAATCAGTTGGGTTTGGTTTCGTTTTCTTTTATTTTCCATACAACCTAATCAGACATATATTTCTTACAATGCTTGATGAGGCACATTTGATTGCAAATTTTATTACTTAGAGAAAATGAGAAATTGGGTATACAGGACTTGAGTTTGATTCATTTATATCAAATACTATCTCACTTATAACTCTCCTGGTGAAATGAATGGGACTTATACTGTAAACTTGGACAAAAAATGCAGCTGAGATCTGGCATACTAACAATGAAGAACAGTCTAAACAGCTAGCAAGAGCTAGCTCTGAACATTCGCATGAGAAATTGATAGAGTGTTTTCTTCTTGATTTTTCTGTCTCTAAAAGTGTCCTGCAGATGAAATGCTTTAAGCATGTACACACTTGCAAAATTTCTGGTTAAATTTGTGATTAAGTTAGAGAGACTTGACAAAATGTCTATGTGTTCTATTTTATTATTCAGCTGAAAACCAGTATTTTACAATATAATAGCAGGTATAAAAATGAGCTTCAGGAGAATCATTACAATTGCTTTTCCTTCTGAATGCCACAATGAGGAAGTTAGAACTTAGAGTGTTAGATCTGACATTCAGTATTAATTTGGCTTAATGAATTACTGGAATATTACTAGATCGGTTTAACAGTGCAAAAATCTTTCACTCAGACATTTGGAGGATTCGTTATTCTTTTTTTCAGCTCCAGGAAAGCTGTGGATAAGACCTTAGAAGAAAATATACAAGATAAAGCAATATATATTTTTTAAAATATTGAATTTACTTGTAGGGAAAGGTTTGAAGATTATTCTAGAAAGGTAATATTTGTGCATCCCATTAGGTGCTTTGTCACTGCTCGGTAGTGAAAGGCAGAGTCTCATTTCAGTGAAGCAGGATGTAAAAACCTCAAAACTTTAGGCTGAATGAGAATATTAAAAACAGAAAGTGGGGGAAAAAAAGAGAGAAAATAAGGAAAAAGAAACACAGTGTAAGAAGCAATGAAGTTTTTTTTTTGTTGTTTTACCTTTTTTTTCTATTGAAGAACAAGATAATGAATGTTAATCAAAACAGAGAGGGGTGTTTTGATCAGCCTTTTCCTTATTTTGAGAGACATCACTACAGATTCAGTGATGTAACAGTGAGCATTCTCTAATATTAGAGAAGAAGCTGGACATATCAGAGTGAATAACAAAACTAAGATGCTTTGGAAGATTCTTCAGAAATAGGATGATTTATTCTCCACTGAGAAAGCGATTTGCAGTTAGATGTTCACTCAAAGTCATGCGTGTGTCCTGGTCTCAGGTAACCTGCTCACGTAGCACACAGGTGGCGTCAGCAGTTTCAAGCAAAGTCGTGGTCTGCATGGGGACATTGCTACTCCCCACAAAAACTGCCAGGCACCGAAGAGCAAGGAGGAAGCTAGAGCTTCAGACAGTCAACAGCTTTTGTACCAAGAGCAGGCAAAACAAGAAGTACTCAGAGCCCTCTTATCCTGGCTTCCTAAGAAAGTGAGACTGGTACTCCTTGCATGCGTTCCATCTTTCCCTGCCTCATAATGACTTTCGTGCCAGCTCTCAGAGAACTGAGATGATAACTTCTACCTAAATTTAGCAAACGAATAAACAGGGTCAGAAATTCCTTTATCAAACCGGCTGCCTGGATACAAGAGGGGATCCTGTCAGAGCTAAGGTCTCCCCAGTCTGGAAATAATTCCCCCCCCTCACCCAAGAGTAATGCTGTAGCATAAGGACATTTCACGATAGACAGTAAAGACTCTACAGAGGAGAGAGATTGTAAGTGTAGGGGAATCCTTTGAATCATAAGTCTAAATTAAGTCAGGCTTTATTAGTCCTACTACTCATAGAACTGCTTGTTTCTATAACCACTGGCGAACACACCCAGCAACAACAGCCCCCTGTTGGGCGGACCAAGGGAAACAGTCAAGCCTGATAACAGTCTGGCACATACTGCTTCTTCCCTGGAGCAAAAGAACAAAGTCAAGAAGTTCTACTTTGACATGTCGCTTCCTTCAAACTTACAATAATTTTGCAACTCTGTTTGAAGCAAATATATTTATGATAAGGAGGCTGTTAATAGGGTCTCCCTTATTAATGGGTATGATTTTTTAAGCCTAATTTAAAAAAAAGGGGGGGGGGAAGGAATAAGGGGTTTAAGGGATTATTTCCTTGTCTTCCAGTTTGTGATTTATGAGGGTTGTTAACACTTTCTCTTTCAGTAACTAAGCATTGACATTAAGCCAGAACCTATTTAAGAGTAATTTGGCCAAATACTATCATTACTAAAACCACTTGTTACCTATGCTTGCAGGACTTAATCCAAAGCCCAATAAGGACGTAACACTTTTCCTAAAACAAAGTACCTGGAGTTCCTCCTCCCATTTTATTGTACTTTCTGACAGAAGAAGCTTTTAGAAGAAAATTTATTATTTAATGCTGAGGGAGTATAGAGTTAAAGAGAAGGCAGTAGTGTCTAGTCAGGCCTCTAAATTAGGATGATCTGTCTTTTGCAGCCTATATTATTTTAATTGATTATCTCTTGTATTATTTATAAAATTCTGTCTCTCCTTGTCTTCTGACTGAAAAGAAAAAGTTGGTTTATTCTACAAAAACAAAGTGCTAGTGCTTCATAGCACTACTGGAATTTTCTAAAGAGAGTTGAAAGGAGATCTGTAGCATGGAAGCTTTTCTTACAGTTGATCTTGTGAATCTAGCCAACAGAAGTCCTCCTTTTATGCTCTTATATTTATACCATTGTTTCTTCCCCTGTTTTGGAAATCAGGAACTCCCAAACAGTGGTACGTCTCCAGCTTCAAATATGTACCTAGAAAGTATTTAAATCTAATGTGAAGCAACTAGTATCAGGCTGGATTTAGATTCAGTAACTTCAAGACTGAAAAACATATGGTTCCTGTAAGACACCCAAACCTGTTCACTGACACCTGCATTCAGCAAATCCATTAAGTATCTCTTGGATAGGCAACACTGCAGATCCAGAGCTCCAAGTACTCCAATAGTTCCCATTAATTCTCGTGCAGATATGGAAGAGTGTTCTGCTACATGACACCCCAAGAATATCAAGTTATTTACTTTGCATCTGTGCAGAGGAGGATATCCCACAGCCTGTGGGAGCTCCACAGACTATGTCAGCTGAAACAGAAATCAAATAAGAACTTTCAAAATTATTTTAAAACCCCCAACTTCTAAGTGGACTGTTTCTTTTTTTACCAGCATTTTCATGTTGATATGCTGTGATAATAATATGCTGCAGCTTGTGAAGAATCTGATTCACTAAGAATTTATTTACAGGTAAGTTGGTGAAATTAATATATTCCCTGGCTCCCAGATGCTTTTCATAAAATTCGGATTTTTTTGTCTTTAAGCTAAATATAATAGCGTATTGTGCAGAAGATTGACAAAAGCTAAATTACTGAGTATCTTCTGCTTCACTGGAATTCAGACAGATCCAATACTTGCATTTCCACCAGGACACAGGCAGAACTATGTACACCGTGTAATTGCTATAAATGTTACAAGAAAACCAGCTTTTTTTCAGTATTGATTCCTTTCACATTTGTTATTGTGTATTAAACTTTAATTAAGGAGAGAACTTTGTCAGTCACTGTTTCTCAAATTTAGATCAGATACTGTACCATCACTCTCAGTTAGGTTTGCTATATTCACTGTACACACTATCTCAGAAGGAATAAACTTGTTGTTCTAATATATTTTGGAGGGTACTTCTGAAGCGGCAACAGCATGACTGCAGTTTCCTCTCGGTGTCAACATAAGAAGGACACAGGCTCTGGGGTCATAGACATCTTATGGATTTTGAAGAACTTGGTAAAGAATGTTTGGCAATGTTTATCCCTGTTCTGGTATTTCATCAAAAGTTTTGACTTGGACTGCTGAATTCGGTAAATCCTCAGTGATTATCGAAAGCCATCGTGTATTGTCATTAGCAAAACATTATTAGTAACTTTATTTGTGGATAAGCTCTTTCAGGAAAGCGAGGATAATGTTGGGAAGAGCTAGTGGAGTATAGACTGCATTTTAGAGAAATGCTTTATATAATTCTAGTGCCTCGTTTCATTTGTCATTATAGATATCCGTGCTTTTTTTTTTAACAGATAGCAGAATGTTTTATAGAAGTTATATTTTACTAAATACCACATAACATCATTGACTTCTTTATTCGCTATAATGTTTTTTGCATCTTAGTAATACAATGTGTTAGAAGTGTTCATTCAAAACTGCTTCATAAAGACAAATAAAACACCAGACTATTTTTCAATTTCCAGTATTACAGTGATAGAAACGTAAGTCTAAACATGTACCAGCCCTTCAAGAAAAGCAAAAAGTGTCAGAAATATCAACTTATATGTCTGTTAAAGTACCTTCCAACCTAAACCATACTATGATTCTATGATTCTATGTGTGTGTTGTAATGTATTAATTTAAATCTGACTTGGTACACTTTAGATAAATAGATAAATCAGATTTATTCTTTTTTTATTTATTTCAGGACCCAAAATAATAAAACACTAAGAACTCTCCTAATTGTGTATCTGACAATCAAAATAGTGAATTCACTGAAAATTGTATCAGCTAGGGTTCTGGAGAGATTTATAGACTGACCTTTTGGTCAATGCTATTCTAACAGCTTTGTTTAAGCTGTGGGAGTCTACAGTGTTTGAATTGTTCTGATTTTTCTAATGTTTTGAAGTCTACTCATTACTTCTATAAAGATAGGGAAGTAAAAGTATCTTTTGCCTCAGTCATATACTTAACTGGTATACCTAAATTAAAACTCTTCACAGTAAACTCTTAGCATAGGTAATGGAGAAAAACAGAAATGTGCTTCTGTCTGTTTTCTGAAGAAGTTCATGGTGTCTAAAGACCTAACTGAAGTATTTGAATTACATAAAGTTAAGCAGTTAAATCTGTGCTTTGGTGTTATTCACTTACAGCTCTTACTGTCATCTCCTATAGTAAGGCATAATAATATTTACCCTACTGCTGGGGGCTGATGTTATGAGATACCAGTACTGAAGCACATGGTAGGGTTTTGAACATGGGGCAAAGTGCATCTTACTGTGAAAAGCTGTCAAAGTCCTCTGAATCACAGGAACCCAGACAGACATGTGATCTGAAAAGAAAAAAAACAATCTATATAACAAGAGATTTGTTCCCATGTGCAGAATGAATTTAATGGAGGTGAGAGACACACAGAATATGTTAGGCATAAAGATATGCTAGTCAATGTGGTTGTTGAAGACCAAAGTTCTGCTGCAGAATTTCTCAGGTGACAGAGGTTACTTCTTGTTTTTCCAGCAGGAGAGATTTGACAGTGGGATTGAGCGCACCCTCAGCAAGTTTGCCAACAACACCAAGCTGGGTGGTGCAGTTGACATGCTGGAGGGAAGGGATGCCATCCAGAGGGACATGGACAGGCTTGAGAGGTGGGCCCATGTAAACTTCATGAAGTTCAACAAGACCCACTGCAAGGTCCTGCATGTGGGTCAGGGCAATCCCAAGCACAAATACAGGCTGGATGGAGAATGGATTGAAAACAGCCCTGAGGAGAAGGACCTGGGGGTGCTGGTTGATGAGAAGCTCAACATGAGGAAGCAATGTGCTCTCGCAGCCCAGAAAGCCAACCGCATCTTGCACTGCATCAAAAGAAACATGGCCGGCAGGTTGACGGAGGTGATTCTGTCCCTCTGCTCTGGTGACACCCCACCTACAGTATTGCGGCCAGCTCTGGACCCCTCAACATGAGAAAGACATAGACCTGTTGGACTGAGTACAGAGGAGGGCCATGAAGATGATCAGAGAGCTGGAGCATCACTTCTATGAGTACAGGCTGAGAGAGTTGGAGTTATTCAGCCTGGAGAAGAGAAGACTCCAGGGAGACCTTAAAGCCGCCATACAGTACTTAAAGGGGGCCTACACGAAAGATGGTGAGGGACTCTTTATCAGGGAGTGTAGTGATAGGGTGAGGGGTTTTAAACTGAATGAGGGTAGATTTAGACTAGATATTAGGAAGAAATTCTTTACTGTGAGGGTGGTGAGGCACTGGAACATGTTGCCCAGAGAAATTATGGATGCACCATCCCTGGAGGTGTTCAACGCCAGGTTGGATGGGGCTTTGAGCAACCTGTTCTAGTGGAAAGTGTCCCTGCCCATGGCAGGAGGGTTGGAACTAGATGATCCCTAAGATCCATTCCAACTCTAACCATTCTATGATTGTATTAGACTATGACTGAGAATGGCCTACATCTGATTCACCAATAGATAAGAGAATCAGCTGAAATATGGGAGAACTGCAGAAGATGATCTTCCCCCATCACATCCCATCTAGGAGTCCTTGTTGTAGGGTAATTGTATTTCTACCTCTAGGAAATAAAAAAATAATAAATGGAACACCTTTATTTTTTTTAGCTCAGGACTGGGGAAAAAACTTCTTAGAGCACAAGACAGTGAGCCACAGTGAAAAAACAGTCTGGTGTGGCTGCAGGCTGAGTAGAGGGCTTATAGCTGCTGTTTATGCCTGAAGATGAGACACCTTGAGGGTACCTCGAGTGTACCTTGGGTTCAAGTTAAGCCAGGCAAGATTTAGGTTGGATATTAGGAAAAATTTTTTCACTGAAAGGGTTATCCGACATTGGAATAGGCTGCCCAGGGAGGTGGTGGATTCACCATCCCTGGAGGCTTTTAAAAAAAGGGTAGAAGTGGCACTTGGGGATATGGTTTAGAAGTGGTTTTGTCAGGTTAGGTTAATGGTTGGACTCAATGATCTTAAAGGTCCCTTCCAACCTTAACGATTCTAGGATTCTATGATTCTACTGCCTGAGCCCAATTTGGAGTCTGGGGTGTGTTTCCCCAGCAGTGCTGCTGTCAGTCACTACAGACCTTGTGACTTTGTATAGCACTGAGCTTTGCTCTAGAAAAGGCACAGGAAAGGCTCACCTGTCAGTCAGGACCTTGATAAAATAGGGATAGGAGTGTCTTCACAAATGAAGGAGGTAGCTGGACCTGCAGAAGTTAAGTAACTGAAAAACCTGCAAACGTTGAAATTTTCACCTTTTGAGTTTAGTGTGCATGCTTAATAAGCCTATGAATATTACCATCTCCACCTCTGGGCGGCATAAAGTTAGAGTTAATGATACATGCAACGTAGGATATGTATGATGTGAGGTACATGTTAGAGGAAAATACATACTAGGTGGACCAGGAAAGTCTGTACTTTCCAAGTACCTCAGCCAATGTGGAAAGGAAGAGGGTCATATGCAGATGGGGAATTAGGATAAAAGGAGGCTGCGTCCTCCAGAAATTTTGAGAGATCCCACAAGGGTATGCCCCAGTGGACTCTCTCTTTATTCAAATAAAGTCAACTATGTCCAGGACTCCTCTGTCTCCTTTGTGAACACCGACGTCTGGCAGTGAGATTTTCTGCACAACCTCATTGAAGTCCTGTGAAATAAGTGAGAAGACCCCAGTGACTGTAGCATGAACTAAAAGTTAACTGCATGATATCGGAGGAAATTCAGTCTCTGTGAAAGAGCTGAATAGTGGCTGAGTTGTCTAATTAAGTAATTTGGCATTTTATGGAGTCTTAAACAGTAATTAAAATATTTATGAAAACAAAAATGTTCTCACACAGGTATTAAAAAAGCAAGTTTGGATGTCTAAAATAAACTGCAAAAGTGTTTAATTCTGTAAGCATATCAAGATGTAAATTTTTGCAATACAACTTCTTTTTAATCTCTGTGTACTGACATTTCAAGAGCCTGAGCTATGGGAAACTTTATTGAAGAGCCTATTGTTTTTACCAGTGCACAGAGTGAAAAGAACAAAGCCAAGGACATAGTTTATATTCTGCATTTAAACAACAGTTGATTAGGTGATAACAGTATTAATTACCCACTGGCAGGAGAACAGGTTAGGTAATCAAAAATGTATTTACCGCAGTGTGACTTGTATTGCCATGAGAAAATAGATGGCAGACACAGCACTTTGCAGAGGGAATCTGGACAAACTAGGACTCCTCTCTATCTAGGTGCAGCAGCAGTACTGCCAGCTGGTAGATTGATTTCATTACCACATCATAACTGAGCGCCCAGATTAGGCTGCACCAAGGTAATACCCTCTTTCCAGAGGAAATGGCAAAGCTAGCATTATTGTCAGTATTAACATTTGCACAGAAAATGATGAAATAACAAAGATTACTTCCTAGAAAATTATAAATAAAATATTATATTGAAGCTACTGTTGAACTACATGTTCATAGAATTTATATTTTTGGGGAGATTACAGTTTGCTGGGTTTTTTTAAGCATATAAGATATAGTTTGTGTCATTGATACTGTTTGAAAATAAAGCAAACTCATACAATGAAGCAAATCAAGCGCTAAAGTAAAATTACAGCTGAATATCACAAAATATTAAATCCATGACAAATGATACTTAACATTTTTATGAATTAACTGCAATTAAGGTGTTATCTGTGGAAGAAAGCTCCAGCTCATTTGCTTCCACTGATACTGTATTTGGATTTCATTGAATTGCTCTTTTTTGTGTGTGTTAAAAAAATATGGTCCCAGTTATGACAAAGTCATAGAAATTTATTCATTTAGAAGCACATTCTGAAAATGAGATCATATATGTTTATTAACAGTGTATACAGTTAATTTTACCTATAATTCAGTTACTACTTTCAGAATGTTTATTCAAAATAACCTGAAGTCTCATGATAGCAATGCTGTCAAGAAAATAAATAGCGTAAATAAGAGTGCTCTGAAAGCTAGCTACAAAGTACATTTTGTAGCAAGGAGCTATTGATCGACTCTCCATTTTGATGGGTGAGGTTAGGTGAACCCACGTAACTAGCACTTGACTCAGCCTCTTCTGAGAACAACCCCAGAAGCTAGAGTTCTACTTATGGTTTTCTGGTTTTGCCAGAAATGTAACACCGAGGAATATATCTTCTCATTCAAAAGAATTGGAGGGAGCTCTGAATCTCAGAAGACTGGAGGAATCTTTTTGGATGCTGCTAGCACAAAGTTGCTTTTTTATGGTGCCACAAGTGGTACTTTTCTTTTGTTTGCTGTGTTATTTAATTGTAGTTTTTGTTTCATTTTGTCCTGCCAGAGGCAACTCCTCGTTTATGTTTCATTTGTGTGTCCAGTTATTAGAATCATTACATTAATGCCAGGGTCTTGTCACAATTTCAATTACAACAGCTGTTGCGTACAAGCAATTAGACATCTATGCAGTAGCTTCCTCATTGCTGATTGCCGTTTACCATTCTGTTGCTGCAATTAGACTAATAATTTACACGTGTACTGTGTCTTGCATGCATGGGATCCTGAACAATTAACTGCTCATAACCTCTTCCAAGGCAGATAAAATGCCAATTTATTCACCGTCCCATGTGGAACAGCTGGCAGAGTCTGCCTGGAGCCTGATTTGCCTGCAGAAGGACAAAGGACAGAAGGCAAGTAGCGAAGAACAGTCGCACTGAACCTTGTTTTAAATTGACAAGAATGGAAGGGCAAAGAAAGCTGCTCTGAAGTAGATCTTTGCTAGTCAAGGGTGCAGAAAAAAGTAGTTGAGGGGAAGATAAAAGAACTTTACTTGTGAAACAAGTTGGTGTGGGATCCTGAGGCCTTTGTGTTTGTTGTCAGAAAGCTGAGCAGAATTATGATACAAATAAGTGATATAGTCTTCCCTTCCCCTGCATGCATATGGTGATAGAGGAAAACTTTGTACTGGCATTTTTATTCTGTACAGAAGCAAAGAAAGCAATCTCTCTGCAAATCATGGTTACAAGGGGTTACTGTATACATACGGGGTTTTATTAATGCAGATGTTCGGCTGAAAAGAAACCACAGATCAGACTGAAGTAGTTCTTAAAACTATCAAGCTACTTAGCTGAGGTTTGTTTAAGACGGAGTGAGGGAAATGATGCACTCTCTCCTCCCACAAAATTCAAATTAGTCTAAATGTTTTGGTGTAAAATCCCCCATTCTCTGATTTGTGCCATAAGTCACTGCAGGACAGGATGAACCAGTGTGTTACACGACCGTACTGTGAACTATACTGAATTTCAGCAGTGTTGCCCTGGTTTAGGACTTCACAAAGTGCAGCACAATCTTGTCTCCAGGTACAGTTTGATGAAACATGGGCCTTGGCAGTAACACCAACTAAAGACATTCTCGCTACTTTTCATTCCTGTCTCTGCGTTGCAGTTTGCCTCCCCTCTACCCTTTCTTGGCAGAGGCTGAACAGATAGCTAGGGAACAGCAAGATTACAGTGAGCATACTACAGTAATATTAACCCTCCCTGACCTTTTGTTCTCCAGATTTAGTTTTTTAACCAAGGTCAGTTCAGTGGTCTGGATTACAGATGAGCCTTCAAACAGTTTTGACAAAGTAAGGTGCACTTTAAGGGTAGATGTAAGCAGGCAGAGGAAGAAAGGGAAAGGTGCTGCCAAACACAGTCTCATTGAACTACATCTTCAAGTACAGTGATCCCGAAAGAATTGAGATGATAATTGGAGTTATCCTTCTGATGTCTTGGGGTCTGTGCTACCTGCTTTGTACTATACATAAATAGTTGTACAAGGTACAAAATAACAGAGTAAAATGTTTCATTTTGAATATTTATGTCACCTTTTAGACCAATTCAGATCTTATTTATAAACCCATTTACCTTCATGTAATATTTACTTTTCATTATTCTGTTATATTTCATTATATGTTGTACTGGAACCCATAATTTACACAGTATTTAATTTATCAGCATGATGACCAAGACCTGGGAAGATAGTCTTTACCCCTTAATAATTAAAAGCATTAAACCTCTTGCAAAGTCATTCAATTCAAAATCATCTCTATTTAATGATCCATTGGGATTATCTGACTGTAAGTCACTTTCATAGAAAATTTCAAGTGTTTGAGAAGCTTGTCTTTAGCTTTGCAGAGATGAGTATCTGGATGTCTTAGCATACTGCCTGCTGGTCGTTTTTTAAAAGGTATAGCGTATATGTAATTTTCAAATGTTTTTTCTCTGATTTTTGAGTGGTGCATACAGAGATAACGTCTGAAATTCAAGATACACAGACTATGAATCACATTGATGATCCCCAGTTGGTCTTTGTATATTTCTTTTTTTCCTTTTTTTTTTTTTTGTCCAGATGCTAGAAGTAGCTGAAGACTCCTGATTCTCTGGAAAGCCATACTAGATGAAAATACTTCTTTTTTTTTCAGCTCCTCAGAAACTAACAATTCTTCTTGGCTACTTTCTGTTAAAGATTACTGACAGGGTACTTAGAGGTATGATATAGTGGATAAGGCATGGAAATGAAAAGTAGATATTTATGTTTCAGAGCCACTTGTGCCACCAGTTTAATCTCTGACATCTGTCACCCACCTCTCACCTGCCTCCTTCAAGGGTTTTCTCAATTTGTATTTATACAAAGCTGATCCCACAGCTATTATCTTAGCTGAAGCACAGGGGGTGGAAAGACAAGCCTTCAGAGTTGCAACAGTATGAAATGAAACTTCTGGACTTTCAATTCACTTTGCCAGCATATATTTTCTATAAATCACTCCATGAACTGAAAAGTAGATTCCCAATATTGAACATAATTGGAACTAAAATGGCATGGAAATTAGTTTGATTTTTTTCAATCCTGAGTGAGACTTCTGCATTTTAAAACCTGAATGGTAAATAATATCGTAAAAAATATTACAGACATAACTTTCTGTATGTTGTGTCACTGTCTGGCCTTCTGTTCTTGCTAGTAGTGAAAGTCTGGCAAACAGTATTGTACATAAGATTTCTACCACTTATTTTCCTCAGGTTGAAATGGAGATTTGTGGTGGTAACCTATGAGATGCTATCACAAGGAATTTTTCTGGCTAGAACTGTACGAAAATTCAGTAGCAGTCAACATAAAAAAATTGTTCTTACCCTTTTATGCACGTTAAATAGTTATGACCTTTGAGCTGAAGAGAAAGACACAGTATTGAAGCCACCTGCTGCAAATTACTTTCAGATATCTTGCTTGTCTTGATAATGAATTGTGAGCAATGAGTTGGACACTTATCTTCTCTGGCAGCGAGGGAGAATATTCCAGCACAAGAAAATTAATTATTCCTGGTGCATGTATGCAACAGCAACAAGATTAACATTTACACCCACTCTTTTCTTTGAGGAAGAAGTGATTTTGATAATTTTATTATTTAATCGTCTAAACATGCCAGGGATAGATCTCTATTGAAGTTTAAGGCTGCGATAGTGTGCCAGAATTTTGAAGAAAATTTTCATACACATTTCCAGAAACTGAATGCGCCACAAAGACTCTGCATCTCCAGAGCTACAGATTTATTAAAATGAACTAGGAGGATTTCATTTTCTAAACTGAGAGACTTAGATCAATTGGTGGGAAGACTAACCATAAAATGAGTTGAGAATAAGCATTCAGCCTGCTCACTGCATTCTTGATAGAAGGTCCTTTTTACTAACCTTACGTTCAGTTCAGCAGTTTTTCTGAGTTTCAGCAAGTGCCACACACTTTTGCTGGATCTCCAGCAGTTTTTTTCATTCTGTCACTTCTGACATTTGTCTATGTGTCTGTTCCATTGTTCTCCAGAATCTTTTTTGTGCTCTTACACTGTCTCATGCCCTTTTTCAGTCACTGCTTGTTCCCTCTTTGTCAGGAAAGTCACCCACATGAGCAGTCTCAGGAGTGCTTTGCAGAGACATTTCGCCCCCCTGCTCCCTAGAGGGTTTCTGCTGGCTGCAGAGGTCAGCAGGCAGAACAAGGGAAACAGGAGTGCTCTTCTGCCCAGCCATGCTCTTTTAATAGAAGAGATTAACTGTTAGCGAACCAAGTATCATCCATCACAGAAAGCAACATTTGCAATTGGCTTTTGAAGGGAAATTTTGTTATTTCCAAAATTTTACTTCTCTTGTGTGGTTAGCTTTGTGGTGTTTCACTGGGATAGCTTTTTTTTCTGTGGTGAATTCTGGTTTTGAGGAGTAGGAGGAAAATCCATTTATATTCTGTTGGATTTAAAACCACAGTACAATATGATTGCAGTAATTTTGAATCCAAACATATGATTTCTACGGCAGCAGCCTGTGGAAGGTTCATTATATGAAGAGTATAATCATGTTTAAGATGCTTGTGCTGCTTTGTAGGTAATGTTTCAAAGTAAAGAAAGTTTAGAAATGAAAAAAAAGCATCAGGAAACAAAACCTTTTATAGGGCTTCTTCACTTTGTGCAGAGTTGATGAGAAGAAGGAGCTTCATCATATCATGTGATGGTTCATTACTTGCTAAATGAGTCATAACTGTGCCCACTTGGACAGCCAGCTCACACTGCTCTCAAAATCACAGCAAGGTTTTCTCTTGATGAGCCTCATAGGCAGTTATTTTATCCTCCTCACCTTAACACTGGTTCTATGCACTGTAGGATTTTTCTCACAGCAGACTTTGTGATAAAAAATGGGAGCCAGCTGGAAGCAATAGCAGTTCTGGCACCAGAGGTCAAGCACCAAGATTTTCTTTTCCAGATATGCTGTTGTTCTTGTTTTGGACAAGTGGCTCCATTTATAACTATTACCAGCCAGAATCAACAAAACTTTGTTTTATGCTATGGAGTAGACAATTTCAAATATGCATTGCTTTGCAGAAGTACATGCAAAAAAAATGTGATGTCAGGCTTGCTATTCTTTGCATGCTGGACCTTCACACTCCTGAGCAGCATTTGCAATGGTTTTGCTATTCATATTGGCAGATACACTGTCCATAGGTGTAATGACAGGAGGATAATGCATGCCAGCTGCTCTGGAAAGAAATCTTCCGGTATGGAGCAGCATTTCTAGATATGCTGGTATCTAGAATGTGATATCTATATGTCAATATTTGGTGGTTTGTTTTTTTTTACAGTAACTGCAAACCAGAAAAATAACCTAATCAGTGCTTATGAGACAGTCTTTCAGAGGTTTTCATAATGATATGAGCATGACAAAAATATTTTACTTAAAATGGCAATGCCCATAGTGATGGACACTGAACGCCTGGTGTTCTTGCATCAAAATGACAGCCCTTACTACTTTTCTTAACTCACATGATGTGGAATATATACTTATGTTTCATACAATTGTATGAGAACTTCAAGACATATATCGAGATTATTGATGTACAATTTTAAAGTATGGTAAGTAAGTTCTAGATTAATTCTGTTGGTATGGTGTAAATATACACAATTTAATTCTAACATTGCCTACTTAAAAATGCCTGTAATTCATTAGTCTGTACTTTCTTTAGAAATATGTTTTAATATATTGCATTTTTTTATTTTTATACATTTTTATGATAGCTGAATGCGCCTATTTCTTAGCTTTCCTCCCAAAAAATCCAAATGCAAATGGATATAAATATTTTTTAATGGAAAATGTATAAATATTAAATTAAAGTTCAAAACTGGGGTAGACAAATACAGAACAACTGCAACATAAAATTTCAGATCATATTTTGTAGGAAGCCCTTACTTTGAGGGTACCTCCCATGTACCAGAAAGCAAAAAAAGACCCAAACTGTACTTAGGAGGAACCACACAGTTTCTTAGAAACAAAAGCAAAACTATGTGTTGTAGAATGAGTGACATGACAATTTTCTGCCTATAACTTCAAAAAAGTTATGATCACATTAAGTACCTAAATTTCCATTTATACTTGCTTCAATGTACCCATCAAAATGAAATGTGTAGATATTTTCAAATATTTACAGCTGCTGGGGCTTAACTGGACCCTCATGATAATTAATACCAGGGACAATAAAACAGATACTTTTACTGTTTCATTTTCTCACATTTTTCTCCCTTTAGCAAATGTTTCATATATCTGTGCTATGAAGAGGGGATTTTTTTTCTTTGTTTGTTGCTTTTTTCTTTTTTTTTTTTTTTCCCCTAGTGATTTACTAGACTGACCAGGAGATTCAAAATCCTTTAATGGCTTCAACAGGATGTATTTGGTCTGGTATAATGTCACAGTGCATTATAGAGGTATGGACTATGGATGAGTAAAACAACTGACCAAACTTGACTGAGTCCAGCATCTGAATAAGGTGACATCTAGGCACCATGACTTCACATCACTAAAGAGCACTTAGACACAAGGCCTGGTTAAATGCTCCTTTTAAATATGTGAAGTGTGCAAAGAAGCGTGGGATGGCAGCTAGGCAACTGTCCAAGAAATGTCCTTCCATCTGTTACCAAACCAGCACTACGGTACTACTCACTGAAGAGGGAGTCCAGAACCTGCCTTATCTTGTCCAGAAATATTAGTGCAAATCATTTTAATGTGTAGAAACTAAGCTTGGGGTAAACTGACTCTTGCAAGACAAGCACAAGACCATCCAGGGCAAAGGAAAGAAGCATGTGAAAATTAGAAGAGGCTTTTTAAAATGGTTTAAGAAACAGTACTCTTTTTCTTGAGTATTAAAAACAGCCTAACAGTACCAGCTCTGCTTCCAATTTTTAAAATTGCGGAGGGATTTCCGGGGGGACAACTGCATAGTATTAAATTCTAAAACTTGTTATTAAAAGTTAGAGGCCTGTTTGCATTGGCTACTCTAGGTCCTTGAAAGCGATATGATGTCTTCAGTGCTATTATTTTATTTTCCTTCCAGTTCTGTCATTGCAATACTGAACAGAGGAAGAATTGTTCCCTGGGACTCAGTCTCTTATGCTTAGAAATCTTGCAAAATCATACAAACTGTTAATATATCATAACTGTATTCAAACACAATTATAATTTGCAACTTAATGGAAGAGCAGAAAGTCATGCATATAATTTACAGCCATTTTCTTTTCATTTATCAGTATTGCAGTAGATGCTAATTAACCTTTTTTGTCATTCACTCTTGGCATAGATGGTGAAGATGTTACAATTTTGTTCTACTAATTCAGTTATCTTTACAATGAAGTTGGAAGGGAATATTTAGAACTCAGGATTGCGACTAAAAATGCCCAGAGGTTATACATCTCATCTGTCAGTGAGGGCTTGTTTGTCTGGTGTTCCCTAACGGGCCTCTTATTCATAAGATTTCAAGCAGGTATTGAATTGTACTGCTTCGCTACAGCTTCCCTTTCTGATACTTTTTTCTAGAGAGTTTCTATTCTTTTGTCCTTCTGAATATAAACTTTAATTTAAAAAATAATTAAAAATTATTTTATATTCACTGGAAACATAAGTATGCTTTATTTATGTTGCTATAATTACCTTGATGTGAAACACTATTGGAAACATATCTGGGTTTATGGGTTTATTTCCCTTGTGTTTCCTTCAGTGTTTTCAGCTCATCCAGTGTTTTCTTCATCTAGCTGTATCAAGGTAAAAAAATCCATGCTCCACGCCTTCAAGAATATTTCATGAAGAGTGATATTGAGTTATCTATCTCAGTCCAAAAAGACATCTACAAATGCAGCAAAGACATAAACTAAGTCTGCACTAGGAAAGATGACCACCTGAGTGAGTGTTTCCCTTGACTGCAAGCCAAATGAAGTGGAGAAGTTTGTGTCCATGCAGTTCAGAGCTCTCTTCTAGAACCCGTTGTTGTGTTCATGGTACTTGGTATAGTACCTGTCCTATATGTGTGACTAGGATGCTTCATTATAGAAAAGATCATGTGAGCTATGCTCATTCATCCTTCACTCTAAAATTAGAGCATTTACTGTAGAGTGACAACACATTCCTCTACAGGTTGCCGTAGTCCACTGGAAATGGACCAATGATGAAAAAAAGCAGAATTATGAGCATGCTTTAGTATCTCATTTGGTAAACGTCTGCTTTTGTTTGGGGTTTTGTTGTGGTTTATTTGTCCTGATTTTTATTTTATTCTGCTTAGGATGGCTTATATTTTCATTACCTTTAAGTAAATCTCCTCTGATATTGTTCTGAGGGAGTGTCCTGGTTTGAGGTAAAACAGGACCGGGAGTTAAACAAGACTGAAAGCCTTAGGTAAGCATGATTAAAGTGTATCAGTGTATGTTCACTGGGTAGCGGTAACAAGCAAACTGCACCAGTGTGAATTTCCTAATGCACATAGGGCTTGAATTCCGCGCAGAAATATTCCTGATGGGTTCGCTAAGGAATATTTGAGAATAGGACAATACGCTTCTAAGGTTGCCCCATATTAGGAAATTTCTCCTGACATTTTACACATTGTTAACCCTGCACCTGTCCAGAGAAGAGTAGCTTTAAATGAAGTCCTGTGGTCCTTTATGTCATCTGTATATATCTCCTATCCTTTCACATAGGTTGTCTCAAACATTAGTTTTGAGAACTAATTTGCACCAGTAAAAGTTAAGTTTTGAGATGGAGGAAGCTGGGAACATTTTAATGAAAGGCAATCAAGTATTCAGTTGTCTCACATCATATTCTTATCTATTGCTTCATTGCAAATATTTTGTTATCACAAGTAGTGGTGGTTTCATCAGCTAAGATGAAATTAAATACCTTGGGACAGGGGTAGAGGGGCAAGCCTTGCAGTATTTAATTAAGAACTGGCCTTGTTTTTTTTTTATTATTTTTGAAACAAAACTTTAAGGAATAGAGGATCTCCCTTCGCTTTCCTCCTTCAAAGTTCCTAATTCCATCTTGCTTATTTTACTGGTCCCCAGGCCCTTCTGAAAACATCTGTTACTCCTATCTTGATAGCTGCAGTGTTTCTACCATGGAATAATAAGCATGCTTCATTACGGGTGCACAGAGAGTGTAGGCATTTGCCAGAACGAAGCTGCAGATGCAGCTTACCCTGCAATTTCCTACTGAACCAAGAATGCTGATTGAAAACCAATGGATGAACCTCCTCATGAACAATAGTCAAATTACCAGGAACTAAGGATACTGGAATTGGCAGATCTTAAAGACTTCTGTGGTTTTCTTGAATCAGGCTGCCCTTTCATTTCATCAGAAAAAGTAACTAATTTGCAGTTAGTTTTCATAGCTGCTAGGTCATATCCAGTAGACCATTACCAGGAAAGTATGGTCTCTTCAGAGCAAAGAATTTGAACGTGTAAAGCAAACTGATTCATGTCAAAGATGAGAAGAACTATGTTGCTGTTTGCTCAAAAAATAATAAGTGGTTTCAGACTCTGAATTTTTTTTTTGGGGGGAAGCTTTTATTTCTAAGAGTAATATCTCTTAAAAAGTGTAATCGCAGGCATCAGCTTTGCATTGTGCCCCCTCTTCTTTCATAAATCATCATTTTACTCTCTTAAGAGGAGAAATAATATGGTTAAATCAAATATCCTTCACTCCAAAGATTTCCATTAGAAGAGGTTGGCAGAGGTGATACTGGCTCATTGAAAGGTCAGTAATAATTTCCCAAAGCTACTGCCATTTTAGTTTCATAACTATTGCCACTTTCATTTTATACATTTTTGTCATACTGAGACCCCATAGTTATGTCAATGATTTTGTCTTCCAACAAGTTTTCCAGTATTGGGATCCTTCAGTCATCACATATTTCAAGTTTGTTCTGTTCTATGCCACTGGGCAAGTGTCAAGATGCATACCCAGACATATGACAATGTTTTTGTATTTTTTCTTTGCGGTCAGGAGAAAATACTTAGTTTCTATTTTACTAGTTACTTACATATCCTATAAGTTTAGGCTGTGTTGGTCCTTATCTTCACTTTCTGCTCCAAATTTTCAAACTTCAAACTCCAAGATATTTTATAAGGAGCAGAACTAGGTAAGGCCAGTTTCACTGGATTTATTCCAAATCTTTTCTAGCCATGTCCCAAACTGTTACTACTTCATCTCCAACCTTGTTTGCTAGAACCTTAGCTTTCATCCTTTTCTCTTTTTCTCCTCCAGGTAAGCTTTTATCTTCCAAGACCCTGGTAACAGTGCTGAGCTGAAACTGAACTATTTTCATGTAGTAGGAGCAGTCACCTGTCTACTCCTGTGCCTGTTTTCATGAAATTTGTTGGAACTTAATAGCTGTGAGACGTCTACTTCTACGCTAAATGTGGTAGAAATTGAAGAGTTGCTTCAAGATTACCAAGGAAAGCATTAGCAGACCACATAATCTATATCATACAGAAATAAAACGGGTTCTTTATAAGGAAAACTATCATTAGGGCATCAAGAACAACAACTCTCAGAATTTTGTTTTTGTCAGGTGCTGAATAAAAATCAAATTGGTAATTATTGAAACTAAAAATATCATCATGATTAAAATTTTCTCTTGTGCTCTAGAAGGTTTGTTAACATGTGTCACTGACATTCAACCCTCAGCTTCTAAGGGCCTTCTGAGTAACAGCCCTACTTTCCAGCTATCATCCACTGTCCCCAGTTTGGATTCACCTTCATATTTAGTGACGTTACATTCTTTTCCATCAGGTCATTAATACAAGTGTTAAACAGCATCCGTCCCAGTATCAACCCCTGATGAATACCAAGAATAACAACCTGTGAACTGCTCGTCATAACTTTTTGACCCCAGTGGTCCAGCCAATTTTCCTCAATTTCCTTTGCTGTCAGTATCTTACCAATCTGGTGGTAAAGATAACGTGAGAGATTGTGTCAAAAAAACCTTCTTAAAGTTAAGGTGACCAACATCCACTGCTCTCCCCTTACCCAGAGAACCAGTCATCTCATCTTAGAAGACACTCAGCTTGATCAGGTGTGACTTGATTTGCCCTTGGTATATCTATTGTTTCCAGTAACTTTTTTGTCAGTTATGTGCTTGGAAATGGCTTCCAGGATAACCTGTACCACAGTTTCCCAGGGCACCAAGGTAAGGCTGACCAGTCCATAGTTCTCCAGATACTCTGTCTTTCCCTACTTGAAGATGGGTGTGACACTTGGCTTTGTTTCTGTCATCAGGAATGTGCCACAGTCACCAGGATCTTTCAAAGACAAAATAGAGCAGCCTCACAAGACAATGGCCAGCTTCCTCAACACCCTCAGCTGCAGCCCACCTGGTCTCATGGGCTTAGGTATGGTCTGTTGACTTAAGTACTATCTAACTCTGTCTTCGCCTGTGGTGGGAGATGCCTGATAACCCCAGAAACTGCTAGTAGGCTCAAGGACGTGGAAAGACTACGAACAGACCCTAGTAGTAAAAAACAAGACAAAGAAAAGGCACTGAGGACCTCAGCATTTTTTCGTGCATCAGAATAATATTCAGTCAGCCCTGAAGTGGTCAGACAGTTGGACTATATGATCGTTACAGGTCCCTTCCAACTGAACTATTCTATGCTATGCTATGCTATGAGTTTAGTAAATAGGTACATAAAGAAAAAAGAATAAGTGATAGAAGATGACTGAGCATGTGACGAAATGAGAGTAGGAATGTGTAAAAAAGAATGTAAGACATAGACTGAAAATAAAAAATTGGAAAAGTACATAAAAGGTAAATAAGGCACCTTTCAATAAGCTATGTAGCAAAAGTCATTGTAGAGGACAGAGAAGACTGAAGGCTAGATAAAGTCTGAAAATTATTTTTTTTCACATCAGTTCTTTCAAATAAAAAAGGTGAACATATGTATAAGACAATTATTTTAGGAGGGAAAAGAAATGCGAAAGTAGAATAGGATTACAGTATGGGCATGTGATGAAAACTGAAGCATGTGTAGAGAACTGATTCAGGAACAGAATCAATATCAGCAAGTCTGATTTCAAAGTATGGCCTGTTCCTGTGCTCTCAGAAGGTCAGCTCTGCTGGCCCCATTGCCCCCCAGGATGTCTCCCATTGGTTTCCTGAGTAGATCGTGAACAAGCCCAAGTCTGGTCTCCTGAAGCCCGAGAATGTGGGTTTATTATTTGCCTTGCCCGCTTCTCTCATGATCTTAAACTCTACTATCTCATATTTAACTGCTGTCAAGGCTGCCATTCGCCTTTACAACATCTATCCATTCTTCTTCATTTATGAATAACCAGTCCAACTAGGAGCACCTCCCTTAGTTGACCCATCAATCAACAATTCATTGGTTCATTACTCATGATCAGTTGTCTTTGACAGTCTCCAGAAATATCCTGAATTGCTTGCGTCATGTCACATTGCCCCTCCAGTAGATACTGAGGTGGTAAGTCATGGGATTAATTGTGTAAAAAAATCAGGTATTTTTACTGAATTCAAACACTGATCTTTTCCCTTTAAGACCACTCCATTGAAAAAATATGCAGCAGAAGACTAAGTACATTGAGTGAAAATCTCTCTGGGCAACAACATATGTAAACCTACTTGGGCATGTACAATTACCTGAAAGGATTATACTGAAAGTTAATTGTGTCCATCAATAGTACAGTAAAAGTAAAGGACAAGGAGCAGGGTTTGCATTACAATTGTTTGGTCCACTAGTAGTGTCTGACAGAAGAATTTTCCTGTATTCATGAACATGAGTTAAACATTTATACCTGATTGGCTGGCTACATATACCATTACTTTGCAAATCTTTAAAAGGCACGTGCTGAATTTGTGAGCCAAATGCCAAACTGAAGACATTGAGTTTTTTTAACTTTTCTTGGCAGCATAATGTTTGGTTATACCACAAATTAAAAGTTCATACAGATAAAACAAGAGCTCCCCAAACAGGATACTGAAACTGGACTAAAAACATGTTATAAAAATTAACTGGTTGTGTCACGCTACTCCAGTAAAAGTAATATTAAAACTACTAGCCAGGCCATTCTCATACAAATGGCCTGTAACAAATGAATATGTTTTATATTAAATTGTTCTGTGAATGTAATGAGTAAACAAAAGGAGCTTAAACATGGTGATTGACATACAGTTCTGGTAGCTAAGTTTATCTAACCTGGATACAAGTAGTCATATCGAAATCCATGGTTTTGCTGAGCTGAGAGATATATCAGCTGCTCGGATTGTGTGGCTATATCCTTTGGTACTTTGCCCTGTAGTAAGATGAGCCACTTTATATGGTATCTTTTCCCATCCAAGTGTGAGATTTTTCTTCTATCATCATGGAGAGCTATGCAATATTGCTGCAGGACTATGAGACTTATGGTGGTTGGCCTGTGTTCCCATTGCAAAATTAGCAAGTGGTCAGCATAAATGAGTGGTTTTGTCCTACTGGGAAAGACCACATGGGAGCTGTCAGATCTGTAGAGGGATATGTCTCTTGCTGAGGACATGAAGCACAGTTCTCTGTGACAAAGGTAGCAGACAGTCTTTGAGCTAGAATCACTCCCTGTATGCTTTCTGTGACTGGAGTTGGAATTTCATTAAAGACATGACGCCACCAGTGTGGAGCTACAAAATATAAAATTTAAGAAGATAACAACACGGTTCTACTCCTGACAAGAAAAGAAAACAGCTCATCTTTCAGGAATTATAGGTGCTACTGTTGTTTACCTTGAACGTTGTCAAAAGATTTTCCTGGAAAAGTAGACAAAATTATTTTTTTAAGTATCCTATCTCAAGAGCAAGTATAAGTAAGACCTTACAGTTCCAATTGAAATACTTGTTCATGGTGATAAAAGTTGTATTAAAATGAAAGTATAGAAATTGAAGCAAGATTTTTTTTTGTTTCCAACCAGTTATTCTGCATCTTTGCTGGTTAACTGCAGTTGCATTGCAACAGATGCATTTTCCCAGATCCAACCCCTGCAGGAGAGAGCTGAACATTTGGAACATCTGTCGTTCGATGAAAATAGGATAATTGCTACATTCTCCTGGTAGTCTTAGTTGAGTTAGTACATAAAAATTCAGAAAAAAGATGAAAGAAATGTAGGAGACAGGTGGATATTCAGCAAGGAAAACTCCCCCTAGACCTTTAATAAATGCCAGAATTGTGTACATATATATTTCTGTAAATGTGCAGGAAATTCAATTTCCTTTGGGTATGAATAGTTTGGACTCCTCTAACAAAATAAGCTCATTAGCTCTAGGTGTGATTATGAGAGAGACAAAGAAAAAATGTCTTGGAAAAAATATGTTCTAATGAAGAAAATATGAAAATGATACATACGTTAGCCAAATAAAAAAATTACCACTGGGTAAGAGAACGACTCATGCCGTTTTGTTGTATTAACAAAGAGAATATAAATGGAGAGCAAAACAAAACCAATTGAACAAAAAACATTTCCAGGAAAATGAAAATCATTAAGGATCCCCCTCTCTCTCTTTCTCTCTCCTTGGAAATAAATCACCTTTATGTATCATTTGAGTATCTTGGGAAATTTGTTTCTACAGAAGGAATAAAAAATTATCAGAAAAAATAGTTTCTATTGGACTGCTTAGGATTTTGAAATAAAGAATCCCTAACTGTCTAAGAACTGCATGTACAAATGACATACATGAACACTGATGCTGGTGCTTATTCATTATTTTGTTTAAGATGCCTCTCATGATGCAAATAATTTATTTAAAACATTTGTGATTTTCTTGACATTTGGGTGTTTATAAGAACTCTGGTAGAATTGCTTCTCACAACCTTGAATACAGCATGACTGATCACTGAAGTTTTGGTGGAAACTTCCTTAGGGGTATGGCACAGTGTTCAGGATACATCATCTGGTGTCCACAAGTCATCTCACTTATCCTTATCCCTGAGGAGGTCTCAGAACATGGAAATGTATCTGATGCCTTTGATACCTTTTCCCACAGTTCTTTAAAGATGCAACAATGGTGTTCTACTGTATAGGAACTTTGACAGCATGACTCCATATAAACCTATATTTTGCAAATTATGTTCTTTGGTAGTGCCCTTAAAAAATAATTTTATTTCCCAAAGGAAATATGTTAGATCTAGTTCTTGTTGCCATGGTATACCTTGTATCCATTTTCCAACACTTTGGCTCATGAAGCAACAGCACTTGATAAGCATCACTAGAACATTGGTCTTGCCTTCCTCAGTGTCCTGCTTTTATCTGTAGATTTCCATCTGATACTTCAAAAGAAAGTGAAAAGTCCCTCCCCTTTTACCTGCTCAGTTAAGATTCTGTGGATAAAAACATTTGTTTTTCAACCTTTTCCGAATAGTACTTGGATCTCTGCAGTGTGAGATTTGATTGCTTATCCTCAGAGTCAGGACCTCATGAAGAACCAGTCTTTACTGAGGGAGTCTTTACTGTAAGGGAGAAATATGAAGCTGCTGCTTATTCTGTCTCACTCTGTATTTTCACCTGCTCTCCATCTTATTCTTTCCAGATTCTGACTGTGAATAGTTTCTAGATTGCAGGGACCTATGGAAACCAATGTTATCATCAGACTAAATCATTCACTTCTAGCTTCCTTTCAGCTGTACTGGATCTCCCCTTCTCCTGCTATGAGTCTCAAGACGAAGGGACAGAGGAGAAGAGTAGGAAATTACTAGCCCCACTGTGAGTTCCGGTGATGTTCTCCCTCTGAACTGCAGCTGAACAGTAGAACTGATGCTTTAGGTAGTTCCATAGGCCCTTCCTCCTTTACTTCCTCATTGAGGTCTATTTGTAGCTTCCGGACTTCAAATACACTTTATTTCAATCCCAAACAAAATATGATTTTAGCTGGTTGAGCTGAATAACATCCTGAAGCCTGTTCTATAGAAAGAGATGCAACTTCATGCTTAAGAAATGATTGGGAAATGTATTCCATTCCTTTCTGAGCACGTTCAGAAAAGTCACTGGACCTACCAAACAGTGTCTGAATGAAGGAAACCTCTCTTATGATATCGTAGAGTTTATTATGGGTACCTAAAAAAAATAATAAATGAGGATCTTGTAAAGAAGGAATGGGATCTACACCAAGTTCCAACATCTTTAGCTTGCATCCAGTTATGATAATCACAGGGACCACCTGTGTAGCTGACAGAGTTGGTAGAGCATCTGCTTCTTCTTCTGCCAGTTTTGCACACAGAAATGTTGGGACACATCCTGACAGAATGAAGTGCAAAGAAGAGGTGATGGCACTGCAATACAATCAAAGAATCAGGTCTCAGCCTTAGTAAGAGTCACAGCCTCCCTTCCTGCAGACATCTCAGTAAGGATCATGCTGCTTTTTCAACCCGTATTTCGAACAGCATCCTTAGGTAGTGAGGTGCTTTATCTACGTTCACAGCTTTTGTTGTACACCCTGCTGCTCCTCTGTTCTTCCATGAGAATCAAGTTATCGCCTACTGTCTGCTTCACTATTCAAAAAGACATTAGAAAAAGGCCAGAACTAAAACGTTTGTGAAAAGTGTTGAACACGGTTTTCTTGTAAAACTGAGTGCCACTTCCACAGCCAGCAGTCTCCTATGCTTCTGCTCGTATAGATTTACACTGTAAGTGGTATACATGCAGCTGTGCCTTTATACTCAGCAAAAGATGCTGGAAGTCTTATTACTAGAGTGCACCTGCTGATAAACCTCCTAAATGTTTAGCTATGGATTTTAACTATACACTGTGTTAGTGTGATGGTGCAGGTCTAGAGTAGTCCCCTCTGCATTTCTTAGTGTATCATGTATAGGACAATTGAATAACAGAACCAAAGAATGGTGACAATTCTGTAACTTCTTTCTATACAAACTTAATGTGGATACCTTGGTGGTATGAGTGTCACTATGAAGAATATACAGAGTGCAGTGTGTAACAACTGAGGATGTTGCTATAAAATTTTTGCCCACCCCAACACGTTTGTATCAGCAGCTAAGACCTTGGAAGAAATTAGATCGAGGGATAAGTGCATGCCACATCCCATGAGAGAGAAATAGACACAGTCTGAAATAGACATGGGCTGAGAATTTGTAGAAACAAATGCTGTCAGACTCCTTTCTTTTATTCCCCTGCTGAAAATTCATTTGTTTCCCTCTTTTCCTCAGAAAACTAATATGGTTTGACAGTGTGCTTTTAGGCTACTCTTCAAGATAATACTGATTATTTTGAGTTATGATCTACAACAAAAATCCATGAAGAAGTTCTTATAATTGGGATGGGGCTTTTGTTGAAAAAAAGATACGTCTAAGTTATTGCAAGTTCTTTCAGCCTGATTTCCCGCCAGTAAGCAGCTAATGTGAATGTGGTCTCCACCATTGATCCTTCTGTGTTTGGTAGTGTTTCTCAGTACTTATAAGCCCACTCATCAATTTAACACAGATTTGACAAATAGTTAGAAATCATAAAGAGCTGAAGTTTCTGTACCTTTTTTGAAAATAACAGGTTGGTACAAAGGAAAGAGCCAATATAAAGCTTAAACAGCTACCTGTTCAGCTTTTGCTGCCAAGGGGCTCGTCAAGATGGTAGTGGTAGGTGTCTAATCAGGTGATGATTTCTGTACTACTCAAAACTAACTGCAATACTTACCATCTTTTTTTCCCCTCACAACTAAGAGACACAGAAAAGAGTTAAGAGATATTAGCAGGATCTGAAAGACAGGAGCTCAAGAAGGATTTTTCATCTGGAGATAATATGGTGCTGTAGCTAATATGGCTTACAATTTCATAATTTCATTGAAAACCAAACTTTGTTATTTCTAAAGCTCATGAAACATGTCATCAGTTTTCTTAAAATCCACATGTCAAAAGTTATATAACTTCACTTACTTCACCTGTGTATTTCAAGTTCTGTCACTTACAGAATTCCCTCAGGCTCTTAAAAAAATCCTAATAATGCAATAGGAATTTCTTGCAGTACTGATAAGAGGAAGCTACCAGGTCTAATGTTGTAAGCAGCTTCAACTAAGTTTTATCTGTATTTATCAATCAGCAAGATTTTTATGGTCAGTTAATACTGAGTCTTGGAAAAATATTTCCAGCTGGAAACTTGTAAAATCACATTTTGAATCTATCTTTCTTTTTTTAAATAGTGAATTTTCACAGCTTCTTTTATAGCTTTCCAAATTTTGTATACTGACCTTCTTGAAGTTAAGAGTTAATTTATTTACTTTGCTGAATTGGGGCATTTATAAACTCAAGGTCTGGGAAGATGTTGATATGATGGTAAAGAAAATAAAAAAGAATTGATTTAATTTTATGTAAACCATAATATATTATACATTTTCTCCATTATTTACCTAGATTTACTACTTTATGAGTCTGAAGTCTTTTGGAAGTGAAGGAGATGTTTCCTTCTAAAAGACCGCATGAGATATAAAGTAACATTGAATTTGCAAGGTAAGGAAGTTGTCTCTAGTAAGACTGAGTTTTTAGGTAAAATTCTAGTAATAATGCTAGTGAGCTCCATTAACACAATATGCAGCACTCCTTATGATTTCCCATTCCATTTGCTGCTCAAGCTAGTAAATAAATTAGCATAATTTAGAATAAATTCAAGGAATAGAGAGACTTAAATGAGAAGTTAACTTTAATGATAGACATTTTAGGTCATACATATACTGCCAGAGAAAGTGAGCTTATAAAAGAAAGAAAAATATATGCTTTACTTGGAGTGCTGCTAGCTGTGACAGTTTCTCCATACTTTGTGGCTGCAAAGTTCAAGGATCTTATATCTGGGGTGAACAAAACAATCTAGATGACTAAACCACATAATTAAATGACTATTGCTCTTGATATTTAATGGTTAAGCAATATCCTAGGACAGTGGATCGTAAGGAACATCAAGGATTTTGCTCTGTTGAAAAAGAACAGCTTCTAGAACAAGAAAAAGGTGATCCTGGATATGCATTCTGTACCTAGAAGACTGATCAGACACTTGTCAACTTAACTGCCAATAATCCAGAAACAGCTAACCTGAGAAAACCAAGCTGTTTTAAACATAGCAGCCTTCATACCATTGGATACAATAAAGGGAGAATCTATCTTCAGGGAGAAGAAAATTCAGCTGCAGTCTCCCTTTCTGTGCTAGACACTCACCAAACAGTGACCTGGATTATCTTTTGGGTGGATATTTTGAGAGCAACTTCATTAACTTTATCCAGTCACCCTTGGAAAAATATTTTGTTTAGAGCATTTTGTTGTCAAAATAGCATTCTTCATTACCCTATTCAGATGATTTTTTTGAACATTTAAACATAGATGAATGTCAGAATTGATGCTATTAAGTTGAGAACCCTGGAGTGTGCATCACAGGCTTTTCTAAGGCAGTCTAAGAGCTCAGTGCATCAAAAAGAATTGCAGCATACAGTTTTTCCGTGATGGAAAGAACTCTAGGAACTGCTTGATAGAGACGTATATTTTTGCTTATGGAAAAATATCATCTTTGTTCCCTTATAATGTGGCCAGTGTCATCATCAATACTTTTCTGTGTCCTCCATACCCAAAAAGTGATTCCTTGTTTTCAATCCTCTCAGGAATGAAGGATCTGGAAGATAATACAGGTTAGGCAACCAGACCACCTTAAAACAAAATGTTCTTAGTGATTTAGGACTTAATGATATACTTGAAGAAAAGTATGTGTTAAGTATTTCTGAGTTATTTACTTTTGTCTTATGATTATTATCTTAATATATGCATACTCATTTTGTGGTAGGTCATTAAGATCTAAAATTGAAGGACTAAATTGCTGCTCTGGTATGAGTAAGTGTTTGCTCTCCAAACATTATATTTGTAATTTTTTTCCTGAAAAGCAATTTTTGTTTGCATATCTAAAAAACAAATATTCCTTATAATTCCTCCCATAACATATACCACATATACCTCACTGTACCAATGTTTATATTAACATTTATCTATTATCTATAAGCAAAGCAAAAATCTCAACTTGAATTCTATATATTTTGAGTGTGTAGCTTCTAATAGTGTTCCTCAGACCAGGCTGGACAGAGAAAACAACACATTTTCCTTTATTTTCTTCATACTTGGAAGACTGAAAGGTTTGACATACATAAAATTCCTTTGATACTAAATGATACCACCTCATTAACACAGTCATTGTCATGCAGGTATCCCGATACAAATCATTAGAAACACCATCTTTCTGAAATGTAATGTCTGATTTTCCTGTCAATTTTCATTTTGGAACAATTACCTTTTTTGTGTCTCTGACAGAATCTTGATTAGTGGCCTTGAGACAACAAAGCTACACATGTGCTCTGAATCAGAAGAAAAAAGGACTTTTCTTTTTTATCTCTTCAGTGACATTTATTAGTGCATGCAGCTTCTCATGTCCTTTGTAAAAAGTTAATGGATTGCTGTAAAGGAAATCCTTTACTTTGTTAAAATCCACTTCTCAGCATTATTTCTGAAGGAAAGACCTAACACAGTACAGACTCTAAATGAAGGTCAGCATTAGACGATAGATATAAAGCAGACAACAAAAAGATGAAGAAGAAAAGATCAACTATAAAAAAGGGTGAGATTTTTAGGAAGTTAAGCTACTGAACAGCAGCAAAAAATAAACAAGAAGGATTTTTAACTTTTAAGAAAAGAAAATGAAGAATGTGGTCTCTGAGTTCTAAGGCAAGTGTTTATTTCATTAGTGTTGCATTAATAACTATGTGCTCTCCCTCTAGTCTTCATAAATTAGCTAATATGATGTACCCACTGTAATAAGAAAAGTACTGCACAAATGTAGAGGAGTGATGTGGATTTCCACACCCACGTGAAAGACATATCAGACATACAAGGAATTTTTTCCTTCTTATGCCTAAAATCAGTGTAAAAGAACTATCTGAAATAAGAATATAAGAGAAAATGAAGCCTGTATTTAACATTCTCTCATGCTTTTAACTTCACTGGATTGAAGCCTTTTATAACAGTGCCTGTTACTCTGATTTTATTCCTGGCCTGTTGTGGCTGACCTGGATTTTCCTGGAGTTCGTCGTCGACCTCAGTAAACTCTTTAATTTCCTTTATTTAGAAGTGCCCAGACCTGAAAAATTACTGATAGTGTACTTCTTGTCTGTATGGGTACTGTATGTATGTGCATGGAAGAACATCTGCTTCTTAGATGGAATATAGCCTCACCCTAGCAGTACAGCCTCTATATTGATATTACTGCATTACAAATAAGCAGAGTTGTCTGGAAAGTCAAAGCATGATATTTCATTTGTAACTAGTAATATTGTAGGTATACAGCTAATTTCCTTCTTCTCACAACTTTAGTTATAGTGTTTGGCTATATTTGTTCGTATTTGTTCATATTGCTCATATACATTTGTATATACCAGGCATTAGAGGTCATTCCATCAATGGTCCTCCTTAACACATGGATGGATGGTTTTACATGGTGTTTCTTCCTTTCAGAAAAAATGGATGAAGGTCTTGATTTGCTGCCTCGCTGTAGCCAACAAGACAGGTGGGAGAAATATATTTGTTCTAGAGTATCGGCAGGTCCTTGTGATAAACGAGCAGGCTAGCAGTAAGATCCACATTTTAGTCCTTGGCCAGCAAGGAATCGGAGCAGGAAGCTTACCACAGGCCAGCACTGCTGCCCTCTTCTTACCTCACTGCAGGTGCTCCGAATGTAGATATCGTTCTTGGATTTATAGCTTATGATCTTCTCTACTCTGATGCAAATTCCATTTCTTTAAGTAAATGAGTGAAATATTTCTCGGGCTAGATGCTGTGGCTTTAAGTATAGTTGTAATGTGTGTAACAGGAAATTTCTAGTGAAATTTCATGTTGTCATACATGTGTAAGAGAAAGAGATTGGGAGCCGACACCTTAAATCTGTTATCACTTCAAGTGGTTGATAGCCGTCAGGACTCGTCTCAGTCAAAAACCGTAGTAACATACATACAATGAGAAAGCACTGTTTGTATTAGCTCTCGCTTTAATATACAGATTAACATAAAACCATCATCAAAAGTTCCTTTTCTGACTAAAACATGCTAAACAGGCACTGAAGAGAGAACAAAAGTTTTAAACTTCATTGAAGTGAATAATTGTTTGCTAGCTATTAAAGTGCAAGAGGTGACTTGATGACTTTTAATGTAACAAAAAGACTTCATGTAGATATTGAAGGGAAATGACTTCAAACTAGTTAGGTGGGTGATCAGACTGCCCCTTAGGTACAGAAAAAGTAAAATAAATTAGAATTTGGAAGAATAAACTAATGATGTGTAAGGAGAAATTAACTGTTAAATCTGTCATATTTCACAGACAAGAGAAGACTTTAAACATATGACCCTATTGTAAGTGGATTAGGTATAACTTTTCAGTTACTTGTACCTATGTCTTTCTTTTTAGAACTGTGTTGCCTGTTTTGATTGCTATTAATACAATTTGGCATTCGTATATTATCTTAACTTGTGTTAAGTGAAGGGAACTGGAAAACACCAATGTCCTCCTCACCCACAAGTGCTGACTCTGTACTGGATCACACCATGAAATGCCCCATGTGCTTTTCTGAACATTTCTAAACCTCCAAAAGACAGCAGAAGAGCTCTCCATTTTAGCTACATCAGTTGGGGCAGAGGCAGTACCAAGAGGATCAAACAAAATAGAAATGTCTTTCAGTGGTTGCTGGTGACATGTAACACTCTCTGGCATACATTGGAGTACAGGTTTGAGCCATGTATGTCAGTTATTCAACGTCACAGATTGTATAGAAGGAACAAAAGCAACTACAAAAAGCCAGTGTCTGCATTTTTTAAATTAGATTTTATTCAATATATGATAAAAACACAGGATGACACAGTGGCTGCTATTAAATAAATAAAAAAGGGGAACAGAAGAAAAAGCTACAGAGAGAAACAAAGTCGTAATAAAATAATGTCCATGGCGATGACTGTATAATTATAAGGATTTTAAAACAAGCAATGACCAAACCAACTAATCAGCCAGACATAACATCAGAGCTATGGCTACTACTGTTATCTAGTACTTGCACATTTTGAGATGAAAATGAGAAAATATATGCTTTGTCACTTGCATAAGTCTGACAGTATGAAATATCAAAACTGGAGACTCAATAGAAAACTTCAAGAGAGAACAATGGGCTGTACAATGTGCTGCTTAGCAATCAGAATGAACCACTTGGCTAAAATGGAAAAAGATTAAACAATTCCTATTTTCTAGCAAAGATAATGGGTTTTCTTGTTTCCCTTAGGGATAGGAAGTCAATTTTCCCTATTGGAGATTGAAATGCAAACCTTTGGACCCCTAAAACTTAAAGGGAAATGTCATTTTCCTCCATTTAATGTTTTTTTTCCCACCTCTTTTGTACAGCATGTTACTTAAATCTACAGAGAATATAGAATATTAGCTATGTTTTATTATGGAAATAAATCATGTCAGAATCTGATTTTATGGAAGATTTATATAGTTAACTTGCACAAGTGAAGGCAGATTTGTTGAAGTTTGTCTCCATTTTCAACTCTTGAGCACACAAACCAATGCTGAATGCTAATATTTAAGAAACTGTAGGCTAACACTGCAGGGTGCAAAATAAAGATCATTTATCCACTAAGGTTTTCTTCTACCACTTGGACTTTCACATAATTAAATTTTAGAAAACTCTGCATGATTTCAATCTCAAGGTACATTTATCTTGTAATCATACACCTTTGCAAAAAATGTTTCATTTTCTCTTTTTTTTTTGTACTGTTGTATTTTAAATCATCATTTTTCCTTCTCAATAGTAGTAATGAAACTTGTATACCAATCATAGACTATAAAGTGCTGAATCCTAAGTCTTTTGAACTAGAATGCAATAATATTCTATGATTTGCTAGAGTGTGTTTGTAATCAGGGATTAAATCATAAATGAGACCTTGGTGAACTTCTAAGGATTTCGTATTCCACAGATAAGCAGCTAGTGTATTATTCAATTATTCCAATCACAGAGGTCTGCGAAACTAGGCTGACCAGTTCACAATGAGTTTATTGCTAAAGGTGGAACACCCAAGAGCAGTGCATGTTTTATCTAAACAGTTTCTGCACGCTTAAAATTCACTGCTTTCAAATTGTAAATTTGTGCGTCTGGTAATTGAACCTGCCTCTACTGAAGTGGCCCTGGCCTGAGGGAAATATTTGAAAGGAAAAATCTGAACTTGGCCTTCCCATTGAATACTTTTGAGTCTTTGGCATGCTCCAGAGTCTTTCAGTTTGAGGTGCCTTGGAGCATCATGACACCACTTCCAAAGTAGACCTTCACCATATTTTTCCTCTTGCAGCTCTGCCGGCCTGCCACTCAGCAGGCAGACAACCCTGTGGATTTCACATGTAGTACAATATACAGGACACTGGATGAATCATACTGTTATGTCCCAGAATGCTGCAGCAAAACACAGGGAAAAGCAGTCAGTTTTGACTGCGGAGGAACTTCAAAAAAGATTTCAATAGTGATCTGTGAGACCTCTTTGTTCTCAGGTTTGTCAGTCCCCATAGATTGGAGCTGGTATCACTGGGATCCAAAGACTTGACCTGCCTAAATGGGAAACCGAACAGACTACCGCTCCCTCACATCGTAAAACTTAAGGTTCAGGTATATGTCATAGGCTCCTTCCATTATCTCTTTGGCATTTGATGCTGTTTGTTTGGATGCTACTAACAAAAATGAGTTCATGCAGTCTGGGGAATGCTTTTTGGGCAGAGAGCGCTGTTTCTGTCTGGGTTTTCTGCTTGTTTGTATACTTGCTGATTGTGCTTGTACACTTGCCTGTCCAAAACCAGCATAGTTGGCTGAGATGGCCTCTCTGCTTGGTAGGTTGCGGGAGTGTGAGGAAGTCATGCAGCGCAAGAGCTGTGAGCAGCGAGTACTGAAGCATAAAATTCCATCAGGCATATGCGTATGTGCAAAATGGCCATCAAAGTGTAGCCGGATGCTATTGTTCCAGGCTGCGAAGTGGTTGGCTGCTGGGAAGACTTGGGTCTACCAACAAATCTGGTACTGGCTGGCAATGTTATTAAAAATTTACAAGCCACATCAGAAATGGAAAACGTAAATGATGTCAGCTCATTCACGTGTTCATGGTGGCAAGGCAGCAGATGGTTCATGTTGGAGGTTTGCCTAATGGCAGAAGCTGAAGACAGGATTCCTTCTAACAAGGAAAGAGCTCTGTCCTGACAAGTATCAGCTGACAGTGTTCTCAGATTGCTTCTCAGGTGTTTAAAAATAAAGAGATTGTACCTGGGCAGAAACTTGGCAAGTGCACCCCGGAGGAGTCTGTCAAAAGATAATATAGGTGCAGACCCAAGATCCACTCTTTTGTTTCATTTCCCCTGGCATCTTCTTTTGTTTTCAGCTGAGAGTCATGATCTTGACATTCAGAACAGGCAAAGACAGAGCTTCAGGAGTAACGTTTCACCACTGCTCATGTGCAAAGTTGTGCTCCTCTGGATCTGCACATCCTGACCCTGACTTTCTGACTCAGGTTCCTGGCTTGACCTTGAAGCTGCCTCATTGTGATGGACGCGCCTGGTTATCTAGACTCTTGGATGAACCTGACTACTACAAGCAGACTGGTTCTGCTCACCCTGCTCAGGTACCATGAGACTGCTCCTGTCTCACCAGCCTTGTGTTGAAGCTCAGATCCCTTTTTCTTGCTAAGCAGGCTGCTCCCTACGGAGGGTGGGGGTGGGGGTGCTCCAAAAGGAGAGGAGTCTGGCGCTATTTGACAGAAGCAGGAGTTAAAAAAAGCATTCTTTCTCTTCATCAAGTGATTCCTGTGAAACACTTGGTCATGTGGTCACATTCATCAAAAAAAAAAAGAAAAAAACAACTTAGAAGAACTGTCACACCAAGTTATTTTTATCTTAAGAAGGAGGTGATTTGGGGTACAGTCAAACTGCTTGGCAAATATGATCAAGTTTACCTCTCTCCTAAATCAACTTTTTCTTAAGATAAAACACATGATGTATACATATGCATGCACATACACAAATTCACATACGCTTGGTTTTGAATTATTAGGTCTATATAATACCTCATGAAAAGCCTTTATCTTTAGTCTTCTGACTGCTTTTTTCTTCTCTCTATGTGTTCTACTGGCTGAAATACTAGATTAGTGTGAATCTGTACAATAATTTTTTGACTGCAGATCACTCTGTGAGGAACTGGTCCTATACCAACCATATTCCTATTTAAATTGTGCCTATGTTCTCTACAGTAATGGCTCTACAGCAGACAGTGCTTGTGTGAAAAGAGAGCAAAGTGAAGACCTTTACGGCAGGTAAACATTACTGCAAAACATTTATTCAGTCTTGAGACCTCAGGAAGTCTTTGCCTACTGCTGTAACTAGTTCCTTTCACAATCCGCTTGCCTATGCTTGGATCAATACTACTCCCTGACGACAATATAGTGAATTGTCTAACTCAGTTAATGCCAGTCTTGCTTTGTCAGCAGATTTCTCATTGTCTTGGGGAATGCATGTAGCAATAGTCCATGTTTGTGCTATTTCAATTATATTGGATACACTCCAGTGATATTTCCAAAATAAAAGGCTTAAGAAGGGTTATTTTGTTGAAAGTGTCACTGAAGGCAGACACATGCTATCAGACAAATATCATGCAACTTTTTTCATAGTCATCAATGTATCATTCATACATTGGAAACGTCAGCAATACTGTTAGCAGTAAACTATGCCATATATCTCTAAAAGCATCAACAATCTTCCATTGAATCCTAAAAATGGGGAAACCATAGGAACTATTCCAGGTTCTCTCAAAAGTAAATTCATTTTTAACATAAATAAAAGAGAACTTCAATCAACATCAAAGTCATATCACCACCATCTGAATAATAACTATTAAAATTATTATTTTAATTACATAAATCTGAAGTATCTGTCTAAACAAATAATTAATGACGAGGCATATTTGCTCAAAAATTAAACACTTGGGGTCCATTTAAACAGAATACCAACTTAGCTTCTTCACCAGTAATATCACGGTCTGAATAGAAAACAAGAAACTAAACAGAAACTTAATTTTATGTAAGGTAGCAGTATTAGCATTCTTCATTTTCTTTAATCTAGAAGTTTATTGAGAAGGAATATCCTTTTGGACTAAAGTGACACATCCTAAGTTTCATTGATTCAGCAGTAGGAATTTCTGCTACTAAACAAACCTGTCCGATATGTCATCATGTCTCTAAGTCCACAGCATTTTCTTTACAGATAGGCTAGGTGCCTTGCTCCATGCAATCCAGGGAGTATGCAGAAAAGTCTTGCAACCTGTGGCACTTTAACCACTATATAGTTGTGTTTTGACTGCGTTAGGGATTTTTGTTTTTTAATTAACATATCAATTCAGGTTCATTTGAATCAGTAAAACCCCGTGTTGCATCTGGGTTTCCTAATCTTTCTAGCCCTTGTGAAATTGAACCAATGAATAGTCCTTCTAATTAATGGCTGATTAAAGTACAGCTTGTAAGGATTCTTCCTCCCAGCATTGCATGTGTTTAGCTGCAAATACTATTTGACCTCATCTGTTTTAAGTCTTATGGTGTCAACAAAAGGCATGATAATATTATGGAACGTTAAAGCAGGTTCTTCTCTTCTCTCTGCCTCTATGGTATAAGCGCTGTTACTTTTTGCAAACAGTCAAAGCAATATGAAATAATTTAATGTAAATATTTGAGTAGAGTATATAGAACAACTATAAATTGGACAGTGTTTTCCTGCGTTCTATCTGCTTTTGCTTTAGATTTTATAGCAAGTTGCCTGTGCAGCACCAAGTTGTACACGCAAATAAATATATTGAAACAATTAAACCTTTGAGTGAAACAAGCCCATTCTGTCATCAACAGAGAGAGAAATAAGAATTTCAGGTGTGATGCCCTATCTTAATCCTGAGCTGTAGCTAACCTATTAGAATGAGAGGATCATAAAAGAGACAGAAATTAAGATAGAGACTCCACTTAATCAGGACATGTATTAGTGTGAAAGCCATTTCACAGCCATCTTTCAGGGAACAGATTTAAACCTAATAATACTGAAAATCAATAATGGCGGTTTAATGTGGGACTTGTTACTGCTTGGTAGGTTGTCTAGGGGCATAGCAGTGAACGTTACATCTTTTGGCAGTTTCATGTTTGTTCTCATCTGCTTGCTGATTTATTGGCTCTAAACCCTTCCTTTGAAACCACATACTATGTGTTGGGTTTACACTCCAGCTGCTGAGTCTGCAACTGGAAAACCAGCTGTTATCAATACATGTGGCCAGACCTCAACTATATAAAAAAGTTAAAAAAGGTGAATCAAATCATAGATTAAAGTAACACTTTCTTGACATTTCCTACACATGATTTATAAGTGCACTTTAAAATAGCTTGAAATATTGTTTCTGAAAGTGTTGAGTATATTTTCCATTTGTGAACACTGGTAGTAGGATTTGCCAGGGCATTGGTAAATGCACGTAACACTGACATGTATTATTAATAAGAGAAATATTTTTGGCACCAAGCAGGCTTTAGTTCCATGCCAGCTGCTGAACATGTTTCATTGCACTTTCATCTCACAGCTGCCTTTCTTGCTGTGAAGAGGAAAAGAACAGGCTCTGCCTCTGTTCAAGCGCATACCCTCACCTACACTGCTAGTATGTTTATGTCCTGAGGCTGTCCAGATGATCAGACTTACAGCTATCCAAACTTTGAGACTGTGAACACAGTCCTGGGTACAGCTTATATATACCTTCCAGGTCATGCAGGACATTATATGCAGAAGCACGTCCAATGGGTTCACTTACTCTAAAAATGCCCTCATATATTGTAACCAGCAGTACACATACTGTTTATATGCAGCTCCGCAGATGGATCACAGATACCGGGTAGGAGACTCCAGACATCATTTTATCTGTGTATAAACTCCTCATTGTTGAAGTCTCCAAAACTCCTCACTCTTGAAGTCTCCACAGCTTCCCAGCAAGTCACATTACCCCTTAAGTATTTTCTTAGTACTGGTAAAAGGGAATCTGAGTTAAAGAGTACAGAAGGGAGTTACACAGCTCTCTAATTCAGAAATTCCTGGAGAATGGACATATTACAGAGTGGATGCTCTTTTGTGCTATACTTTATGCAATAACTGACATGAGTGTGGAATGTTTATAAGGTGGTCATTAAAACTGGTTAATTCTGATTCACTCTCAACTTGCTTAGCAGCACAGGCTATTTAAAATGGGAAAACCAGTAATGAATAAGGCTCTTTGTTGCAGTTTTGCTGGTTGACAGAATCCTTGGATGTTAGATTATTCAAATCTGATACCATCACATTTCAAAGTATGATTATTTTTCTTTAATGAATATTAAATATGTATTTAATAATTTATTGTTATAATCCCTGCCTTTTATCTGTTGAGAAGTATCAAGTCACAGTAGGGTCTGTCATTCTCAAACTGGTAGCTGCAAAAAAGGAAAAGAAAAGAAATGAATGGCCAAACAATGAATATAGGTATGCACTATAAAATGCTCTATCCCATTTCAGTAAATGCTTCTCCTCATTCACCTCTTTGTTGGGCTGAGTTTTTATGATCCTACTATATTTAGAGTTTCTCAATAAAAAGAAGACATAAGAGAAAGACAAGGTAAGAAAAATAATGAACTTAAAAAACGCCAGAGGCTGAAAGATAACCCAGTTTTCATACAGCTAGGTAATTAACATGTCAACTACAGTCTCTGTGATGTGGAATTTAAAGTATTCTTAAAAGGTTAGAAGTATATATTTGCCTTCAGTACTTACTATAATGATCTGATGCTGCCATTAATATAGGTACTCTTACAGGAAACTGCACTGGAAACAGACATTTTTGGAAGCTGGGTATCTACTTTTGTGGCAATTTGCATAGTGAATATGTTTTTATAAAAAATTCAGAAGTTGAATAATTTATCCCAGATATATTAAAAGGCTGGGACATAGGTCTTAAACAGAGGAGGCAAGTTATAGTGTCTCGCTTTATCCATCTGTAAATTATGGATAAAGATGTTTATCTCTTTAGGAAAATGCTTACAGATCTACTAAAGAAAAGGTACATATATATCTAAGTATATGTGTATATGTGTTTCTTATATAGGGGTGCAAGAGTGTTATTTGCTGGGATGCCATAAAACTACCCATTCTCACAATGAAAAAATATTTCAAGAGTATTCAATAAAAATGGCCACTTTTGAATTTGTTATTATTTTTATTTCCATTTTAAACTAGACTATTGCTAGCTGACAGTTCTTTTTTATGTTCTCTCAGATGTGGACAGTATCATGTTTTCTGAAATTCTTAACATCTGTAAGGTGACTGGGTTCAGAGTGATTAATTTTATGTTAACTAGGCTTAGTAAAATATTCAGAAAATATTCAGGAATTTTTGAAAGTTAATGTATTTTCCGAAACATGGTAATGACAGTTCTCGGAAAATGCAATACCTGCCATGCAACAAGGAATGTTAGGCTGCTTCAGTTTGCTAGTGTCAGAAGTACACTGAGACTCAGTTGTTGCAGCATGTGCTTAATATTTTGTATGCATACAATTCCACTGAAATAAACATCTTCTCTTGACATGTGAAAAACACAGAGCTGTGTGACTATGGGGTATATGTAGAGAAAGGATATGACACCATACTGTCACATCAAATACATTAGGACTGTTTCATCATGGAACACATTTTCTGTAGTCATATACACTTGTGAGTGTATATGAGAATACGCATATATATAAGGGAGAATAAAACACCAACATTTTCTTTTGGTGGGCTTTTGCAACCAACACATGTAAGTGACACACATGGAAGTAAGCCTCTGGAGACTAGAACATCAGAACTTAAAACTTTTTCTGGTCTGTAAAGAACTACCAGAAAAAAACTACCTGGAGTGCAACAGAACCAGTTTTATACATCCTATAAAACTCATGAACAGCACCGTACTATTTCTGAATGTGCTGGCATTTATCCTTTACGTATTTAGAACAATTTCATCTTTGCAAAATTGGACAATATTTATGATAGCAAAATTGCTTTGGGTTTTGATGTGAGACGTTGGTTATTTATGGCACTGACCCTTCGAGAAATGGAGCAGATCTAAATACACCTAATTACATGCTAAACTTGAATTACCAGCATTATTCTAACAATTTCGTTATTACAATCACAATGTTAGTCTAACATTCAGTCATTTTTAGGGCTAAATTCAGGTACTGGCCGGATTGTCAGCATTTAACAGTAAATATATAACTATGAATGTTTAGCTGTCTGAATTTGCTAATGTTATGTAACAAAGTAAATTATTTTAAAATAGTTTGTTGCTGTTGTTTTTTTCTCTTATGAAAGTGACTTCTGTGTAACCAACTTTGTGGCTTTTTTTAGGGTAGTTGCCTTACTTGGTCAATTAAATATTTTTTCATTGTACTTTGCTGGGGATGGAAATGTATGGCATAAATAGAAATTGAATAGGAAGTGGTCTTGAAAGTATCAGAAGGAAAATCTAAGGTAACAAAACATAATGGGCTAAATATATGTTTACTCAGGTGATATGTTGTTTAGAGAAACAAAAATGTCTACTTCTATATATCTAATGAAAGGTTTCAATGCATAAAATGAATTACACTTCCTCATAAGTGTAAGCATGAGTAATACCAGATGATTTTAGAGACCCCTAATTCAAGGATGCTACTGCAGAAAGGAAAGAGAAGGGTAACAAAAATGACACAAAGGTGGGAGGGTAATATGTATGACTAAATGAGACCTGTATATATTAACAAAACAAAACAGAACAAGAGGACTGTCATATATATCCTGAATGTGAAGACAGGGTTACAACTTGATCAGGTGAAAGAAACAATACTAACAATCCTCATAAGGGTTGCAGCCCTGGTGTTGTATCAAGCTGTAGTATGTGAAAGTTACTGCCACCTAATTTGTTGGGTAACCCAAGGGCTATGATAGGAGCAAGGCTGATAGCTCCATTTATTCTCCAATACATTACTTCCTGTGAATAAACTCGTCTCTCAGTGAAGTTTTCTACTCCTAAAACTGCAGGAGTAGATCTATGTTAACTTTATTTTTCATGAAATGGACTGCATAATTATACAAAGTAAGCAACTATAACTCAGATTATATTCTGAGGTTATGCATTTTTCCATATATTTATATATATATTAGCTATGAGCTCCCGATAAAGTAATTCTAATAGATTAACTTCATGGTATAGTCATCTACTGCCACACATGCATAGCAGCTTCCTATCTCTATATTAGGTTGAGAAGGAATAAAACACAGTACGGACTTTTTAGTACATTTTGATCGTTATGTCTTCATTTAATCTTTTCTACAATTTACTGCTGGTTAAACTTGTAAACCTGTTGGGTTTTTTTTTCCACTAACCTGCTAATTATCAGTTTGTTTTCTTTTCCAAATGTAAGCCTCTCTCCTGATTTCTTATCATGTTTTTCTTAATTTAGCTGGCATTTTCTGTTCCCTGATATTTGTTTTGTTTGTTCAGCTATCCTTTAAGTCTCAACTGGATGAAATTGAGGAGCAAGACACTTTCTTTGAAAGGTCTGTAAACATAATCCTCTCTGTCTTGACTAACTAAATGAGGAGAAAATCTGGAACAGAATTCAAAGACTTTCAGATTGTGCTTGCTGTGTAGTACTTAGCTTTAGATGTAGGGAGGTAAAAGCCTCCATGCTGTGTAAACTGGTAATAGTAAATAGTTCAATCAGCCATTGGATCAGCAGCAAATTATATGCTTTTATGATTTTTAATGATCAGTGGAGAAAATGAAGAATTCTTTTTAATCTTCCAACAAGATTGCATACATTGTTGATCATACTTTATCGCAAATTATTCATGTACTAAGAAATTATTGAAAGCACCAAGTATTTTTTATTGGCATGAAGAGCGGCACTTAGGGTAAACATGCTCCAGTAGACATGAATGGCATCTTCACCATTCTGATCTACTGTAACATCTTCCATATTTAATCACGGTGATTCATTCATTGGCATGCTTATGTGTAATTCTTCTAAGCTGTCTCCTTTCCTGCCTCCTAGTGGACCACGGATGAGAGATCAGTCACAAAAACATGAACTTCCAAGCCGTCACCAACAAAATAGAGATGGTTTTCATTGTCATTCACATGACTTCTTTCTTTATGTCTCAGTTTCTGGAGAAAAGCATTCATTACTGACAGCAACTGGAGACACAAAGTCCTTACTTTATCAGCATACAGATAGAATTGCAAAAGCAGCAGGAGGAAATTTCTACACAGGCTGCATAAATTTGGCCTATTACCTGGATAAGAACTTGAAATCCTCACACAACCAGTTTTCTGTTCTTCGTTTCTTTTTTTGTGTTCTTAAATCACCTTAGGAAACTATTAAAAGTAATTTTAAAGAACTGTCAAAGATCGTCTCCTTGCTGTTTTTTTTGCTTTACTCTTTGACAGTGTTGTCTCCTCCCTCCAAAACTCATGTCTCTCTTTAATTTTGTTATCCCTTTGCACATTTGTGACTTTGGGAACCTGGGAGCTAGGGATGACAAGAAACTGTGGGTAACTCCTGTAGAAGTTAATACACTGAAGGATTCAGCAGGTTGTTGGATGGGTGGACAGATCTGGCAGATCTTCTCCAAATACAAAAGAGCTGGAGTACCTCTACAAGGATGCCCTTCATCACTAAAGTTTTCCTGAGCATTTGGGATGAGTAATGGTCCCCTTGCTTCTTTCACAGGTGATTGCAAATCTGTCTCCAATCTTCCATCTTCATGCAGGCAGCTGTGCTCACTGGAAAAATCTGTAATTTGAAATTCATGTAGTGAATTCATGTAGCAATATCCCCTGTAAGTCATTTCTAAGGAGTGGAATTTGCCTTTTAACATTCACATCTTTCATAGATCGGATGACGTGAACACATCCATAATAGAACAGGTCTGTTTCTCCAGCTTGAAAAAGTTCCTTTTTGTTTCTACCTAAAATATCTATCTCCACCTTTCTAGATATAGAGATATGTAAAATATGAGTAGGTATGACATACACAAACTTAAATAAAATAATAAAACCACAAGATTTTAAGCACCTGAATGAGCACCCAACTCCTGAAATTCAGGAATTAAAATTGTTCCTACAGCTACATTTTAACCTCATCCGTGCCCTTCCCTTCTCCCTCCCCCATGAGATGATGAGGGAAAGTGTTTCACTCACTGTACAGAATCAAATTCTCTGGAGACAAATGTGGATTTATGTAGTGAATTTATGTAGTGAAAGGACATTTTCAGAAGGTGAGCTTGTGTAATAAGTGACAAGCAGCTTCCTGCAAGATAAGTTTGTTAAAGTATCTTGCCCTCAGGATCTAGATTGTTTTCCTAATACTGTTTTAGGATTCTTTACATTGCTGAGCAATCTACTTAAAATAGTTTCTTATCACAGGAAAAGAGTCCTCAGTTCTAAATGCCTGTCTTGAATCATAGAATGGTTTATGTTGGATGGGACTTTAAAGATCACCTAGTTCCAACACCCCTGCAACAGGCAGAGAAACCTCCCACTAGAGAAGGTTGCTCAAAGACGCATCCAGCCTGGCCTTGAACACTTCCAGGGATGGGGCATCCACAACTTCCCTGGGCAACCACTTACAGTGTCTCACCACCCACACAGTAAAGAATTTCTTCCTGATATCTAATCTAAAACTACGCTTCTTCAGTTTAAAGCCATCACCCCTCATCCTATCCCTACGTGCCCTTGAAAAAGTCTTTCTCCAGCTTTCTTGTAGGCCCCTTCAGATACTGGAAGGCTGCTATGAGGTCTCCCCAGAGCCTTCTCTTCTCCAGGCTGAACAACCCCAACTCTATCAGCCTGTCTTCATAGGGGAGGTACTTCAGCCCTCTGATCATCTTCTTGGGCCTCCTCTGGACCCGCTCCAACAAGTCCATGTCCTTCTTGTGCTGAGGACTCCAAAGCTGGAAGCAGTACTCCAGGTGGGATCTCACCAGAGTGGAGTAGAGGGGCAGAATCACCTCCCTCGACCTGCTGGCCACACTTCTTTTGATGCAGCCCAGGATACAGTTGGCCTTCTGGGCTGCAAGAGTGTATTATTGGGTCATGTTGAACTTCTCATCAACCAGCACACCCAAGTCATTCTCCTCAGGGTTGCTCTCAAGCCATTCTCCGCACAGCTTGTATTTGTGCTTGGGACTGCCCTGGCCCACCTGCAGGACCTTGCACTTGGCCTTGTTGAACTTCATGAGGTTTGCACAGGCCCATTTCTCAAGCCTGTCCAGGTCCCTCTGCATGGCATCCCTTCCCTCCAGTGTGTTGACTGTGCCACATGGCTAGTTGTCATCAGCAGACTTACTGAGGGTGCACTCATTCCCACCATCCATGTCTCCAACAAAAACGTTAAATAGTACTGGTGCCAGTACCAACCTCTGAAGAACACCACTTGTCACTGCTCACCACTTGGACATCGAGCCATTGACTGCAGCTCTTTGAGTGCAACCACCCACACAGTTTCCTATCCACTGTGTGGTTCATCCATCTAATCCATTTCTCTCCAATTTACAGACCAAAATGTCATGTGGGACAGTGTAAAACACTTTGCACAAGTCCAGTTCAATGATGTCTGTTGCTCTCCCCTTACCCACCAACACTGTAACCCTGTCACAGAAGGTCATAATTTCATAAAAATGCCTAGAACTCTAATCTGAAGTCAGTGATGGTATTCTTTGAATGTGTGAAGTACTATAAAAAGGAAGAGCACTTTGGGACATCATAGGCAAAATGTCTCAGAGAAGTCTCCAGGAACCAGTAGAAGTTTTTATCTTAATTTATCTGTCCCCATCTGTAACATTGAGATAATAAATACTATCCCTTCATCTCCCAGGAATGTTATGAAAACTCTTAACAAATGCGAAGCACTTAAATTCTTTGTAATGATGAATGCTATACAAAACCCTGGAAGTAAATAAATAACTCTGAGTTCATAGAGGGATTGAAAAGTGTGCAGTAAATACAGTATAGAACAACACACTGCACAAGGCCAAAACAAAATATTGAACAGCTGTTCGCTAACTAAACATCATCCTGCTGATGCACAGAATTAAACACAGGGGAACAGACTATTGCAAACATATAATTAAGACTGAATCAAGATGCATATGTACTAAGCATCTGAATTAAGATTACATAGGAGATTAAATCTTGTATTTCTTAACTTCTGAGTGCTTAGTGTTACAGTATTAACAATTTGTGTGCACTTTCCTAAGCTTTTCCTAAAAACTCACACTGAGAAAACAGTTTTCATTTTGCTATATTGCATTGATACTTAACATGTTATTAGCATTGCCATAGTCTTTTGCTTCGTGCAGAATGTTGTCACTTGGCCTAACAAAGCACCTGATAACAGACAGAAGTAGTTAGCTTTTATGGAGAATAGGACAAGAGGAGGACCGAAAGCAATTTTTTGCTGGTAGGTTTCACGGAATTTGATCAGAAGAAGCGCAGGATTTGGAGCAGGACATTTTCTGTCCAGAATTATGCTTTGCTGGGCACAAATGCTTCTTCCCTATGTCTTCAAGTATGATCCCATTTTGTCCTAAGGGCTGGGCAAGGGTGGCAGGTGGCTACACGTGGCAGGAACATGCCCTTCCCTTCCCTAGTGGGGTGCAGTCTCACCATACTCCAACAAGCCAAGCAAGCTTGGGGCCAAAGCAAGGGCACAGGGTCCATGTCCCAGGGACAGCCATTGGCCAGATCAAGAAAACCCTAACAAAGCCCTACCCGACCAATGTTTATCTCACTCCTGTAGTTGTTGAAGAATAACCAGTACTGGATATTTAGAAAGAGTACATCAAAAGGGCTTATTAAAGTGATCCTTCTTATTTTCTGCATTTCTGGCAGTCAGCTCTTCAGGGATTTCCTGAGCTAGAGAAACCATGTTTTACAGATACTGCTAGACAAAGTCCCTGTGAAACACTCCTACCCTTCCTTGCCCTTCAAATGCTTACCCACATCCAAACCTACCTTTTATTTCTCTGCTTCTTTCTTCTCTAATACTGTGTTCTGCTTTAGCCCCCAAAGTTGTCCTTAACAATACAAGAAAGATGGATGCCTGCCCTCAGATCAGCTTCCTGGAATGCCTGTAAACTATAGAATCAGTTTGCAATTACATTAAAAAAATAAATTAATCTCAGGCTCTGAGTTGAAGTAGGCTCAAGACTGAGAGGAAAATTTAAGTTTCTATCTCCAAAAGTTATTTTTTGTGTTTATTGAGGTTGTGATTTTTAACTTGAAGAGATTTCAATAATTTTCTGAAAAAAAATTTCACAGAAGGTACTAACTCAGGCAAAACAATTTCATTTTTTCTGATTTCCCTTAGTATTGTTCTCTGAAATGACTGAACCATTTTCACAAAATGTTGCAAAAAAAAAAATCAACCTGTTAGACATGTAGGCCCAAACAATTAAAATTTGCTGGACTTTTTACCTACTCTTTTTCAGCTTCCCTGACATGGTCGCGAGGAGCAACAAATCTTCAGGCGAAAGGTCCACTCCAACAAAGGAGAGTCCTTAGCAGAAGTCATTGATGAATGTTCCATCACGATTTGGACATTTTCATCACATGAACTGTAATGCATATGCATGTCTTCGGTATGGCAAGATGTGTCTTACATGGCCAAAAATGTGAGTCAAATGCATGAAGTTCTTCTAACTTTCTAGGTCCACTTATGATACAAGATAAATTACGTGCAAGATGGGATGTTCTGGGATGTTCACCACAACTTAAAAAAAATACACATCACACTGGCTTAATTAAAAAAACCCAACCTTGAATTATTGACAAGCAACAAATGAGGATTTATCCTGTCTTATAGTGAATGCATGTTTTTCCACAGAAGGCACTTGAATTTCTAAGAAAGCAACGAGAAGATGACAGAATGATCCTGCAAGATTTACTTCTGTTCAGCTGAAACGCTGTCTGGCATATGTCAGACGTCACCCTTTTGCCTTTTAGGAATGCCACAGCTAACAGATATACGAACATTCAGAGAAAAGCCATCTTACAAAGGTGAAAGGAAAAGCTACAACCTGCATAATGTCTTCTCTGGAGATTTCTAAAGTAATTTAGTAGCCTAAATAATCAAGGGTGATATAGAGCAGGAATGACTAAATCAAAGTTCGTCTGACTTTGAGAAGAATTTATGGTTTAAAGTTTGACTTGCATAATTGGGTAAGGTCTGAACCTTACAAGTCAAATTATTATCTTCATATTGAAAACTCTAAGGAAAATGCATTATTGAAATAAACCAATGATTTCTATGACCTAATTAAAAATAATAAATATTAAACAATCGGAACTGACAGGAGAAATAGCAAAAATAATATAACAAACCAAAGCATTGCTGTTGAACTAATCTCACATTAAAAACCTGTCAGGAACATGATAACTGGCCCATATTTGCATAAACTATTTTAAACCACAGTTAGATTATTTCAACTAAGAGTCTCAGCATTTTGCTGTTTTTTAAGACTTCTGTATTTTTAACAGCAGTTTATTTTTTTTCCCCAGTTCTTTAACCTTATGCTTTCTCTGTTTCCCCAGGGGTCTTCTTTGGTGCTTCACTCCAGAAGAAAAGAAAACAAAAAAAAAGCTGTTATTTCCATGTGCCCGGCCGCTTGAATGAATATTTCCATGATGCAATGTGTTATGTTATATGATTTAACTTATCTCTCTGGGTGTGAGAGCACATGTGTGTCTCCAGGGCTGAGATCAGAGGTGGGGTAGCCAACCAGCTTTCCCACAGCCAGTGGGACCAGGGCAGGCCTTGACAGGTCTGGGTGGGAGTACGTGTGTGTGTGTGTGCACAACAATTTGTACCAGCAACTGGAGAAGCGTTTCGTATGCCTAGGTGCCGGCAGAGCTGGGGACACTGGGATCAAGGAGTCAGTAACTGGACAGACTAAGTAAGCCCAGCTGCTGGAGGGTTCCACTTTGTCCACCTCCCCAGAGAGGGGAGCAGGATGAGACCATTGGTGTTGTCCGTGTTGGTGCGACTGCTCTAAGTGTCTGTCTGCAATCAATGTGGTTGGCCATGCATATATGTATACATGTGGTGTAATATGTGTGCTCTGTCTGTGCATGCCTACGGGGAAAACATGTTCAACCTTGTTACTTGCTGGACCTGGGGACACGGACCTGCAGCAGCGTCACCTCTCTCAGACTGTTGGATCTGGCATAATAAATTTTCCTCTAAGAATATGGGCTACGTACCTGTTTTACTTTTGTCACAAACAAGATATAACATACATGTAGTACACACACGTGCTTTGTGTATGCATGCCTGCTGGGAATACATCTTCAGCATGACTGCTGGGTGGATCTGAGGACATGGAGTGGCAGCAGCCTCACGTCTCTCATGCTGTTGGATGAGACTTGATACACCTTCCTCTAACAGAATGATGCTTCTCTCTCCCTGTTTGGCCAAATACAGTTTAAAAGCAAGCCACATGTGGTGATGTCTGACATTTTCACTAGCAGTTAACTTCCATTTTTCCTTCTCTACCCACAGTCATAACGTATCAGAAATATAAATCAAATATAGGAACTAGGTGTTGAAAATGCACAACAGTTTTGTCTTGCTTCACGTACATTTCTCCTGTTCAAATGTATTTTCTTCTAGATCCCTGACTGGGACAATGGTTTCATGTGTGTTTGTTTAAACAAAATGTGTTACACTGAACCTTCATTTGTATTTTTGTTCCAGAGGTTTTGACACAGTAAAAATAATGAAAGCCTTCACTATTTTATCTGCTCAAGGTACAGCTAGCTATTTGTCTCAAGTGAAATTTTCACTCTTCTGCTGTTACAATGTTCTTCACAGGAACAGTGGTGACTTTTGTTCATGAGTTTTGAGTAGCAACTGCTTAACTACTCTTCTATAACTTACATGATGCCTGATCAGTAATAATACTTAAACTGCTCCTAGTTTTGAGGTGAAAAGGTACAGTTCAAACTTTAAAAATAAATGCTTCAGAATCCATGCTATCATTAACCACTATCCACAGCTTTCACAAGATCACGACATGCTGTTTAATATTCAGGTTTTCAAAACAATCATGTATGTGATAAAAGATGTTCAAAAGTATTGTGGAAGAGTTTTAGTTCTGGTATTGGCACACCTGAGGATGCAACCATCTCTCGCTTGTGCAGGGGCCCTTGTCAGTAAGGTTTGGCTGCTGCTGCTCTTGGTGCTTCGCATCTTACAGAGAGGGAAAGGGCAGAAAGGGAGACAGGCTTGAGGATGGACATGGACAGGCTAGGGGTGGGTTTCGGTGGATGACAGTAAAAGACAAAATAATTCATGTGGGAGGAAGAACATGGAACAGAAGGAAAGAGACAAAGTGATCACAGAAAGTAGAGTAGAAATGTTTTTTAAATGCCTTCTTTCAGATGCTGAGGAACATGTACGTGCAGCTAAAGTGATATATATGCTCTACATTTTGACTTTTACAAGTCCAAGTACCAGCCAGAAATGATGCATGCTGTTTTCCATTATGAATTTCTCTTATTGGCCTTATCCTTCATGGTACTGATCAGCTAATACTGCTAATAATAACTGTAGTAGCTAGAAAACAGTGTCTTGCAGAGCAAACCCTTCTGGTGAGTGCTTTTCTGTTAGAGTGAAACAAATACTCTGTAGCATGTGTGAAAACACATTCACGTTCTTTATATTCCCATGCATCTGTAGAAGTATTGATTAAAATGCTACATTCAGTAATGTAAAGTGCATTTTTTTGGCTGGGTTAAGTTATGATCCTGATCTATTTGGTGTTTGGTTAACCCAGTTGTGAATAAAAGTCTAAAGTATTGCAATATTTGTGCAAGTAATCCATCAGTTTGGTTGCATGAACAACTTTATTGTTCTTTCCAATACTTTCTAAATCACATTAGCTAGTGCTGAGGAACAAGCAACAGATTGTTCCACATGCTTAAAAGTGAAATAATTAAGACTGAAAATCCGATTACTTTTTCTCCTACATGACTGAATCAGTTGTTGTCTTTTTGTTTCTTTTGGGACAATAAAAATTTTGAAATAGCTGTTAAGGTTAGAGGGAAATCTACTTTCTCAAAAGACTTCCAAGATCTGCATTTTCAATATTAACTAGAAGATATTTATGTGTGTTCTGAATGGTTTATAAGAACTATGGACTTTTAGAGAATTGTAATCTTTTGCTGATGGGTGGGATACAAGAGGGTTCATTGGTCTCTCAAACTAAACATACATGTCAGAGTCTAAAAAAATTCTATTTGCCTTTGATAACTTGAAAAGCCGAGTGTTGTAAATAATGCAGTTACAGTGTAGTCATTGGATGGCTTTGAATTACTCAGTGTCTAAAGAACAGAAAATTAGGCAATCATTTTGCAGTCACAGTGTTTTTCAAAAAGGCACTAAGCCATGAAAAAAAGATAAAATCATAAGATCTCTCTTCATGAAATCAAGAAAATTTAGAATAGAAGGAAACACATTATGTGAAGAAAATAAATCCACAGTGCTGACAACACATTTGAAGCTGAGCTATTTTGTAAACATTGAATATGGACTAGATCTGCTAATTCTATCCTACAGGATAAATCTAAATTAAATTCCAACACATCTTGTGAAGGGACAACTTGTATAATACTTATTGGTATATGGTGGCACAAACACCATATACCAAGTTTGTAAGGAGTAAAATAAGTTAATATGCAAGGAATGGCAGAACATGAAAATACCTGAACATATAGTGTCTAAATTCACAAAATAACATATATTATAACTTCCAGGAATTATGTTTTTAAGGTATGAATTAATAATAGTGATGTCATGTGGTTTAAAAGGGAAACAAATTAATTGCATTAGTGAAGGTGAGAAGTTTTTACTTTTGGTTATATGGGGCTGTGCTATATGGGTTTGATTTAACTGTTCATGGAAGGATGACTACAAAATCCTAGAACAGCTTTTTAGACCTATCTCAAAAAGCAGTTGTGGGCGCAGGTGAGAAAGACTTGAGGAAACAAAACAGGCACAAAGCATACCATTATTTTCAGAAACAAGCAGGTGCAGGCAGGTAGAACCAGACTTGGCATGTAGCATGTCTGGTAGAGTGATGTACTACAGGAAAAAAGTATTGTATTCTTTTAGTTTTTATGAAACGAGAGGAAAACAGAGAGGGATCATTGCTGCTATGCTTTCAAGGGCAAGCAGCCATGTTTTGTTTCTTGCTGAGTATAAGCCAGGATTTACAAAATGTGAGGACCGCTGCAGTCAATCTGATCATCTCCCCATTATCCTACTCCCTACAGAGACCATTAGGGAGAGAAGCACCAACCTTATTCACTCCCAGAAATTCTCTGGACAAAATGTGCTGAAAAAAATGGTGCACTGAAAGATGTAGTGAAGAATAATTTCTAATTCATACATCAGCTGAATACTTGTCTATGTATAATGAATCGTGGACTACAGTATTTGTTCAACTCAGCTCTTATACAGTGCTACCATTGTGATGAATATCCCAACAAAACCAGTTAAAAGCTGATAGCATTAACTTGCACAGTAGTTGCAAAACTTTGTTAAAAGCATGTTAACAACTCGAAAGATACATTTATGCATTGCTGTGTTCAACCATTTCAGAAGAAAAGAATTATTTTATTAAAAAATATAATTTTTCTTTGTAAGGTGAAGTTGGTTTATAACTGATCTGTACTCTGAGGCATTTTGGCCAGCATAACAGGATAGCAACTACCAGTGGATGTTACTCAAAATTGCCAGCATCCATTTTCAGAGTTCTGCACTGAGCATCTCAGGAAGAATTATATGAAGACAGAACAACATTCTCAGGAAATAATATCCTTTCAGGCAAATTACAAACAAGCCCTCTGACAGGTTCATTATAAGCTTTTTTTGTACTTTGGAATTATTAAACTCTTTTAACTCATACTGTGAAAATTATATGAGAAAAAGCAAGAAAAAATTAAGTCTAGAAGAAGTCTATTACTGATCTAACAAACAAGTGACTCAGTTTTTAGAAACAGGTCTTGATCTGGCTATCTTGGCCTCCAGTAAAGGAGCTTCCATTTATTTCTTCAGAGGAATTGGTGCAATTTTTTTTCCAGTAAAGAGATAAAAGACAAGAATGTGTCATGATTTCTAGGTAATGAAAAGTGATTTTAAAAAAAAGATGGAATTGAAGTAACAGGGCATTGAGACTTCTAGGCATGTTACTTGACAGATCTCCAGCACTGCAAAGACCGAGGAAAAGCGACACCTTTGTCTTTTCCTGTGATCTATTACTGCTTTGTGGCTTATGGTATTTGACCATGTCTACATTTCTTTTGGAAATGTCCTGGTACAGTATTCAGAACAGTCCAAGTTTAAGCCAGGGAAACACAAGCCAATGTCTTAAGCTCATGCTAAACTACAGTTTATTCTGTATCATATAAGTCATCTGGACTATCATATATGTAGATACTGATACTCTGTTGCAATTTATAATGGAGGATGTCTGTAGCTCTACCATTTCCTTTCTTCCTCCTCTCCTCCCTTGCCCAATAAATGAGGACAGTGATTATCAGTAAGGTTTTAGAAAAATCCCCTTCTCTCCCACTGCCATATACAACATTTATTTTACAAAGTTCATTTTGTTCTGAAGAACCAAACAACAGCTACTGTTACAGAAAAGAGCAAAAAGCATTTGTGTCAATACCCTGTCTAACATGATGGTATCTTTTTTTTCAGTAAGTCTGTATAATTCTATCAGATGTCTTAATGTTCAAAAATGCTAAGGCTTAACTGAAGAAAGTAATATCCCAGTTACTTCAATTGCTTTATGTATTTATTGTATTATTTGGTTGCTTTATTTTTTTACGCACACGCACACATGCCTAGACATGTATATGTCAGCCCATCAGCTGAGCAGGGGGAGTCTTACTGCCTAGTCCACAATTGTTTTTGTCTACCAACATATTTTTGCAGGCAGACTTTATGCACTTAATCTCAGTGAAGCTATTGGAAGGCAACTTTTGTAATATAGCTGGAGGAAGGAGTTTCAATTACATGTTCAAAAATGAGTCTTCCAGGAAACAAGTATCATTATAAATGCACAGATTGATATCTGGGATGATATATGTTTGTGCACAGAGTGTTTGGTATTGATCAAGAGGATGAAAGCATCAATCTATTAATAAAAGCTTTTCATGACGATTCAGAACAAAGATACTCCACACCATAATGCAACTTAAAGAACAGAAGAAAAATTAATCCCCCTAAATTCTTACTGCCTGAGCAAAGGAAATTTTGTTATTAGTTTTTCTGTACGTTTAGCACATATAGTGCTAAAAGGCTGATCTTTTTTCCCCACTTTTTTATGCAAATAGGGAACAATTTCCTTTCGTGTATAAGAGGATAATATTTGAAATTTAAACTCTGGAGAATACAGTAGCTGTATACTGCTGTATCCTTTGTTTAAATCATTAATTTTAACAGATTGTTTTCTGATACCTATTTGATCTGTGCTAATCCTAAAAAAAATGCTTTTCAGGACTTTAAGAGTGCGGTTCCCAGTGTGCTAGGGAACATGTATAGAAAGACTTTCTGACATTGACAGCAAATGACTTAAGAGCAATGCTCATTGGTAAATGAATCATACAGAACACCACAGAAAGTTTAATATAGTAAATACACAAGACAAATGTGTGGGATATTAAACAAATACTTCTGAAATCAATGGAGCGTTTACTGCAGTATTTTGCAGGCATGATATGAGCTGAATTTTAAGGCAAGATCTGAAGGAAGGCATTGTTGTTGCTTTGTCATATTTGTTGTGCCCTCCTGAAGATCAGCAGTATCAGTGAGGAACATCTGAAGACACTTAACTCAGTAGTAGTGAGAACAAGTGGGATATTAAACAATTATTTACCAAAAATACTATGCATATGTATTTCAAGAAAATTTTACCTATGTAAGGGTCACAGAAAGTTTGTATGTAACTACAAGGCTGTAATATATGTAGGATTTGAGATTTTAATCCAGGTTTTACTACTGTCCTGGTTTCAGCTGGGATAGAGTTAATTTCCTTCATAGTAGCTGCTGTGTTTTGGATCTAGTATGAGAATAATGTAGATAACACGTATTGTTCTAGTTGTTGCTAAGTAATGTTTATATTAAGTCAAGGAATTTTTCAGCTTCCCATAGAAACTGAGAAAGAACATAGACAGGACAAGTTGGCCAAAGGAATATTCCATGCCATAGATGTCATGCCTGGTACATAAATGGGGATTGGCTGGGTGGCAAGAATCCACCATTGCTACTTGGGACAGGCTGGGCAAACGGTCATCAGGTGGTGAGAGTGACTTGTGTTGTATCACTTTATTTTGTGCATTCTTCTACCATTATTATTATTTTCCTCTTCTGTTACTGTTCTATTAAACTGTCTTTATCTCAACCCACGAATTTCCCCCCTCTCTCCTTTTCTCCCTCTTCTCCCTACCCTACTGGGGGTCCTACTGGCTGTGTGGTCCTAGTTGCTGGCTGGGGTTAAACCACAACAAGTACAAGTCCAAAAGAAGACAACAATATGTGTGCTTATTTACATGTGGCTTAAATTCTAACTGTATTTGTATCATCTGTAGAAATAAAGAATTAGTTTTAACAAATAAGATCCTTTTTGTTCTTATCCAAAGTCTGGTATACAAGTCCAGTAGTCTTCAAGGTAAATATTCTACTTTTTATTATCTTAAACATGCATGTGCTCTGGCTGATCATATTTTTGTATGCTGATAAGGTGTTTGATTTTGTGAACTTTGTTAAGTACTTTTGTGAACTGTTTTATTTGAGTGCTGCTGAGATCATCCAGAAAGACCGTATCAATACTGCATCCTGCATCCTTTCTTGCTGACCGTAAAGAGCGAAAAATTTGGTATATTGAGACTGAAATCTTGCCATCTCCAGAAAGAAGTATGGATAGAAATAAATATTTTTTTTTTAAAAATAACTTCACATAAGGATATCTCCTGAAAGGCGATAGGATAAAATATTCAAGAAGCTGATTCTCACAAATATGTATTCAACCCAATTTATGTTCATCATCTCTTTACACTGAAGCACAGGAAGTAAACAGAAGGGAAATCATACCCATGATTATTAGTGGTTTTCATGGTAAGCCTTAGCTCTTCTGCATATTCCCTGCTTTCCCATGGTGACAGATGAAGCTTTGAAGAAACAATCAGGTAAAATAAAAAGAAAGCCAAGCTTTTTCTTTCTCTTTAGCAATTTCTGTACTTTTATCAGGGTATCAGAGTATTTTGAAAATTCAAGCTTATTTAGTTGCTGTCAGGAAATCTTAAATTTACTATTTGAATAGCACAGAAAGAAATATATAAAGAATACATGTCTAGGTCTTTGGGGCAAATTTTCCTAAAAAATCTGATAAAATATTATCTGACCTATGCCTACTAAAATTCTTACTAAGTGATTTGCATTTAGAATTGAAATTCATGCTTTCTGGTATACGTTTTATTTTCTATAGCATTCTCTTTTCCTTCTACAGACAATGATAATAATTTTTTTAACTATATTGGTAAGAAAACACTAAATCTCATTCTGCTCATGTTGGATTTCCACAGGTGACTGTAGTAATTTAACTTAATACAATCTTGTATTTATTTATTCAGCATGTAGGTGCTTTCAAAAACTAAAGATGCACTGCACATGCACTGCTATGACCTACAACTGCAGCATCCACATCTATGTCTGTGGCAGGACTGCTTTCAGAAACAGTGAAGCAAAACTGTTGCTAAATCAAATAAATGTAGCTTGTCACAATGCTGTGCAAGTTCATAAACCTAGGAGACAATGAAATGTAAACAGTCGATTCCTCTTGCCATTGAGAAAAGCCACAAGGAAAAGAAAAAAACAACTATAGCTTTAGCAGACTTATTTTCAAGGTACTTGCTTAAGTTATAGGAAGTTCAAGAGTTAAATCCCTGTTCTGAACCTGTGGGTCACAAACTGTAAGGGAGGGCTCACAGTTAGAGACCAGGGCTCCTGGTGTCCCTATAGCTGCCTGCAGAAGAAAATACTGAGCTGCTGCTTTGATTGCAAGCCTCAAAGAGGAAAGCAAAAAACATGCAAGAGTGAAAAGAAGCCGTGCTGCTAGAAAAGCAGTAAAAAAGGTGCCAAGAGGAAAATGTCCTGGGTTTGGTCAGGAAAGGGTTAATTTTCTTTCAAGTTATTGCTGTGAGAGGAACGTCAATAATACATGTGGTTGTAATTCTTGCTGAGCAATGTTTATCATTTTCAAGGACTCTTTTCAGCCACCCATAGAAGCTGAGAAGGAGCATAGATGAAACAACAATGAATGGCCAGTGGAGTATTCCATACCATAGACATCAGGCCTACTATATAAAGGGGGGTTGGCTGGGGGGGACAGAGCAGAATCCATGATTACTGCTAGGAAGGTAACAATTCACTGGGTGGTGAGAGTGACTTGTACTCTTATTGCTGTTGTTGTTGTTATTGCTGTTGTTGTTATTATTATTATTATTGTTATTATTATTTGCCTTTTATGTTATTTTTCTCTTGAACTGTCTTTATCTCAGCCCATGAGTGTTTTTTTTTCTTTCCCTTTCCTCTCCCTCTCTCTCTTTTCTCCCTGCCCTTTTGTGGGGACGAGGGAGAAAAACGTGAATGGCTGTGTGATCCTAGATGCTGGCAGGGGTTAAACCATGACAGTAACTCAAGAGGCTAGAAAGAAATCTTTCATTAGCAGTCACATTTAAAGAGAAAGGCTGGGTTGCTTCATGAGTGGTAGAGGGGAAGATGGGACAGGCAGCTAAAAATGCAGTTGTTTTCTCTCAGAGGGTTGTCAAGTGTGATGCCGGCTAGTGATGCTGCTCTGTCTTGCCAATGTCTCCGAAGTTGCTGCTGACTGGAAAAGGGGAAATATAACCCATACTTTTTTTTTTTTAAAAGGAAGACTCTGTGAACTACAGGCCCATCAGTCTCACCTCTGTGCCCAGCAATATCATGGAGCAGATCTGCCTGGAAACTATGCTAATGCATATGGAAAATGAGGAGGTGATTGATGACAGCCAACACGGCTTCATTAGGGGCAAAGCATGTCTGACAAATTTGGTGGCCTTCTATGATGCGGGTACAGCCCTAGTGGATAAAGAAAGAGCAGTGGACAGCATCTACCTGGTCTTGTGAAAGTCATTTGACACTGTTCTGCACAACATCCTCATCTGTGAATTGGAGAGACATGGATTAGATGGATGGACCACACAGTGGATAGGAAACTGTGTGGGTGGTTGCACTCAAAGAGTTGCAGTCAATGGCTCGATGTCCAAGTGGTGAGCAGTGATGAGTGGTGCTCCTCAGCGGTTGGTACTGGCACCAGTACTATTTAACGTTTTTGTTGGCGACATGGATGGTGGGAATGAGTGCACCCTCAGTAAGTCTGCTGATGACAACTAGCCATGTGGCATGGTCGACACACTGGAGAGAAGGGATGCCATGCAGAGGGACCTGGACAGGCTTGAGAAATGGGCCTGTGTAAACCTCATGAAGTTCAACAAGGCCAAGTGCAAGGTCCTGCACGTGGGTCAGGGCAATGCCATGCACAAATATAGGCTGGGTGAAGAATGGATTGAGAACAGCCCTGAGGAGAATGACTTGGGTGTGCTGGTTGATGAGAAGCTCAACGTGACCCAAGAATACACACTAGCAACACGTAAAGCCAGCTCATCCTGGGCAGTATCAAAAGAAGCATGGCCAGCAGGTCAAGGAAGATGATTCTGGCCCTCTACTCCGCTCTGGTGAGATCCCACCTGGAGTACTGCGTCTAGCTCTGAGTCCCCCAATGTAAGATAGAACTGTTGGAGCGGGTCCAGAGGAGTGCCATGAAGATGATCAGAGGGCTGGACCACTTCTCCTCTGAAGACAGGCTGATACTTGGGGTTGTTCAGCCTGGAGAAGAGAAGGCTCCGGGGAGTCCTTGTAGCAGTCTTTCAGTACTTAAAGGGAGTCTACAGAAAAGGTGGAGAGTGACTCTTTACCAGGGAGCGCAGTGATAGGATGAGGGGTAATGGCTTTAAACTGAATGAGGGTAGATTTAGTCTAGATATTAGGAAGACATTCTTTTCCGTGAGGGTGGTGAGACACTGGAACAGGTTGCCCAGAGAAGTTGTGGGTGTCCCACCCCTGGAGGTGTTCAAGGCCAGGCTGGATGCGGCTTTGAGCAACCTGGTCTAGTAGAAGGTGTCTCTGCCCATGGCAAAGGGATTGGAACTAGCTTTAAAGTCCCTTCCAACCCTTTCGATTGTATGATTCTATGACCACCACAGCTGGTCTTCAACTGCACTATGGCTACCCTCCTTAAGTGCAGCTGTCTGCATAGGTCCATGTCCCTCCTGCCACAATCGTATTGGGGGGTGACGAAGAGCTGAAGCAGAGTGCGGGACTCTGAGCAGGTGTGGTTCATGTCCATATCATAAATTCTCATGCACAAATCGTTTCTTTAATATGCTAAGTACAGTTTCAGTCAACAGGAAAAGAAGGTAACTAGGAGAGCAAGGGAACCATAAAACCTCAATGAGACCCCAGGAAAGAAAAATGAACCACAGTCATAATTTTCAACCTTTCTCTCAGACTGGAGGGAATATTATTTTGTTCTTAACCTACTTTGTAAGACAGGCTTTGCAACTCTGGAAACAAGAGAATTGCTAGGACAGATCATAGTATTAAGTCAACCATCCTCCATTAACAACTTTTAAGTAATTTACTGTGGCTGTGAGTTCGTAATGTTTTTTATTAATCTGACCGATTCCCGTGTGTTAAACTTTATATATGGCTTATCCCATTGTCCATGTTTTTATTTACCTTTAGTTTGACATTTTTAAAAGAAAATGCTATGTGTGAGTATATAAACAGATGAGACAGATTTCCAAAGTCAGACATTGCAGTATGGTCAATTACTTTTCAAGTCATGTCTCCTTGGTGCTGAGGTATAGAGGTCAGAATCATTATTAAACCGGAGCATGTATGTAAATGAATCTGTGTATCATATGTTAAACAGTAAAGAATGACATTATATAATAAATTATACAGAAATTGTGCTTAAAATTCAGATTTAAACTTACATACATATATTTAAATTTGCCCATGGGCAAGATTTTCATGTTATAACTTGAAAATAATGAAGGTATAAGTGCTGCATATCTCTTAAAAAGAACAGAAATAGAATGTTCCTCAGAACAGTCATGATGCTTACTTCTTATTAAAAATACATATTAAGGAATATCTTTTAATCCTTTTATCTGTGAGTTTCAGAAAGCTGTTCTGAGTTATCTGGCAATGTTCTTCACTTTTAAGTTCTGTGAAGAACAAGCATTCAATAGCTTTTGACATAAAACACCATGCAGCATGTGTTGTCAAACTGAGCTTTCTGGGGAAATTATTTTATGAAACTAACAGGTTGAATGTTGTGGATTGTTCTAATGATGCTCACTGCTGTCACAAAGTACAATAATAAAATATCAAATTTAGCATTTTAATTAGAAGTGACTGCCAAAAGATCCCCATGATCTAGCCCAACACGCCTTGCTTCCTGCATGATTTTTCTTCATTCTTTTTTGGGGGGGTTCTCCTATGAGGAGTTCTGCCATTCAAAACTGACTAGCGGCAGTGGGTGAAATTCAAAACTCACTTTAAAATTAATGAAATATAGATGAATCTTTGTCTTATAAAAAAGTTAGCATAAATTATAATCAGAACTGATGAGTGGTGTGATATTTGATATTAAAAGAATTACTAAAACACCCACTGCCTTTCATATCCTTTTTAAAAAAACCTTTCCCTTTTTTCTCCCATTCAGGCTACCTCTTCTACCTCCCAAATGCTTTATAGTCTTAGGCTTTTCAAATTTTATCTCAGAATAGTTTAGAATAAAGGTCATTCTATCATTCAAAATGCTTTGCAAACAAGCTATTTCTAGTATTTGCCTTTTCAGGTGAATCAATTGATTTTTAGAGCAGCCTTTCTTTTGAAAAATGGTAATAAGATGGCACATTTCATGGTGTGCTCCAACAAAGGCTAATGTTTAGATGCGAGACTACTCCTTTTTGCATCGGCTTTTAAAATCTCTGGTATAACAATAATGTTAATAATAATAATAATAATAATTCTATTTTTTATACCAGAAATCTCTTTTGTTGTGGTGCAAACTCTCAGAAGCTTCATTTCCATGTTCTGTCCAGCATCCAAAAGAAAAATATGAAAACCTTAGTTAGTACTGAATCAGTTTTAATAACACAGATTTGAATACCAAATATAAACTATTGGTGCATTAGAAGCAAGGTAATGATGCTGTCAGGCCGATAATGAAACTAGGAATGTAAACACTGAAAATGTCTACACCCTGTGCCAACATAGGAAAATATAAAACTTGAATAATATATATTAACTTGCATTTTAGAAACAGAATAGACATCCAGATATATAGTTTATAGAATTTATCTGCAATATTTTTATAGCTTTAATATTTCCCTCTATATGTTAGAGGTGGTTTAAACTTGAAAACAGAAGAATATGCATTAGGAAAACAGTTTTGAAATGTAACACAGAGAAGAACGATCAGAAGTGTATTACTTAGCTCCTTCTTTAGACCTTCATGACTTAGATTTTGTTAACTTTTTTCAAGGTTACTAATGTGTTAACAGGATGTACAAGGTCATCATCAGTTCGACAGGATGAGAAAGATGCTGTCTTTATGTAATATTCTGTGTGATTAAAAAAATAGATTTATTTTCCAAAGTGAGATCAAGCGGGTAGAAAGCTGACATAAGGTTGGAAGCTACAGTCACTTGGAGAAGGGAAGTACTCCTTCACTTTCAAATTATTCACGCAATTACACGCTTTCATTTCATAACTTAGAAACTACTGTGCTTCTTTAAGGAAGGGGAAAAATATTGGAGGACCCACAAAGAAATGTGTGAAATGAGTCATCAAAATATTGATTTGATGTAAGCGAAATATGAAAAATCCTTCTAATATTCACTTAACATAATTGAAAAAAGCAATAGAAAAAAATAAAGTACCTTTTGTATACTTCTTTATTTTGAATGTTGGGTGTTGATTAATTTTCTTCATATATTTTTAGGATTATTTAATAAAATATGTCTGACAAGTTCATGGTGGTAATAACTAGTGTTAACTGATTATATATGGCACAGTGCTGAATTAATATAACTTTTTAAAGAGTACAGTAACTCCCCTAATAGATAATCCATGCTGCCTCTTTATCATAAAGGGCCACGGCTAGGTAAGAAAGGCCATTAATTTTTAACAGTTAAGACAGGCATATTGGTCCTATTAAAATCCATCTTCAGCATTGTTATAAAGTTATATCCTTAATGAGTGCCATTGTATAATATAGAGAAGATACCAGATTAAAATGGAGATGACACTTTTAAGATAAGATCTCTTTTTTATTAATGAAACATAATTTTGTTATAGCAGTGTACATTCCCTTCAGATTCCTTGAAGATTAAAATAATCATATGCAGACATAGCACTTGTAATTATAAAATTTGATGCCCAGAGGTATAAAGTGCAGATTTTGGATTTCTTTTTTAACTCAGATTACTGATATTGTTAGAAATGGGTGTTGTAGATTAAGACGTTACAGAAGAGTAGATACTGATTTAAGAGTTACAGAAAAGGCCTTGTAGTGGATCAGAGTACAGAAGATTAAAATTCTGTTAAAAGTATTCATTTCCTTCAAATAGTTTTCCTCTGAGCAAAATGTGAATGCTGATCCTAAAAAATGCAAGGTTGGTCTGTATCCTAGTTTTACAAAGCAGATATTAATGAATGTGTTTGATGGCATACTTGAGGTCTATTACAGAAATATGCAAAATGCTTAAGATAATGCGTGATTGCTGTGCACTCTTAGCAGCTAACGTGCAAATGAGAATGAGAAATTTCATTTCTCTAGGAGATAATCCCAGGAGAACAAATTATAAATCAATACTATAAATGAAGAAAATTGTCAATTACTCAAAAGAATTTTGCAGAAAAAACCCAATTGTCTTTATCAGTGTCATGTCATCTGATGATCTTGGTGTGTCAAAATATGTTTTATCTAATCAGAAGTAAGACATTTATATTATTTGAGTGAATGGATTTGATTTCTAGAATCCTTATTTACTATCTTACTTTAGCTGTTGAATATCCTAAGAAGAGAAAGGATGAGGCAAACTCAGATAAAATCCTGTTAAAATGCAAATCACATGAATTTCTAGATAATGAAGTATGCATTAAGCCTGGAACACTAATGAACATACTAAAAAGTAGACGGAATATTTTATGTACTTCTACATCTTCTTTGTGCTCTCTTAGATGAAAGTATTGAGGTAACTACAGAGGCTTTATATTCCTTTTGCCACAAAAATAATTAAGAGCTTTAGAACCCCATTTTCTTAACTGCATTCTTTGTTTTATTTTTTCTGCTTCTATAAACAAAAGATTTCAGTTCAACAAGTGACATTCTCAGATATCAGCAGCCACTTTTGGAAAGTGAGTTTAGGGAATCCTAATAAATATTTTTTTACAGAGTTGAGTGCAAATATCTTAATCACTCCATTCTTACTAAACACATAGTTTGACTCTCTATTTGACTCATGTTTCCAGTGATCAATGCTGTTGCCCTTTTTTAAAAAAAAAGAAGGCAACCACCGAGACACTAGAAAGACCATGGTTGGGATAATTTATATATATAACAGATTGCTATCATCTATAATGTATAATTGGGAAGCACTGTGCACTTCAGTGATAGCACTCATTCTTTCCGAAACTGCAGTAAATCAGAAAAATTATTGCAACATTGAATTTGATGCAACTACTTCTTGGAAATCTAGACTAAGAGTAGCCATAGGAAACCTGTCTATATTTAAGAAATAGAGGTAAAATGTCATCTAACTTGGTCTTTGACTTTCTGAAATTAAACGCTCTTGAAGGTCATTTGGTATGTACTATTTTTAGTTGTATGATTGATTTTAGAATGTGGGTGTTCTTATTTTTATGAAAATTAAAGTTTTGATTACTTAAATCAAATTCCCTTTATGAAAGAAAGAAAAATCACCATGAATTTTGAAATGTCTAGATTTTGTTCCAGTTTGGAATGAAAATTAGTTTTTAGAGCAGAGAAATTCCTCCACTTGAAATACAGTTTCTGTCCCCTGCCCAATTTTTATTTCCAGCGTATTGAATAGGACAGAGAGTAAGAGTAGGACATGAGTAAGAGTAAGTATTGAATAGAACATGAGTAAGAGTAAAACCAAAAAACAGCAACAACAAAAAAAACTAACAAAAATCAAAGAGATCCAAAACACAAACTATATAAAATAATTTTGAGTTGAAACATAGGATATTGAAGGAAAGGAGGAATGTATTTTTCTCTCCTCAGACCTTTTCCTCTAGTTTTAAAGAGGACAGTAACTCTTGTAGTTTTCTCAGCTATAACAGTAATTCACATCGTACTGTTTTTATCCCACTTACTGGAAACATACTATTTTTTAAAGGAGAGTGAGGGAATCAGGACACCAAAAAAAAAAAAAAAAGGACTGAGGACATTAACTTGTTTAGCAGCTAGGAGTGGTTCTTTGTGAATAAACTGAAGAAGTGCTTGGCCTGAACTGCACTTTGAAAATAATGTAGTCTAATTAACTTGATAACTAAAGAATTCTAAAGATATTACATGTGACCAACTGGTAAACACAACCTTAATAATGTTAAATAAATTTTAGGACAATAAATATGGATGTAAACACATGCTAACCAGTGCTGTCTTTGCAGGCAACTGAACCCATATATCAAATAATATCAATTTTTCTAGTAACCTGCTTCCTTATCCAAGTTATTCCATGCTGTAACTTAAAATACAGCAATGCAGAATTGGTCTGCTACATCTGTTAAACTGATCTTTTGTTATTGAATTAGTGATTTGTTAAGTCAAATATTCTAACTCTTGCTAACTAAAAATGATTTTGAATGCCTTTTCATTTAATGTTGGTCCTATTCAGAGTTTATCTTCTTAAGTTCTGTATAAAAGGCATTTAGACTTAAAAGCATATTTAAATCATTGTATTTTAGATTCCATTGCTTTATTTAAAACATCATCAGAGAGTAGAAATTAAACAATAAATTCCCGACAAATGACAACTAATTTTTTTAAAATCTCTACTTTGTCTTGTTCAAATAAACAAAAAGAAAGTCTAATCAAAGAATCAAACTTATTTTGCAATGTTAGGCAGCAACATTTGATTAAATCTCTTTCTTCTATATGTATTCAGCACAGTTGTTTAACAAAAAAGAACCAACCATAAAACTTATAAAGGGTGTATTTTTATGTTATCCCAGCATCACCCCTAAAGCAAAACCCTACAGCTACGTATTTGTGACTTTGCATTCTAAAGATAAGATTCCCCAGGTGAAGTATGGAAACGGAAATGATGAGCAAAGAGTAAAACTTGGAAGAAAACTTGTTAATGGCTATGTAAACAGAAAATACTTTTCACCTTGGGCATTACTATATCCTCTTGCAGACTTTCCAGAGAAGTCTGCATACAGGTTAGGTCTTTGAAGCAATGATCCAGCACCTACTGTGAGCATCTGGCCTTTTCTAGATAGGGGGCATGACTGGAGTTCCTCAGAAATTTGTCTCAGTTACTTATAAACAGAAAAACTTTCCATCCCCTAATAGGCTACATTGTTATGTGCTGTGAGTACGTACTGAGCTACTGGGGAGACTGAAGGAGATTTTGAAAGTCATTTGGTAAGATAAATTGAGTTTAGAACAAAAATGGGGTTGAGAAATTAAGAGAGAAACTCTGAAGTAGGAATTCCTAAGAAAACAGCGGCAGGAACTCTCAGTGAGTCACTTGTTCCATCTGTCAGGTTGTTCCTACCTGAAACTTATATATCTAATTTAATAGCAGCCTCTCATATTTAATTGTGTTGATTTGTTTCTGGAAACAGGAGAATCAGAAACCATTTAGCCAAGGAGTACTTAGGGCAGATGTTTATGATGTCAACAGGGATAGGAAAATATTAATTAAAAAATTCTAATCAAAACTAAATCCAGTAAGAGGTGTTTAATCCTCTGACTACTGTTATCACAGCTTTCTCTATTAACTTTACACCAGAAGTACTGAAGGCTTAAATATGAAGGGTGAAATATTGACCCAGGGGGAGAACCAGGGGAAAAAGGAAGGCATCCACTTCATAACCTTCCAGATCAGCAGTTCCCTAAAGCACATAGAACAAAGAGGAACTGACTGAATTTCTGCAAAATATTCTTAAGTTACTGGGTGTTGGGATTGAAGCTGGTAAAACAATTCCTCTTATTTATTTTGTGATTTCTTTTAAATGTGCTTCTATTATTTTTTTTATTTGCAGACCTTATGAACTAGCTAAATAGCCTATGAATATTTTTATCAAAATTATTGAGTCTTGCAAAATTCAAATACAACTTTCAAATTTGGTTTGGGTTTTGTTTTTTTTTTGGTCTCTATTATTAATTCAATATTCAAGGATCCATTTTAATTGTATGTTGTGGTATATGGTTTCTACAGTAGCCAGGAAAATATGAAGTAGGTCTGTGGATCGTAAACATCACTGTCCTGCTATTCTTACTATCACATGCAGGTATTGAAAGAATGTGAAAGGGAACAGAAGATAATTTGAGATTACTTTGGGAGAAGAGCAGATTGACAATTTTTGTTCTGCACACATTCTATTAGAGACCTCCTGGTGGTACTAGTCAAGATGTTGTCACTAGGGTCTACCTTGAATGAACAGAGAGCAGTGGTTGTGCTTGTGGAAGCTGGTGATTCTTTTGGTGGCATTTTAGCTTGTCCTCTGAGCTTTTCTCTCTGGCATTGAACACTTCCTCCTAGTGACTTGGAAAAAAGACCGTTCCAGGACAGAGACTATAAAAGACTAGAGATCCCTTGGGGAAGGTGGAATGGAGTTTCTTCAGCATTCAAGAGATTTAAACAGGACAGAATGACATCTCTGCTCCAGGTCCTATTGACAAATTAGAAAGCAATTGTGATTTTCATCTCTGAATTCATATCAGATATGTACGTCTCCAAAATTTGTGTGTGTCTGAACGTGAGTTTGTAATCTTGTCAACTTCTACTTTTCTCCTCTCAGAGTCACTGAAACCAATGGAGTTATATAGTAGACAAATCTATCCTTTCAATTCTTCTTACAGAGTTATAGCAATCTTTGGATTCAAATGCTTCAGACTCTTTGATTTAGAGAGAAATTACAGGTCTATAAATTGGACTTCACAACAATTAAGCAGTTAATATGAGCTTTATGTTCCAAAAGGTCAGTTTTTCTTATGTGCATGTGTATAATTTGATATGCAAATAGCTTACATTATTTGTCTGTGTACAAAACATACAGAAAATATAGTTTCTGAGGAAAGATGTATAAACTTGACTTTCACTCTTTCCTTTGAAGTATCTTTGTATTTTATATGTCTAGATGCATTAAGTCACTTCAGTTTTATCTGATAAAACTTTACTATCATTCCATTTTTTTAAGATTCATAACAGAAAGGATGCTCACAGGTGTAACTACCTCACAGGAAGTTTACAGAAATGCAAAAGTGCCCATCTATCCCGATGATCATCATTGTGCTTACTGAATGAGATTCATGACTGTCTTTCATGATATTCAAACTTAAATATAACCCTATGCAATCAGGACTAGAAAATATTGTTCTAAAATTCTTCCTGTTCTCTTGAAAATAGGTTCAAGGAAAAATAAGTTTTTAAAAGTACTGTGGAGTTTCACTTAAATTATTTTAGTGGGATAAGTGAGTGAGTCAAAGAAAAAATTGAGATTAGTGATAAAATTTTCAATTGACAACTGACGATCTCTGTTGTCACTGAGGTGGGTTTATATCATCTTTCTGTTCTGTGAATTATCTGTATTTCCACTGACTCATAGGCAAGAATGAAATGTACATTTTGATGTGAAGGTGAGGCGTGCATATTGATGTAACATATGAGATCTGAAATATTTCATATCTTTTAATATCAAATACATTTTTCTGTTGTAAGAAGAGATGAACCGAAGCATTAACATTTGGATTTGGATGATGTTTACACTTCTGATTTTAGCAATGACCATAACTGAAAGCACAAAAAAAAATTGTATTGCAAAATCTGAATTAAACCTCCACCTAAAATTCTGAGTATTTGGATTCAATGTCCTGGATTTGTGCTTTTTTTCTAGTTTTGAATTATATAATATTTTAATAGCTATCATGTCAGTAAATCTGATAAGCAGATGCCATCACATCTTAGTCACTCTGGAATGAAAAGGTAAAAGAAAATGACACATCTATAATCTTTATTTGACTGCACTTTGTATAATTTACCTGGTTTTAACTCTTGTCATGGGTTACTTTCTTGTAGATATGTTTTTTATTACTGAAAAAAATAACATTTAAGCAAACAGTCCCAGATATGGTTATATTTGAAACTGAGCTGCAGCTTTTATTGAAGCTATAGACATGGATGATACTGAAACTGGATTTTTTACTTGAAAAAAGAAATTAATTATAATACTGTGGTTAATCGTGCAACCACATCTATTTCTACATGCAAACCTCAATAATATATCAGAATTGCTACAAAACAGCAGTCTGTTTCTGACTAAGTGAAAGCACAAAGATCTGTAGAACTAGAAGCCATGACAAGGAACTTCTTGCATGCGTTAGTGTTTTAAACCATAACTGGAGCTAGAATATCCTGCTTAGTGTGCAAATTCAATAAAATGAAATTGTTGTATCATTTCAAGTAAGCCAATTGGAAAGACCTTTCCTTCTGCAGTTAAGGATTCTGAGTGTTCACTCGTGTGCTGACAGAAATCTTCTAAGTGGGGGTTGCCAAGGTCCTTTGCGAAAAAGTGAACCAAGCTGGAAGACATTGCTTAAATGTGATGCCAGTGGTTTCAGGGAAGCTGATCTGATGATTGCCCCTGTGCTGCTCTTGGCTCATCCAGTCCTGAAATTAGGGTATACTTTTTCTGCATACTTAAATTTGCCATATAACTCTCCAGCAAGTATTGTTTCAGGCTTATCTGCAACATCTGGCATAAGTTTTTGTGTGTAGAAGAGTATTGTCACAGCTTGGCTCTGTGTCTTAGCTCTTACTCTAGTAGTTATGCTTTTCCACTTTCTGTTTCTGGTTGGTATTAAAATGTCCTGCATTTTCTACACCTCAGCAAGTAGCTTTCCTTCTTTCAGCCAGTTCTGAAAGAAGTTCCTGTGAAGTAACATCTCTTCTCTGTGATTCTTTTTGACACTGTTAATCATTTTTGGGTAAAAGCCATATTTATTGCTGTTGGTGTCACTATTCTATTAAGGGTTTCCTCTCAGCCATGAAAATCTAATGGCTTACCTTTTTATTCTGTTCAGTCTCAATTTGTGTACACTTTCTCTTCCATGGACAACAGGTGCTGCACAGTGGAGGTTTGATGTGGAGAGTTTGCTGTGCATGTCTAGAGGCACGGTTGTGCTGCAGACCGTGCAAGACACCATATTAGTCCTTGTGCAGGTCAACAGACCGTACCAAATATTCTCTGGTCACACTGAATTCACAGCCCATGCCCTGGAAGGAGCTATTTTGTACACCACTCCATCCTGTCAGTGGCCTAGTTGTTGGATGTATACAAATTCTGAATAAGCATCTGAAGTCCTTTTCTCCCCCCCCTCTCAGAGAGCTTCCCCTGCCCAAAGACTTCTAGGCTAAAATCCCCATACGTGGATGTAGGTTAGCACTGTGCCTGTGGGACCGCTGAATTTTTGAGTGTATGCAGGATATATGCATATAGTACAGTTACTGCTTAGGTGAGTGTCATGGCTCTAAGGGCACTGCCAGCCCTGACTGTCCCTGCCCACCCCATGGGGCTCCCCCAAGACTGCCCATGGCCCAGGACCCTATTGCAGCCGCCCGGAGCCTTCAGCCCCTGCCCACAACCCTGCCATGCCTGGCCATGGGCTCTGCTGATAAGGGCCCGCCCACAGGACCACATCTCCAGAGAGGTGCCCGATGCCTGGGTCTGGGGCTGTCCCAGTGCCCCCAGCTGCCATACTCCTGGCTGGGGGTGGGATGGGCCCTGGCTGCCAGGCCCTGCCATCACCCACCAGGGAGCCCCTGGTGCTCCCAGCACCTTGACAGTAAGCAAAAAGGAAACACGTCCTTGAGAGGTTTTGCTGATTAGGATCTTTATCTATTTCTTGTTTGGAAAGAGATAGAATGCAATGTTTTACCTCAAAGAGAAAGCATTATTTCATCACAGGGATAAAAAAATCATGTACATTTCAGTGTGTTAAACTCTTAGACTGAAAAGTTCATACGGTGGGCAATACAAACATTGTAACATGACATGCCTTCGAAAATATTTCTAAAGATGGGCTGAATTCACACCACATGCTTTGAGATAGTTGTGAGTTCGAACTGAGATATCAAGTGACTGAAGTACTTCTGCTAATGTTGAAAGGATATGAATGTGTCCAAAGTTTATTAGGTGAATACGTGACCACGAATAAAAATATAAATTGGAGAGCTGAGCCGATTTCAGATGGTGCTGTTTGTTTTTTTTTTTCTGATGATATCTTTGGTATTTCTTCTGTTTTATGTTCATTCCACGCCAAAGAAGTTGTGAATATAAGACAATGCTGGGGGATTTGCTTTGCTGGCTTAATTGTTTTTAGGAATACTCTATTAAATATTGTTCTTTTTTTAATATTCTTTCTTTTTTTTTCCCTTGCAGACCAAGCACCCCCTATAGTTACTTAATTTTAGCTCTTTGAGGGAAGAATGTGGTTCAGATAGGTTATAACACTGTCTTGTTTTTATCTAACAGTGTTTTAATCTAAAAGGTTAATGTTAACAAGTAGCTTGCTTGATATCCCTGCTGTCTTTCTCCTTGTTTTTTTCCAACATTGTCATTGCTCATGACATAGATGTTTTATGAACATACTCTCTACCAGTTGACCCATTACTGTAGTCTTTATAGAGTTGTTCATACATTCACTGGTGTACATGAGCAAAGGTTTTTTTTAGAATAGTTAAATTATCAGATGGCAACTGTTTAGATTCAGACAAGAGTTCACTCAGTTTGCTCGTAAATAGTCATCTTTATATCAGGTCCTGGTCCTGTGAAGTAAGCCTCTGTTGGAAACGGCAGGTGCATTTTGCCTCCATAGTGTTTAGCTCCATAGGTATGAGAGTACCTTGGACTTGACAGCTAGCAGAAGAATGAAAACGTTCACAATTTGGACACCATTGATTAACTGATCCATCTCTAGTGGTTGTGAAGCAGGAGCTGTGATAAGTCTGTCAATGCAGAACAATTTCACAAGGAAGAATCAAATTATTCCACATTGCAAGGCTATTCAAATGGTAATTTTTCCAATAATAAGTCTGACAGTGAAGTTTGTACTCATGAAGATTTAAAGTTTTTTATTTTCTCAAGGCTAGAAGAACACTTCAGATTTTTCACTTAAAATATTTGTTTTGAAAAAAGTCCTGTACGAAGGCTTTTATATCATAACTGTCATAGATTACTCTAAAAGCAAACAGGAAAAAAAAACAGTTTTCCATAATTCAAAGTTATTTCACTTGCTTGTAGGGTTGTTTATGTACTTGTCCAATGAAAACAACAGATAAGTTTAATTCCTTGTCCATCAGTTATGAAACAAATAATCAGTTCCGTGTATTCTAACACATATGTGGCAGTCGACAGGGATGAAGAGAGGTAGTCTTTTTAATGAAGATCAGAAATTAAAAAGTTTTGATATTAAAATTATTGTCAGTGGGAATGAAAGATTTGGAAAGAAAATGGAAATTTTTACTTAGTATTTATACAATATAAGTGTCAAGATAGACTATGGTTTAAGCAATTCAGTCTTTGTATGAATGATAATTGCTTGTTATTTTTACATGATGAGAAAGATATGTTTAAAATACTGGACTGGGATTCAGCATGCCAGTTCTGCTCTGCTTTTGCCATAGACTTTCTGTATTTTATCTACAGCAATTTGAGGTATGGCTTCCAAAGCATTGTCTACCTGTCTTTGGGGTTCTGTGAGGATAAATGTATTAGTGTCTGAGTCATCAAGATGCTCTGATGGTAAGATAGAAAACGACTGTGAAGATAAAATGAACACGCTTTTGCTTCTTTCTTGTACACAGAGCTTGCCTTTGTTTCCTACTGAATTAATCTGGTATTAATCAGTCCTATCTTTACTTCTGTACATTGATCTATGGTTTTCCTCTTCCTCTGCACAATCTCCTTATAGGATTCCACAACAGCAGCAAGTCAGGTAAAATATTCCTGTCCTTATTCTTATTGAATAATTTATAGAATGCTGGTAAGTCCAATGCTGTGTCAGGCTCTCCATCATGTCAAATTATTACGCGTGCACGGTGTGCAAGAACCAGCCAAGAGAATAGCAAACTGTTCTAGTGAGACAAAGGTGCATTTTGGGGGAAGATCACTATGAAAGTCAGTGCTTATGCATTTCCACCTTTCTTTCATGATAACATTTTGCATAAGCTTAGTCTGAGAAAACAACAGTACCAACACCACTGTCTTTTCTTTATTGCAGCTTTTTGTTCTTAGGGGCATGTGAAAATGTTACTGATTTAAGGGGTCTGCTTATGGATTGAGTAGGATTACTGTTCTCCATTTATGACTGCTGTAAGAAACTAATAGAGCCTGATGACCCTATTCCAAAAAGAAGTGCAGGTCATCATCTAACAGTTAATCTAAAGGAGAAAACCCCAAAGCTTTGTCAGCCAGCTTTTATGTAACTATTCCATGAAATGGAAAGACAAAGCACCTTCGAAAGTATCAGGGAAATGGCTGAATTGCCAGCAGCACAACTGAGAAAGGAAAAAAGCTAGACATGAAACACCTGCCAAGTGCAAGTTGAAAGGAGCTTGGACTTGTTAGCAAAGATATAGTCTCCTATTGCTAGTTTCCAGAGGATTTTAGATATACTTTATAAAAAGTGGATTATATCAGAGATGCCAGTTTCTTTCATTTTCTCTGCAGAAAAGCAACCCACGGGGCCCTGAATTTTGGGTAACTGCTTGTTTTAGAACACAACCATAGATACCTCTGAAGCACACTGTTTTACTTCAGCAGCACTAACTTCAAATATTTGCTTTCAATTTTATCATGCTGCCCTTGTATGTATCTTTTGGATGATTAATATGGTGTTAATTGCTTCAAAAAATCTTTTAAATAACTCCATTTCTACTAATAGAACAGAGTAATAGCCACTTTCATGCTTTTCTCTGGCAACTCTACACTCTGTAACATAGTCAGATCTGTAGGGTTAGACATATCTTTCTAAACCTGGGCACCATGATACCTGAGATTCAGAAAGGGTCACGTGTTTTAGAATAAGCAGAATTAGTTATTGACAGCTTAGTTCCTATACAGCAAGAATTAAGAGGAACACTTGCTGCTGTAATAATTTTTCTTATCCAGGAAAATACTGCCTGCCTTGTTGGTAGCGGTTCAGTTTCTTCAGAGTGCAGATGCACTTCTGTGGACGGAGCTGATGCTGACTTGGGGTTTTGAAAAACAGATGAAAAAAATAAAGCAATATTCTCAGAAATTTCAAGATTCACTCAATGAAAATACAACAGATTAGTCTACATCAGTCTCGGTACCACAGTTACATATTCTGACAGTTCTGTTGCAAATTTACAAAACATCCTGTTTCCAAATATGCATGTTACATATCCAGTTATGGCTGATGAAATGAATAGAATATGTCTTTCTGACAGAATTTTATGTGGGCATTTATCCTGGGAGCTCTTAGCATAAAAGATAACCTAAATATTAATAAGAACAAATGTCCAGAACCCAGAACAGGTGTTAAGGCATGCACCTTGCAGATGAAGCCAGTAGTAGCTGCTAAGCTAAATTCTCTTAAACATCTCTGAAATGTTACTTCTTACCTGTTATGTTTGACTGCTCAAAAAGATGCCAAGATTTTAGTGCCAAGTTTCTGTGACCACTGTCAAGTTTCCTTGAAAAGAGGAAGCAAATGATGTTGGACTACTGCTAAACTGTTCTGGAAAATAACGCTAAATTTTATAATACAAATAGTGGAAAAAATACTGAAAATTAATAGTAATGGTGGTAGTAGGGGACTGCCAGCAGAAGAGCAATAAAACCACAGAAACTGATACTATTTTTTTCCTTTCTGCAAATAACCTATTAGTCAGGTGAAAAGTACTAGCAGTCAAAAAATAACTGTTTTTTTTTTTTTTTTTTTTTTTTTTTTTTTGCTAAAGGCCGTATAGTTTGCACCAATGAAACATTGCTGGAGCTCCAGTAAAGTTGTGTTAGTTATTTTTTGTTGGAATTGATATATAGACGGGATTGACAATATTATGCCACACCTTAATATCAATCAACTCCTAATTTTTATAGAGTTAGTAGTTGTAGAAAAACAAAGAGAATGCTGACAAGGGAATGCAATGTTAAACTTGCAAGCACTTGATAAATAAAATCATAGAATCACAGAATCATTAAGGTTGGAAGGGACCTTTAAGATCATCGAGTCCAACCATTAACCTAACCTGACAAAACTCAACAATATGAAATATTAATCGTACATTTTCCTGAAGCTGTTAACAAGACAAGCACTTTTAAACCAGATTTTCCCATGTATTAAAGGCAGACAGTAAAATCTTGCCCTCGTGTCCATAATTCAACCCTAGCTCTATACACAGAACATGTAGTCCTTTTCAGTTCTACTTTCTCTCTTCCACTAGAAACCACACACACAAACACAGTAGCATTGTAAGGAGTAAGGCCTTTTAATGTTCATAACAAAGCCAGAAATACTCACAGAGTAAGACAATATTGATTTCTGAAAACAACCTAAGTGACTGCAGTGAATAAATCATCTTAAAGGCATAAGCAAAATTGCTAGCTAATTTACAGGTGGATAAGTAGGCTGACATAACAGCAAGGTATATAAGCTTGTACCTTACTGGACTCTGAAGTCACTGAGAATATTTATTTAAGCAGCTTTTTGAAAGCTCTGGTACAGATGCAGTGAGGAATAAAAACCTGTCTGTTTAAACAGTTACCGTTTATATATGCTGTCTCCTCTGCTTTGTGTCATTGTCCAGGGAAAAACTTGTAATATTTTGTTAGTTCCTGAATGAACAGAGTTTTTAGCTTGGTGCACAGAAGAAGGAGATGGAGGTTCTTTGTAAACAATAATCATCCACACGTTACCACAAGAGTGGCGATTAATGTATGGTCTTCTCAGCATCACTGTATGAACTGCCTCTTTACAGTCAGAATGGTCAGAACCTGTAGCCAGTAAATGTTCTCTCTTTTTATAAGATATTGCTGAGAAGTATTTTTATTTTATGAAATATTTTTTGAAGTTTAACATAAAATTCAAGTTATAATTTCTAGTTTGTTTCTACTGGTATTCTAAGAAATATACATTTTGCTTTTTAACGTCTCAGCTTGCTATGATTTCTAGATGCTTCTTACTGCCTAGCATTTCAGTTGCTATAACAATGCTATGCAGATTATATAAACCTTTCCAAAAAAATGTAAGAAGTGCCTGATGACATATCATGCTGGAAAGTCCTGAAATTTCTCTCTTCAAAATAATTCCAGTGTTCTCCTGGTGCACAAGAATATGTCTTTATCTTGAAAATTCTTCCAGGTTTGCCCTTTCAAAGTCTATTCTCATTCTCCTTCTCTGCTTCCAGTCTTTCACAGAAAGTTCTTCCTTTCTCTGGTAAAGGTCTATGACACAATCACCTGTAAAGATGCAACATGCTACCTTTAGTAAAGTTTTCTTGTTGTGATAATAGCTTAATGTAGCAAATTATGTTAAAAATAATAATTAAAAAAGTATTATCAAGATGTTTAAAGATTCGAGGACTGCAGTTTTACCTATAGCATTTCCTACTTTGAGCAACCTTTCCTGATAATCTCACACTTACATCAAATACTTTTTTTCTGCAGAAATTTTCTTTTATCAAAGCTAAGAGTTCTTCACTAAAAGTTCAGCAGGAAGACTGAATGTTATGATTTGGAAATGCTGCTTTGATGTCTTGAAGGAACTTTCTCCCATTTTTTTTCTCCCATTTTTCTTCTTCAGGCTGAGGTCCTTGTTGAAATCACACTGAAGCAGCAGCATCTCTTCCTTTGATAGGAGAAAGAGAACAGAAAGACTGTTATGGCAGTCATCACATACAGTGTTTCATGGATACTGAGAAAATAAATTACAACCATGAGTTATCCTGGGAGTAGTTTCAATTGCAAATTGCTTTGGGAAAGCTAAACTTTCATCAGAAAGTGGATTTTTTTTGCAAAAATCTTGTTTAGTTGAAAAATCAGGTTTCCATTAAAAATAGACTTGGTATATTTTTACCATCTGTTTTATTCTCCATTACTTTTCACTTATTGCTTCTTTTCTAAAATGAATGCTTTCTTATAAAGGTCTAGTATTTGATGTCTGTCTGATAGTATCCTGTCTTCCTCTCCCTTTCCATATTTTTGGTGTTTTCTTTGCTGGCTTCTTTCAGTTTACTGTTCACAACTGCTGTATTTAAAAAGAAGGATATGGGAGAAAGGTGGATGGAGGGGAAGAAGCAATAGGAAATCTTACCCCTTTTTCCTTTAAAATTGTTTTGAAATTGCCACATAATTGATTGACTATCCAGCTAGGGTATCTGATATAATATTGTTGCAAGTGCTGTCAGTTCAGTCTGTCAAACTTTCACAATGACTCTCCGAGACCTCCACAAAATTGCTTTCATTAACCACAGATAGAATACGTGTAATGCTTCTTTCTTTGCATCCTCTCTGACTTAACAAGTAGCAAATAAGTATATTCTTCTCAGCTTCCCCTAAGAATATGACCAACCTGTGGGATATCTGTTCCAGTCCATGCCTTTTACATGAGGAAAATGTTCATAAATAACATTTCTATTTTTAAAACATTTCTATTTCTAAAATAATAATATCAGGGTGTTTCTTTCTCCATTTGCATCCCTGCAATGAGACAGTTTTGGAGATGTCCCAGGTTTGTTGTTCCTTTCTGGCTTGCAGAAATCAGTTTTACAGCTACATTGTATCATTAACATGAATTAAAGTAACTGAACTAGTGTCTTGGTAAACCTTGCCATCATTTGAGTATGTGTGTGTTATTATGCACACACAACATACAAAGGACCCGTGGCTTGAACTTTTAGTATTTTAATGTATTGACATTAATGTTTTGAAATGTGGAGATAATTTATTACAGGTAATCTAAACACCGAAGCAACTTTGATAACTTCTGTCATGTGTGCCAGTGTTTAAGGTCCAGCAGCAAAAGTGTACTTTCAAAAGAAAGATTTCCATGGCAACAAAAGGGAGTCAGGAAAAGAAGACATTCTTAATTCATGTGTGCCTTTTTACCCAAGACTATTCTTGAGATGCTTTTCTTTGATTTGTTTACATGACAAGTAAACAAAAAAAATGAACAAAAAATCAAGGATATTTTTGGACCAAGTTTTCTACATTTATTGGTATGAGTGAGTGTGTCTTACTTTGTCAATAAACTTTATAAAAATCAACAAGGTTACAGGAATAAATGAGGAAAAATAAGGTTTACCAGGACCACTCTAACAAATCCTTTATTTCTTGATGGTGGCTGCTTATCCTTACAAATAATCCTGTGGTCTAATTAAGTGAAGGGTGTGAAGTGAGTCAGAAAAATTCCAGTGTGTTCCTAATTTACTCTGAAAATACATTTGTAGCAGAGTTCAATTTCAGGATATGTTTTGACCTCTGGTGGTGGTTGTTGTTGTTTTCTATTTAAATAAGAGGCTTTTACAGATATGCATGACAATTAGCACAGGGGCTGTTTTCCTTGATGATGATCTATCAAACATCATGACTATCAAACTTTTAAGACACTGTATGTTTAGGATACAGGATCAAAAGTCTGCAGTTTTAGACTGCAATCACCTAGTGAAGTACTGTCACAACCCTCAGTGCTAAAAACAAGAGTTGTATCATGTGAGAACATCATCAATCATCTTAGCAGATAAATGACAAATGCCAAATGTTAAAGAAGTTTGGCTAAAATGTTTTGTTTGGAAGTGTTCTTTACAGCAAGCCATATTTTTAATTTATATGCCAGGTAGAATAGTAAACATACCTATGATATCACTGCATATTAAGGTTTTCTGATGTTTCTCTAAATTCTATCTCAGCTGAGAAATAGCTGTTTCAGAACACTTCAAACAGAACTTTTGATTCTTTTGGGGGTCTAAGTTCTTCAGGTAGGCAATGGTCTCCACCCACCATGCATGTACACATCCCTTCTTAAGATATAATTTAAATTCTTTTAAATTGGCAAGGGTAAATGTATCCCATTAATGACATTTTAGAAATTACATTTCTGTAAGTTAGTGCTTATTCGTATATGTATATTTCATGTATATTTCACATAATTCATCGTAATTCCTTTGTCAATAAGTTCCATTTACTAACATAAACTAGTGTTAAAAATTTTACTGTAGCCCTTGGTCACAACTTTGCATCACATCTTTAAACCTAGATACTTAAAATAGGTCAGAAAATGTTGTATATCACACAATGCTGTATAAACTGTTCAATGAATTAAGGCACGACACCTCCCTTATATATATCAAAAGTCGTATATGGATTTGACTTCCTTCTCAGTATATCTTGCAGAACACACAAATCTTTTTCTCCATCAGAGCAGCTCTAACAATGTAAACATTAGATCCACCTATCCATGTTATAGAATCATAGAATCACTAAGGTTGGAAGGGACCTTTAAGATCCTCAAGTCCAACCATTAACCTAACCTGACAAAACCACTTCTAAACCATATCCCCAGGTACCACTTCTACCCTTTTTTTAAACACCTCCAGGGATGGCGAATCCACCACCTCCCTGGGCAGCCTATTCCAACGCAGGATAACCCTTTCAGTGAAACAATTTTTCCTAATATCTATCCAAAACCTCCCCTGGCTTAACTTGAACCCATTTCCTCTCGTCCTATCACTTGTCACTAGGGAGAAGAGGTCAGTCCCCATCTCTCTACNTGAACACAGTACTCGAGGTGGGGTCTCACCAGTACCATCTCTCAGGGGGATGATCACTTCCCGAGTCCTGCTCACCACACTATTCCTGATACAGGCCAGGATGCCGTTGGCCTTCTTGGCCACCTGGGCACACTGCCGGCTCATATTCAGCCGGCTGTCCCCAACACCCCCAGGTCCTTCTCCGCTGGGCAGCTACCAAGCCACTCCGCCCCAAGCCTGTCGCGCTGCCTGGGGATGTTATTTGTCTTTAAAGTATTGTTGTATTTCAAAATATGGTACTGTTATCTGAGTCACACTCACTTCAAGTGCTGAATTTCCTCTGTTGCAAATAATTAGAAGCTCCAACATTAGGAGTAGTTGTCCAAGAGTCAGAAAAAGAAAAAAGAAAATCAATTATCTTTGAAGTCGTGTTTGCTGATGTTGCCAGTTCTTCATGATGAGAGAGCATCCAAGATGCTTACTTGTCTATTTCATACAAAATGTAATTAAATAAGTCAAGACCTTTGTAGCTCCTTTTCTTGCAGCTTAAATTGCCCACAGATTCAGTGTGGTTCTTCTTATATTTGCCATTTCTTTGTTTGAACAGGAAGCCTTTGTCCATCTTTACTCTGACCCACAGCCAACTTCTATTGTTCATGTCAGAAGTGAGCTGATCTTTAAAACTAAAGGCATAATCGGATCCTGACATTTGAGGCTGATGATTAGAACAAATGAACAAAATAAAATCTTTTTCATTTACTGAAATGATCATGGTTATCTGTTCCATGTAACTAAACCTGCTGGAAATATATATATGAATCATACAAACTTCAGATCTCATAGAAATCTAAATAACATTTCCAGTACAAAGAGACATTTAAAGCTTTTCAGAAACAGACTTGTGAAGAGAGTTCAAAATTCACAACAAAAATTTCACATATATGGAAAACATGTTTTTCTCCCTACTTTATCTATTTATTGAAAGTATTAATGAGATTGTAGGATTCAACTTTTTTTAAAATTTATTTTCTCTAGAGAAAAGAGGAAAAGTGACTGAAAAGTGATTATCCAAGTATTTTGTACCCCATGATAACTCCACCTGAAAAAAAGAGAGGCTTAAAAATTGACATTTAGTTACAAAAAATGGATGTGTAGTCCAAATTTTTTGATCTGAAAAATGTATTTTAGGCATTTCTAATTGTTTAGCAGCTTCACTATCAAAAAGATACGGTATTTTTTAAAGCTTGTGTGTACCTTGCAGTCCTATGTCTAATTTCCTAACAGAAATTCCAGCAGATAAAATTAACAAGTAAATAAATACACGAGTCTGCCACTAAAGATAAATGTTTATACTAATACTAGAGTTATGTTTTCACGCTGATATTGTCTGTATTTCTTTAAGCATGACAACAAGTATTTCCCATTCACATACAAAATATGTTACACTACGTATAAACAAGAAATGAATCCATCTTGGGTTTTTTGAATTATTGGTGAATTATTTTCCTATTTGTGTCAACATAAGTAATCGCTCTAGGCATGGGGTAAAGAGGAACAGAATGACATGGCTTTATTAACATGAATAAAAACTGGATTATCAAAATTAAAGGTAGCATTTATAGCACAAACATCTTAAAATAATGATTTAAAAATAGAGACATGAAATAATGCTTGAATGGTAAACTGATTTCCCACATTTCTCTTCTTGCAGATCTCCTGTTAAAAAGCTGTTCTTCTCACTGATGCCAAAAAAATGTTACTTGACTATGAATGATTATTTAAATAACGTGACATTACTGCCATCTTTTTCTTGGGCATCTTCTCTTCTGATAGCTTTCTATGTGCTAATCATGCACAGGCAAGCGAGGTGTTGCGGTGTCTTCATGTGTACCATTACAGAATATGACCAACCAGCCATTTGAGTGGTAATCTTTATCTGAAGTTATGTGCCTGAGGGAAAGGAACAAGTTCTAGAATATTCAAAGTGTGTTTAGTGTTAGTCCATGCACTAAAACTGATTGCAGTTTTTCCACTGCCTGAAGTGAGAACACAGCTAAACCAACAGGTGTGTCTAGAAATTGCATTGTTTCATCTTATAAACCTCTTTTATATACTTGGTCAAAAAATGCAGTAATTTTTTGTTCTGCCGAAGGTAATACAGCTCTCATTAAAATATTTATGGATTTATATTGCTTATCTCCGCTGCATTTTGTCCTCTGTAAAGACATTATTTCATCATGACTCTTTTGGATAGGAGACTGGCGGAGAGACAGGCAGAGGCACTGGAAGCTGCAGAAGAGTGCCAGGGTGGAACCACCCCCAGCCTTTCCCTGTCCTGCTCCCATTCTGGGTCTGTGCAAAGTGACAGAGATGTCCCTGCTAGATTGCTGGTGTAGCTCTGCTGAGCAGGAATACACTGAACAGTGGGTTGCACAGCATCTCAATGTCCACTGCCACAATTTGTCAACTGCCTCCTTTGAGTGATATTTTTATGGATAGTCCTTTGCACAAACCTTTGAAGACAATGAAAATTTAATAACAAAAGACAAATCACAGCATTCAAGCAGATGTCTCTCTTGAACACTCATCATGCTATTAACAGGGGACTATTTCAGTACAGTCATAATGGAGATTAGCGGCACATTTTATCCCAAAGTTTCAGCCTTTCCTGCTCCCGTCATGCTAGATAAAAACTACAAAAAAAAAAAAAAGTAGGCTGACAGTTAGGAAGAGCAAGTTTGGGTGAGGTGGGTGGGAGGGAAGAAAAAGAAAATATCTGACTTCACCTCAAAGCAATCCCATTCAGTACAACAACTACAGTGCAGCTGCCTAAGCGTCTACGCTAAACATCATTTTACCAAGACAGCCTCAGCAAATAAGTCTTAACTATGGTGTAAGGTACCTAAAACTATATGTACACATCTAACTCTATAAAAGTAAGTTCAGTAAATGTTTAAATGGATCCAAATAATTCAATAATGATTGAAATAAATCACAAGAAAGAGAGGAATGTAAGTGCACACTTGTGGGCATTTTTTCTTAACTGGGAGACAGCACATTCTTGAATTATGTTCCCTGTATTTTCCATCAAGTTTCTCAATTGCTGAATTACTGTGGAGACAGATATATAGATGCACGTACATATGCATATATATGTACATTACACGCAGAATAAACACTCTCTATTTAATCCCATGATAGATATAGAAAGAAAGAGTTATTAAAGGCTTGATTCTGTTGTCCATATGCATAGTAAGTATCGTATGAGACCACAAAGTTTCTTACTTCAACTGACAGGGTTCTTTCTAGTATAAACATGTGCACTTTGGTGCTGTCTGGTGACCGATATTAATGTCAGATTCATAAAGATTTGATCTATTTAGATATTCAACCCATGGACATGGGTCTGAACATATTACATAGTGTCCCCCAACTTCATTTTCTGTATGTTGGTGTTGCTCAATACATTGAGTACACTGGCCCAAAATCCAGATAATCGTTTCTGTATTGAATCATTTTTATGCAACACACTGCTTCTGACAGCGAGAGATAGGCTGAAGGAGGGAAATACACCAAATATTTTTCAGTTTTCCAACCCTGTCTCTCTAATATACTGCTATGCATATGCTGAGTAAAGCACACACTTTTCTCATCTCTTAAGTCAGTGAAGATAAACTGTATATCAGTTAAGTAAGAAAAAAAACCTTGCTGAAATGCTTTCACTTAAACTAGAACAAATTACTTCCCTGGCTGCCGTAAACATAGAAAAGGTTTTTTAAACTAAAGCAGATTTTGTAGTATAGGCTCTAGCTGTTTCCTCTTGTAAGTTTTCATGATTTGTGGCAATGTAATTTCTGGGTCATAAATGTGCCTTGCTAACCAAAATGCTGCAGGAAATTGTGGTCTCTGTGAATGAGGCAGGAGACTGTCAATTATAACGTCTAAATGTACGGGCTGTGTATTAATTCATTGCAGAAGAATGATGTTAAGAACAGAAAACAAAATAAATAACTTTTAATAGTTGAGTGCTTTTCTCCTTAATGTAAGATTATGCAAACCAAAAGGCAATCAAGCTCCATACTCTTTAAAAAAAACAGTTGGGTGATAGAAAACTAATTTCCCTAGGAAATCATAATAAATAATCGTACAAAATATAATATATCTCTTACAAAATTGTGAAAGATTTCTTTAACTTTGTAAGGCTGGTACCAAATATAGCACTGGCCAGGTATAAGAGCAGAACCAAGAAGTTTCTGATAGGAAGACATGTCATTGAAAGAAGGACTCATGTAGGCCTACTGAATCAAAATATCTGATAAATCAGAACAGCCAGAAGAGATGGTTATGTTTACCATGTTTTTTTAACAAAATCATTTAAAAGATGTTAAGTAAGCATCAGTAAATAGATTAATAAATGCCAGTTGGTATCGCTTTGCTGTGATGTGATTTACCTAACTGCAGGCTATTTGTTAAGTATTAATTAAATGAACTGAAATTTCACCATAAGTTTAAAGCCCAAATAAGAACTGAATTAGTTTATTTGTTGCATTACTGCCTGCAGGCAGGTAAATTAATTGCATGTCATCAAAGTTTATTTTGTGCTGCTATTTTGTGCCTTAACAAGCACACTGATGAATATTAAATATATAATGACATTCCCATCTACCTCATTAGCAAATTGTTTGTCTCAGTTCCATTGCTGTTAAGTATATAGCAACATGAGAAAAAAAATCTAAATCCATATCTATTTCTTTCGCCATGACAAATGTAGTATGTGATTTATACTCCAAAACAGAGCATTAAGAAAGGGCAAGGTCCATCTGCATGGAGTTACGGCCAGGAGGGGACTGTAGCTCCCTTTCCCGCTTTCCTGGAGGAGCATTGCCAGTACATGTGTCTCTGCCTCACCACTTCTACTTCTCTTCAGCTCTCCAAGGCATGTGACACAAAGGAGCAGAGGAGCTAAAATGCTGCTTTGAGAGTGCAAGGAGGAGATTTCAGTGAAAAAAGATTACAGTAAACCCCCTCAGCCAAATTTTGTGCACACGAAGGAAAGAGCAGAAATGCACATGCAGACATTTATTTGCAGCACAGTCTACCAGTAGGGAGATAGGAAAGAACATGCTAATGGTTGCAATGGGTGCTTTCAACACCCAACTGCAGCAATGCCATGGTTTCCAACATAGAAAAGTCAGAATTAAAGATGAAGCTGCTACCTCCCCCCTATTCTCCATTTCTTAATGGAAATTTAAGTCAAGTTTACCTCAGGTGGGTGCAATGCCCACTTACTGAATATTTACAACTTGTCTGAGGTCTGCAATGCTTCATGTTTCAGAAGTGAGTATTCATAGTGGTGGTGTGGAAATGCTAGTGGATCATGTGCCAAGGGAGAGCAGAGGGAACAGCCAAAACACTGGATCACTTGGCAGACCTTAGTAAGCAGCCAATGTACCTACAGTGGCATTATAGTTAGGACTAGGAGAAGTAAATATTCTGGTTACCCCTGTGAACCATACTTTGGGCAAAATCATGAAACAGACTTCAAGATCGTGACCCTGATTCCCTTCAGGTGAAACTAAACTGACAGATGAGTCCCAGGCATGCACCTAGTGCACTCACAGTTTGACTGGTCATTTTGTCCACAGGTCTAGGCTGGTCTGAAGTAGGTTTTTATCATTTGAAACATGCACAGTGTTAATTTCAAGTGCTCAGTGCCAGTTGTTCAGGTCATGAATGCACGTTTATTGCTCCATATTACTTTATAAAGTAGACATTGCAAAAGTCCCCTTATGGATAAGTTCTTGACATGAAGGGTGGTAAAACATCAGGTTTCCGTATAATTTTTATGATTTACTAGCAATAATGAATTCTTTTTGATTAATATCTGGTTTAGATTAAAATTGCCTCAAAATAATAGCTCACATTCAGCAGTTTTTTAAGAAATGTCCTTCTCAAATTGTTTTTCAGTTCAGATTTAGTTCAACCAATCTGTCTAACTTTTGCAATTAAAATATACCTGATCTAACTTAGTCAGCCAATGCTGCAATGTAGAAAGGAATTGTCCTTGGTCAAAGTAAGTTATTCTTATCTTCAGACGATAGATCTTTCTTGTAGAAGGTACTGATTAGGTGGTTTAAGTTCAAAATAATCATCATAGAATCATAAAATGGTTAGAGTTGGAGGGGACTTCAAAGATCATCTAGTTCCACGCCCCCCTGCCATGGGCAGGGAAATCTCCCACTAGATCAGGTTGCTCAAAGTCCCATCCATCCTGGCCTTGAACACTTCCAGGGATGGGGCATCCACAACTGCTCTGGGCAACCTGTTCCAGTGCCTCACTACCCTCACAGTAAAGAATGTCTTCCTAATATCTATTCTAAATCCACCCTCTTCCAGTTTAATACTGTCACCCCTCATCCTATCACTACACTCCCTGATAAAAAGTCCCTCCCCATCTTTCCTGTAGGACCCCTTTAAGTACTGGAAAGTCACTATAAGTTCTCCCCGGAGTCTTCTCTTCTCCAGGCTGAACAAACCCAACTCTCTCAGCCTGTCTTCATTCAGGAGAGGTGCTCCAGCCCTTTGATCATCTTCATGGCCCTCCTCTGGACCCTCTCCAACAGCTCTATGTCCTTCTTATGTTGGGGGTTCCAGACCTGGAGACAGTACTCTGGGTGGGGTCTCACGAGAGCAGAGTAGAGGGGGAGAAGTAGTTTCAGATATTAGTCTAGGAAGAAAAGTTCAAAATACATTTTTGTTTGAATTCCAGCTGACTGGAACTCAGTGCAGGGGCTCTCCTGTCAAAAGCCCCAAAGAGAGAAAAGCAGTGGAGTGTCTTTGGCTTATGTAAGGAGTCAGTGCACTCCACAAAAACATAACAAAACAAAAAACACCCCAAGTCACCCTGCCAGTTAGTTTCAAATATTAGGTCCTTCCTTCAAGTAGGCTATGGTTTCTGCAGCTTTCATGACTCAGTCAGCCTGTCACTTCTAAAGAGCTGCTGCAGCGGTTGAGGAAGCCTGTTGTCCTCACATAATCCTGATGAGTCACACTGTGACACCCTGTGAATCTGATATGCAAAATTCTGCAGTCTTACATCCTAAAAGTCCATGCAAATCCTTTGTCAATTTTGATGTATATGAACTTGCAAACTGAGAGTTCTGCTTTGAATTTGGAATTTAATCATACGCTTACAGGCAAAACAAACCTCTAAACAACAGTGTTCTTTTTGTTTCATGTGTAAGCCATGCAAAGTTGTGAACTGCAGATGGTTTTGATGTTAATGTATACAGAAGATCACATTTGATTCTGGGTTCTTTTGAAAGGTCAGTGAGTCATGAAAAATTCTGCATTGAACAGGAGTCATTACTGAGATTTTCAACAACACATCTGAGTCCTAGTGAGTGGAGCTGATGTTTTGTACTGAAGTTTTCTTAGAACTGGTTTGAAGTGAAGAAAAAGAATTAGTTGATTTTTGCTGCTTTTAACAAAAATCTTGAAAGCAGAGTAGCTTTACTCTGAGGAAGAACTGTAAGTCAAGTCAAGGCATCTTATGAGCATCTCTCTTTTGAAACCAGAGCCTGAAGCTGATGGTACTGCTAGCCTCAATAATGACAACAAGTAGGAAACAGTGGGAATAGGTTTAATATTTCACAGTAAAAGAAGGAAAATACCTGAAAAAGAAGTCTCTTATGGTTGATGAACTACTACCCCAGTCCCTAGGAAGAAAAGCTTCATATATCTATGTATGTATAAAAGTTGTGTTATGAAACAGGAATGACTTAAACTTGTTGGCTGTCTTTAGCGTTTTCTGCAATTCAGAAGTCTCAGTAGTTGAGCTGTAGCACAAATCAGCATTGAAATACCTGACGCGAAACTATTACATGTATTAAACAATGTTTGGTGTGCTTATATTGCTAGACAGGCTCTTGCATGAACTAGAACCCAAGGCCAGGTTGTCATGCATGCACAAATTAAACTCTGACTTGTGCTCTAGTACTTCTGAGAGCACCTCAGCCTAAGCCTCTTGCAGGACACGGTGCAAGATTTGGTAGCTACTGCTTCTGAGGGAGCTAGTATTGACTGTATGAATACTTGTGTTTCAGAGTTTAGTCAAACAGATTAGCTTTAACAGCTTGAGGGCTCTGCACTGGGACAATCTGGTGGATAAGAGCTTGTGCTAGTTTCAGTTGGGAGGTGGCAAGAAAGATCACTGTTTTACAGCTAGATCTGCTGTATGCCACCCTCAGGGGAGGACTGTGCCTGACTTGAACTTATCTCTGCAGATCAACTGTAGATCAGGCTAAGGACAAATTTGTGGTGAAACTGTATATACTTGGAACCAGATGGCTCAATGAAAGGTCTTTTGGGAAATACTAGAAATGTCTGAAATAATGAGACTTTAGATATGAATACAATAAAATCTAAAGGTATAACTGAAGCTTAGATAAAGATGTCTGATTTAAAATTAAGCTAACTACATCAATGAATTTTAATAGTAATTTATGGCAGTGAGGGATTCCAAGTAATACGGAAAACCTGTCCAGTGTCCTGGATAAACCCTCAGGAAGCTATGTTATACTCTAATACACCCTTGGCTGAATTGTTAGCAGGACCAAGATAGTTATATTAAATTTAGCCGAGGGAAATAACTTTTTTCTTTTTTTAATGCTTACATAACCAAAGTGTTTTTTTTTTTTCTGTTGTTCTATTCAACTCATTATAATTTACAAGCTATAAGCGATGATAATTTTGTTTATCTAAAGTTTCTTGGTTTATTGGATGTTATTTTATAATAGGGCAAAGTTTTTTTCCCCTCTTTCTTTTATAAAGTAAATCTCCACATTGCATTTTCTTCAGTTTGGTCAAAGACTGATGATAAGGCACAATACCATTACCTTGCCTATAGTGAAACATGCAATTATTCAGATCCTGGATCAAGTATGAATACATGAAAAATTTAAAAAGCAGAGAGCAGAGTAATACAGATGACATGACATTACTAAAATGTCATTTTAAGTCAAAAGTCACGCTCGGGACAGAATTAGTTTTCACTGTGATATTCAGGAAGAATATTTTTTCTTTATCATGGGGTTACAGCTTTTAGATATATAGTGCTAATGAAATTAAATGTCACATAAGGTCAGGAATTATTTAATCTGTGTAAATTATAAAGGGAATAATTATTATAGTCTACATTTCCGTGGTCATTTGCAGGCTAGCAATATTTGCCTTATTTTTTAGAATGTAAACCAGAACATTTTAACACCATGATTATAGGAGTGATACAGTGGCATATTTTGCTCATGTAGGCTATGTAAGAACTGCCAGGACTGTTTGGACATTTTGATGACCATTAACAGTGCTCTTAGTCTAGACTAATGGTACCTGCTTTCCTTGTCATCATTCATTTTATTTTTCCTCACTTTCCTTGTAAGCACGTAAGTAGGTATGCAAGGAAAGTAAACCCATGATTTCCATTTATGCCCCCTTACCTTTCCCTCTCTGTGTTCCCCGTTTTGCTGTAAAACCACAAAATAGGGACCTATAAATACAGTAGCTAATGATGTCTGATTTGGCATTCTTTTTTTTTAGGCTGTAAGTTACTTCTTTAATATCTCATGGTTGTTTTTTAGTGGGAACACTGTGGAAGGAACTTCGAGAGCTGGTGACAATGCAGTTTCATTTCTCTTCTAATGGATGGCAGGTGTCTTTTTAAAATTTGTGTATTAAAAAAACATAGAAATGTATTACTGAAATGTGACAATTCTGCTTTTGGTCATCAGGTTTTCAACTCTCTGCATTAACAGCATTTTATGAGATACCATTGCGGTGCACAAGACTGGGGTTAACCTTACTGCTTATAACTTTCTATATTTACTAATATGTTGAAAACAGAAACTTTTCTACCAGTTAACTTCAGTGTACTGCAGAAATAAGCGATATAACACTTGATTTATGTCAACCAGTGTGTTGAGTTGGTTTTACTGCTGATTCAGTTTAACTTGTTTAGTCTTTATTTGAAACATGTTTTGTGGTACACTTTGCTACCACTTAGTCATTAAAAGCAATTTAAGCATTAATCTTAATAATTTAGTAGACAGGTTAAATTATTTGTTCATTTCCTTTAATTCATGTTGTCTTAGCAGATCAACAACATGTTATTTCTTAATGAGGGTTACTGTGTGATTGCAAGAGAGAAAATTACCTCCCTCAGTCTGCTGGGAAAGCAAGTACATTCTCATGCTGGTAGAAACCTTCAGCACCCTCTCTCTCTATCTTCTCTCTCTCTTTTTTGTAGTTGCTAAATTGCACAATAAAAAACTTTTTATATGAAGAATACGCTACACGCTGCATTGCCTAACGTAATTTTATTGATCTATGTTTATTTACCACAGAGAAATTCACAAGGAATTAAAAATAAATATCAGTATATATCTTTGTTTCAATTTCTATGGAAGATTGCACTGTACTACAGATGACTGAAATGCTGTTGAAGTACTTATTCCAGCTGTTTAGGTAATAATGGTTAATCATGATTAGCCAATTGCAAACATATTATTATTTCTTATCTCATATGGAATAGGTATTAGATTTTTTTAATATGTTTGAAATTGGATGTTTACAAAAACTTTAACGTTAATCTTTCACAGACATTCCAGATGTTCTGAATTCAAGAACTGACCAAAAAAGGGGGCAAATAGATTGTCAAGGGAAATTTTTGAAAGTGCTATAATTAGAAAATCATGATTTAAAGCACTTGTCAATCTCTGACTGGAAAAGGAAAGCGATACTCGTGTTTTACATTTACTTGGAAAAAAAATGATAGTGTTTGTACAGAAAGTCAAACAAAAAAAGAGAAAAATTCTGTGATTCCATTTTTATTTCAGTTTGTGAAACAAAATGTGAAAAATTCCCCTTTCCCTGCTGAAAGACATTTAGTGGGCCTGAGACCTGTTCTTAAAGACAGCAGTTACTTCTGTGACTGAACTATGTTTTCCATCATCTTTTATGCTTCTTAAGCTGTGCTGAGTGGTCTCTAATAAATGTGACTTCCAGAATACTGTAATTAATAAGGTATCAGGAATCCATCCAAAAGGTTTCTCTAGTGTTACATTTTTACACAAATTGAAGCATAGTAGTGTATTTGAAGCCAGTAATACTGTAACACTGATAGCACTAGACGTAGTTTGTTTAAATTTAAAAAGATAAATCCAGACTACAGAGTTCAATATGAAAACCTACTCACAATCCTGCATTCTGTTCACTTATTGTAACAGGAGAAAACTAATGCTAATAATTCTCATTCTTCCCATACTTTAGTTACAATATGTGTATCATGGCTTAGTAGAAGATACTTTTATACCTCGGGGAAAAATCCAGAATATGATTTCTTTGTTTAAAATGATAGCAGTTATAATTCCAATTTACTGGAGAATAGCAGCTTTCTCCTCTATATTTAGTCATTCACTGTTGGTATATCATAAACCAACAAACAAATCAGTGAACAAGGGGTTGCTATGACAAAGTCATTGCCATGACTAAGAGAAGCAAGAGAATCTTCCTTCAAATTAGACTATTTTCCAGTGAAATGCTATAGTGCAGTAACAAAATCAGTGTTTGAACACCTTTTTCTTTTAAATGCTGAAATTCCAGAATTTAATTTAGAAGAATGCATATGTTTAAAGCTGCTACAAAATAGCTGTTCAGAAATGCATCTTGTAATGAAAAATGTCTAAGACTGTAGAGATCTGAATTCAGTTTCAGTGCATTGGTAGCTGCCCTACCCATTACATCTTCTTTGCATGTGTTAAAAATGTATTCCTTTGTTGCTTCATCTTCAGTTGCCTTTCTGAGAAAAACTGAGAAAAATGTTGCCTTTTTTTTTCTTTAATAATAAATTTTAAGGTCTAAGTTTTAAGAGCAGGATTCTTTGACTTTATGTCTGTGTCATCTTGCATGTCTGGTAATTTTATATTTCTGTGAAGAAAGGAAACACAACTGCAGTTATCAAAAACATGTTCAAAATATTTAGGAGTTACAAAATATGTTTTTGTTTCTAAAAAGAATGGGATGAGCTAAACAGCTGCACGTGTTGTCAGAGCATTCATAAACCAGAGATCTTAGGTACAGTTTTATACCTGTTTATACTTAAAAATATCATAAAAATATCCACAACAGTCCTGCATCAGAGTGTTTATGATGCATGGTTCTGTTTCTTGTTGTGTTCTCTGTATAAAGTTCCTCAGCTCACAGTCAGTTTGAATAAGACACTTCGGCTTATGGGGATACATTTACAGATTGTGCCAGTTAATTTAAAAAATTATTACTGATTTTTTTTTACCACTCACCATCTTTCCTCTCCCAGCAACAATGAGAAAGCCCCCTCAAAGAGATGCAATTTTCAAAAAATAGTAGTTTTGAGCTGCCAGCTTCTCATCTTCACCAATATGTAATACAAAAGATAAAATTTGCTGAAGTATTTGTCAGTCTACAGTCACGTATTTGACAAAACTCAAACCTTTTAAAGACAAGTATATTTTGTTAATATGCTTGTTTCTTTATGCTGTGCATGCCATTATAGCCTACCCAGCAATAAAAGTTAGAAACCCTCTGAACCAAGATCAGCAATTTTTCACTATGTTTTCTAAGTTATGTTTTCTATATTGCTGGAATACTGTTTCTTTACCAATCTAAATGTGACTGAAAGGTGTGAAAGATGAGTATGTTTGTCTAAAAGGCCTGTCTAAACTTCAAAATTCTAAAATTGTCAGCTCTCAACAGCTGGATTATAAATATTTTTTTCTGTATTCAAGTTTCTAAATTGTACGTGACTGTACTGTCATAAAGTGACAAATTCATATGGTGAAAACGAACCAAGAAAATTATTTTCACTCACAATAAAACTATAAAAATGGGAAAACTAGGATTGACAAATTCCAAGGAAAACTGTGTCTTTACATTTATGTCAAGTCTACCTCCAGAAAATTCTGTCATGTCTACAATATTAATTGTGGACTTCTGAAATACAATAACTTCATATCAAAGCGACTCTCCATAATTATGTGTTCTGTGAATGTTTTTAATTACTTCAGTCAGAAATAATGATAATAAAAACCACTGCCCCAGTACTTTTGTGTAACACCACTTAAACCAATCAAAGTTCCAAGAGAAGGTATCGCTGCCTGTGAAACACGTGACAGGTCTTTGCTGTGTATCAGTGATTAGGGCAGTTATTTTCTGAGTCTGTTAGGGCAATATAGCATATATGCTGTTCTAAGAGCAATTAAGATATGGAAACCTTTTTGTGTGACTGGGTTATTAGAATCCTAGATTAAAATGGATCTGTAGCTCAGCTGATTATTTTAAAGCTTTTTAGTTCAAGCCATACTTGAATTATCAGAAATAACTCCATAGCCAGATGATGACAGAGAGTCCCTTTGTTAACACGAACAAAGGATTTCTATTTGATTGGCACTGTGTATTGCAGCAGTTTTTGCACTGCATGACAGTACTGCAACCTTTAAAGACACAGTTCCCGACAATTGTATAGTTATTCCAGGAGACTTTTTGGTGGATAATCCAGATATTTCAGGAGAGCTTTTGATGGGTGATCTGAATTATACAGCATTAAACAAGGATGACTGAAATGTTCCCATCACAGATAGTTGTTTTAGCTTTTTAGTTGCTTCCTTCTTGGAAACTGGATGAGGTTGAAGAATGGGTGGGAAAGTGAACAAAGGGCCAACTTCAGGCTTCTGACATGGGTTCTCTGAATCTTCTCTGAGAGCATGTGTTTCTCTTACAACTTAAAAAAATCAGGTCATAACCTTTATACTTTGAATCTTATCCTAAGGACACTGTGTAATGAACATCTCCTACCCACTTTAGTTTTTGCATTCTCTCTCAAATAAAAATATTCTTTTCCTTCTCACATTCTGTGATTAGTGTATGAAAAATGAGTGCTATCAATTCAGAATACAAACCTCATCCATGACACTGATCTTGTATACTGAAAATTAAGTGAATTTGATTATGGTTTTGTAATACATAAAGTCCCTAATTTTGTACTTAAAAGAAGATAGATTTGTAATTAATTAACTAGTGTATATATATTTTTTTTTTTTTTGAAATAGTTCAGCAGTGGGCACTTAGTTTCTCCTTTTTAGGTTAAAAAACAGATGGATATTCAGAGGTGCTGCATGCTTGCAGCTCCTACTGAAACTGTAAGTCATATTCATAGTATCACACTGGCATAGAAGCATATGTTATTAAGCTCACAGAATGGATTTTGTCGTTCTGAAATAACTTCTGTTGCCAAAGAAGGAAGAATTTGGAAGAGGGAAATGAAACTGTTATTGCTTTGTGGCTTATTGCATGGTATCCATCCTAGCACAATAGCAGTTCATAAAGTATGAGGCTTTGTTTTTGTAGCTTTCCTGCGCTTTATAATTTATATACATTTATTTATCTTTTCTAGGCTAAATCATAAAAATTGAATGAAATGCATCTCACGCAAACATTATTTTGTCATTCTGCCCCCAACAGGAAGAACTCTACCTCATTCTCAAAAGCTGCCAGTCCAAGTTGTCTTCAGAAACTCGCATTGTTAGAAATTCAGATACCTTCCTGAATATTGCTTCAAGAGACTTAAGCACTTCACAAACATTCCTCTCTGTCTTGAAAACAAAGGTGTGCCTTTGATCTGTTTTTCAAGAGCAATGACAAAATCCAGGAGTCTGCAATTCAACATGAAAGACCCATGTGAGCAGTAGGTGTACAGCTAATACAAAGAGCTGAACTTTACTGTACACCGTGCTGCCAATTTCTTCTCTGTGTTTGCTGCTCCTTCTCCCACCTTACTCTCTTTGCTCTGTGTAGAAGGTACTTGGGCAACCATCTGGAAGTGTATTTCCCTGCTGGTTCCCCTGAGCATAAATGATGAGGACAGCCACTCTCGAGTGTACAATTTCTCCAACTTTTTTATGCTATGATCAGTGGCTTTGTTGCACTTTGTTTCCTACCTGAAAAATGGTGAGATACCCTTGTGAAAACATACACATAAGACTGCAAAGCACCCAGATGCTATGGGGGATGTAACTTGTCCACATGGTGTTGTAGAAAACACCAACTAGGGGAAGCCTCAAAACAGCACTTACAAAGAGCAGAAGCTACAATGGAGGACACAGCTTCCACAGTAGCTCTCCAGCCTCCTCTCTTATTAGAACAAATTCTGAGATCCAAGCAGGTATGTCTCATTTGTTCTCATTAGGGGCAGTACCATAATTATTCTCAACATATTGATTACTTCTTTCTTTTACACTTTCCTTGTCTCCCCACATAACTTCCTGATTTTCAGAATGTTTTCTGCTTGGTATTCATGTTTCCCTTCCTTTCTTCTTTTAGCCCAGTTTTTATTGTTTTATCAATTTTGGTTTGACTTCAGTGGAAATAAACACAGTAGGAAGTAAATTCTCTGAGACAATCACCATTCTTTCTACTGGTGTAAAAAGCCTAACACTTACTATGTTTAATGCAACTTAGTAAGATTGATTTACTGGAAGTGAAAGTGAAGGGTAGGGTGAATTGTATTAGGGAAGCAATGGCAATTTCCCCCCAGTATTACTGTATTGCATGACAAAAGTAAAACAATGCAGCTACACAGCTCTTCTTCCTCCCATTCACTCCACCCACCAAAAATGGAGCAGACATTGCAAAGAACATTGTAAATTGTTATTATACCTATTTTTGCCGCCACGACTACCTTCAGATATGAAATATTAATACATAAAAATGCAAAGGACTCATATTCAGGGAATCCTAAATGTTTTTGTAAATATGAGTCCCTCCTCTGCTCCAAAACCTTTAATGGAAGAATAAAAATACATCATATTTAGGTAAAGATATTTAGCTGAGGAAATGTGGATAACCAGGACCAAAAAGTCTTCTTAAGCTACCCAGTATCAGTCATTAAGCTTACATCAAAAGAGCAAAACAGAATTTGAGCATTTGAAATATTCATACCCAGTGTAATTAACAACACAGATCCATGCACCGCTGTAAGAGATCATGAAGATTCCTGTTCTTCGAGGTTAATCCAATAATAACCTCTTGTTCCAAGATACAATTTCTTAATACTAATGTTGGTGTCGTTCTAAAAAGCTGAACTTCTGCAATCTTAAAACGGTATTTTGAAATGTTCATACAAATCCTGACAAAGTCAATAAGCATTTTTCTACTTGCTTCAGTGGTGTGGAACCTGGGCCCTGATTTTCTGATAAGACAGATCTCCAGGTGCTAGAAAAAGCCTGAGAATTTCATGGGCTTATAACTGACTTTGTGAGACTAACATAATACACTGAACAGTTGTTTTAATATACTAGATTCTGCATTATCTTAATCTCTATTGCCTTCTCAGTGTTGAAATTAATGTACATCTATATTTAAATGTGCTAAATAGCATCATACAGTGTTAAGAATAACTTCAAAATATGTATTGTTGCTGGAATTAAGCCATCTCAGTAATAATACAATGTTGTTTTAACACTCTGTAAGATCACACAATGTTTCTATTTCTGACTTATTTTTCACAGTCTTCCTTCAATATCTTTAAAAAATAAGTGTGCATGATATTTTTTGGGGGGCTACTGTTACAATTAGTTACAATGAAAGCTGTGTAAGCAGTCTCCTATATAACTGCCCAAATGGCTACCAGTCTAAGCCACCCATTGTCATAGACCAAAAATCAGAGGCCCATTCATACTTGCTGTCATCTTCCAGTCAATAGAAGCAGTATGCAGCAAATCTTAGTGGTAAGAAATTATGTGTATTTTGTCCCCTTAATTTTGAAACAGTAAATAGATGTTGTAGTGTAACCTACAGAGAATTCCACAACTTCAGGAAACTTGGTAGAGCCACGCATAGGGAAGAACTATTTAGACTAAAAGACTAACTATTTAGTCACCTTGGCCTCCAAGAAGACAGGAAGGCAGAACCACCAGGCTGAATAAATACTTCTCCTTATTGCTGTTTTCTGATGTCTTCTTAGACTTGACTTTGCAGATGCAATACAACAAATGTCTCTCCTCCTACTACATGTGGGTTGCTCATGAGAAAATTAGGTTATGTTTCTATTTCTAGAAGTCTGACTGTTTCCTTTCTTGAAGACAGGACATTGCCAAGGATCTTTTGCTATCTCTCTGTATCATAATTGAGGATGACGGATGATATGTAGTCTTCATTAAATGTTCTTTAAAAACCTGAATGATGGATATATTTATTGGTTTTATGTGGCAAGGTTTTGGTAGCAAGAGGGCTGCAGCAGTGGCTTCTGTGGGAAGAGAAAGATGCCCCCATGTCAGGCAGTTCCAGACAGCTCCAAACCAGACCTGCTGCTGGCCACAGCTGAGCCCATCAGCAAAGCTGGTGGAACCTCTAATAATAACATATTTAAGAAAGGGTAAAAAAACCCTGTGAAGCAGTTGAGGGAGAGAGGAGTGAGAAAAATGTGAGATAAACAGCCCTGCAGACACCAAGGTCAGTGAAGAGGGAGGGGAAGGAGATGCTCCGTGTGCCAGAGCAAAGATTCCCCTGCAGGCTGTGGAGAAGACAATGGTGATGCAGGCTGTCCCCCCTGCAGCTCATGGAGGTTAATGTTGGAGCAGGTATCCACGCTGCAGCCTGTGTAGGACCCCACACTGCAGTAGGTGGATGTGTGCTGAAGGCAGATGCAACCTCTGGAGAACTCATGCTGGAGCAGGCTCCTGGCAGGAACTGCAGCCCATGGAGAGGAACCCACACAGGAGCAAGTTTTCTGGCAGGAGCAAGTTTTCTGACAGGAGCCATTACCTGTGGGGGACCCACGCTGGAGCAGTCCGCTCCTGAAGGAGTGTGCCCTGTGAAAAGGACCTACACTGGACCAGTTTTTGAAGAACTGCAGGCCATGGGAAGGACCCGCATTGGAGCAGTTCTTGAAGGATTGTATCACATGGGAGTGACCTATGCTGGATTGGAGGGAAAGTGTGAGGAGGAAGGAGTGGCAGAGATGAAATGCTATGAACTGACTGTAGCCCCCATTTCCTCCCTCCCTGTTCTGCTCAGGGAGGGGAGGAAGTAGAAGAATCAGGAGTGATGCTGAGCCTGGGAAGGAAAGGCGAATGAGAGGAAGGCATTTTTAGTCTTGATTTTGTTTCTTACGATCCTCCTCTATTTCTAATTTGCAATAAATTAGAATACTGTTCCCCAAGTCAAGTCTGTTTTGCCCATGATGGTAAATGGTGAGTGATCTCCCTGTCTTTCTCTCAATTCATGAGCTTTTTTTATCTTTTTTTTTCTCCCCCTGGCCTGCTCAGGAGTGGGAGTGAGAGCTTAGCTTAGTGGGTACTTGCCAGCCAGTAGGTTAATCCACCACAATATTCCATAATCTTGCTTGGCAGCCCGGTTTAAGATTATGACGGTCTCTGGCTGTACCATTTTAATTCACACTCCATGTATAGGTATGACTATGCCTCATCGCTTCATTCAGTGAATTAATTCAACATTTATTTCATCCTCCTTATTCACTGTGCCATCCTAAGTGTTATTTTATCATCACCAAAACATAATTTTTCTCTTCCTTAGCAATTTTAATATCATTTAACTCAAATAGTAGAGTGAATCAGAAACATTATTGGTGGTGATTATCAGACTGGGTGGCTGAATTATTCCCATTTTGCAGACAGGACAACGAGGCACAAATAATGTCAGTCTCTGCAAGTGTTATCTAATTTGAGTGCTCAGCTTAAAAATCTTGGTTTGATTTTTCAGAAAACTGATTTTTCTACATTGTTCCAATTTCCAGTCAATTTCTTTGCCCTTTGGTATTGACTGCCCCCGTGAAACTGACTTTGAGTATTACAACTTGGACATGCAGAAACTGAGAACAAACAAAGGCCACCTGTGATAGCTCATATTTAAAATATTTTCCCAGCAGGAGACCCACTTTTACTTATTTTAAAAGAGCTTGTCACAATGATCCAATCTAATTGTTTCATCCATCTAATAACTTATTTTGATGTGGACAGCACAGAATCCTTTTAGAGAGTATGAAATCCTTATCATATCCTGACAGTTATGGAATATTCTGACATTGAGGAAATACCCATTTAATTCCAGCTTTCTAGCATTCTGCAGGTTGATTTGAATTATAAATACTAATATGCCCTAATTTTTATAATTTCTAGTAGTTCTATGAGTATTTTCCATAGGTTTCTAATCCTTGGTGATCGAGGCTAAGATTATAGCTTTTAATATTTCTTGTGACTGTAACTTCTATAGAATTACTGTGAATTAAATGAAAACATAATTCCTCTTTCAAAACTTGTGCTGTAATGAAAAGGTAAAAATCACATGATATTTTGATCTAGATTTTTTTTTCCAGCAACACATCTACCTCCAAGTTACATGTAAATGTATTTGTTTAACAAGTCATAAGTAAATTTCAAGAAAAGTTTACATCTTTTTGTGAGGCCTGTCACTTGTGAAGGAAAATAGAACTGGAAAGCAGTAACATATTTAGTTCCAGGTTCAATTTATATTACTGTTATTGCCTATGTATTTATCTACATAATTAGTAGCAACATGTGTCTGACTCAGACATCTTCAGAATTACTTTGGAAACAGCTAGCGTACTTTCTTTAATTTAACTGATACTATTTACACTGGAATATATTGTCAAAATTGCTTTTTTCCCAAAAAAATCTCCATCTTATAAGTCATTTCAGTCACATACAATCTTTTTGATATTCATTTTTTGCAATCACTACAGCATTTAGCTTATTTTATTCTTCGTGTCTGAATCCATGCTAAATTGCTTATTGACTGCAAACATTAAAATTTCTTGTGCAAATGTGTCAGTTTTGATACTGTGTCAGATCCCATCATTCACTCTTGCTCCAGGATGTGTGCAAATCCTTTTTATTTACCTAAGACAATATGTTTTTAATGTTGAGAATTTTTTGCAAAATTTTTAGCATTATGCAAGTCATATTTTATTGACAGTCATTGTTGTGCCTTTTGTACCTATACTGCTATTTCCAAAAGCTTTCTAATTACCTTATTGATTCTCCTGAGTATACCTTGAATTTTACTCCTTTGATTCAATTATCAGCAGGAAAAAAATAGTTTGGGATACAGACTAAGGTTTTTGTTTGACCTTCTTGGAACAACACTATTAAATTAATTTTATTGATGTATAGGCTACATTTTACAAATTAAGACTATGGTGTTTACAGATGGCTTTCTTCTCTTTGTCCAGCATGCCGTCTTTCAGGAAGGTGTTCAGAAAACGCTGAGATTTCAAGACTAAATTCTAATTATCACAAACCTCTCTATTAATATGAAAAAGAGCTCTGCACAGCATGGAGGTAATAAAACATTACCTTAATGATCCAAACCAGTCCTGTGCAAATCGGTTTTCTTGGTTTTTGAATAAGTTGGCATATCTCTGTCTGAAAGTTTGCTAGTACTAGTTGGGATGGTTCTGGAACTATGTTTTCTTTGAATGAGATTTTCACAAGGACTCCACATTGTCATAATTTTCCTTGTACTACATCAATGTCACTAACTTCATACTGGGAGATCTGGGTACCAAGACATTGGGAAGAAATCTTTCCTTCCTTCCTTCCTTCCTTCCTTCCTTCCTTCCTTACTTCCTTTTTCTTTCATTCTACAACCTTATTTTTTGAACATATGTAGTAAAATGTTTTTCCACAGCATCTATCATTTAGCAACATCAGAGGAGTTAAATATAAAACCAAGAAAATCCTGCTATAGTTACAAAATAGCTAACATCAAAAGGTAAAATAGGTTTAGATTTATGTTGTGTTTTAGTGAGCATTTCAGCCTAAAGCCAGAAATCAGTGCTTTTGTCAGTATACACGGCAAAGACAAGTGTGTGCTCATTTAATTTAGAATGGCCAACTATTCTCAAACACCAGCACAGAATTTAAGTGCAGAGACAGAACTGAAGATAAATATACGCAGAGGATCACAAATTGAGCAATGCTTTCATAAGTCATAAAAGTAATTTCAAAATCAATTTGGCATTTGATCAAATTCCACTTTAGATTTTAAAAGATGGAATTGAAATGCTGAGACCACGTGGTGAGTTAAAAACCTAGTAACAACAGCTCTGCAGTTGGAATCCTATGACACTGTTTTCTTCAGTATCACACAAAAATAAGTCATATGAGTCTGACATAAAGGCTGTGTGCCACAGTGCTTTGGCTGAGCTTGCCAAATAATTTGTGATGATTACCCTTCTGCAGGTAATTCAAAACATTCAAAACCACCTCTCTAGTGGTTTTGGTTTTGTTTGTTTGTTTTGTGTTTTGCATATGAATTGATTGATTAGGGCTTCAGTTATTTAGGTGTGTGTTTCAGCCTGCCATGAATAATGGGTGAATGCATACCATTATTGCCACAGGAGCTTCCCTGGTAAGAGAAGTGGGACTGTGGATCCCAGCTGTGGGTGCTGGTCCTGGTTTTGAGTGTTTAAATTCCTGACATCCTGTCCTTGCTTAAGTGGCACATGTAATGAGTTCTGCCAAAACTCATTCTGTGTATTCTTTACATAAGAGGAGGAGTCAGCATTGGTTACTAATGGTTACCCTGTCAGTATCCACTGGAGGTGTAACCCCTGTGGGACACTAAAGTTTTACTGTATGCTTCCCTGTGCAGTTTCCATGTACACAGAGCAAAGGCTACCTCGGTCCCAGGTGGTATTTAGCACTGCGCAGTTCTGTCAGGGTGAGCTGAGTAAAAAGGAGTAAAAAGATGGTGAGCAAATGGTAAAGAGATGGTGAGTGAAGATGGTGAGCGAAATACTGGCAGATCCAGAGCAGAACAGAATAAGACCTGCTGTGTCAGAAAGCAGGAATAACAGCAGGGCTTTTTAGAGTTGATTCCCTACAGTTCAGAGTCCTTAGTTTGTGGAGTTTGGAAGCTTAAGTCCTATTACACATATCTCCAAACTTATGTTTTGAATCAAGTTCAGATCCAGCCTCTTACTTACAGGCATTTATTCTGGACTCTTTGGGTTATAGAGCTATATCTTAAAGGGGACCACAGGAGAATTTCAGTGGATCGTTATATAATCCAAAGGGAAAGATCCTCCTCTGTCCCTGCTTCCACATGGAAAGGTAATTAGGTTTACTGTGTGGAATGGGAGCTTCTCAGTAAAATTTAAATACTTTTCTTGCGCCAGTACAAAAAATGGCTCAGCCTCAGAGACAATACAGATTTATTTTCAATAAAACTACGTTGTATTTCACCCCTGATGATTTGGTCCCTATTGCATGCATGTATAAATATTTCAGAACAACAAAGTAGGAAGCTGACAAGCATGAATATTGCTGAAAGTTACTGCACTGCAGTATTTTTCCTTCTACTCAATTAATAATGTATTTCTTTAACATTGTTAAGAAAAAGAATAATTTTTTCATCCGTATGTTCAGTATTAACAAAATTCCATTCTGAAACTGAACTTTATGTTTTATATTTGCCATAGAGGAACGAGATATTATGCATATGCAAATTAAGTAAATACTTTTTCTATGAATAAAATTAAGATGTTTACAGGCATACCTGTTTCAGTGAGCACTGTTAAAGTTATTAGAATAATTTGTTGCTAAATCAAGATATTCCAAAACTAATACAATATAAATAGCCTCAACACTGCTTATTTTTTGTATTTACTATAATGGTATATGAATGACTTCAATTACTGTGGAAAAGAACCGATTTTTCCATACGCTTGCAAGATAATAAGTCATTGTTGTCCAATGCCTTATAATTACAGTAGTATGACAAAATGTTTCCAGCTGGTAAATACGTAAAATATCACTACTCATCTGACTTTGATTTATTACCATGTTTGGAGATTAAAGGACTCTTTTTTAAAAAGAAATATGTCTAAATGCACGTTTCATTATATGTTAAATACTTTAGGAAATATCTTCTAGTTCCTAAGGCTGCTTCTCTGTTTATAAAAAACAATATGCCAAGGAGTGTTCTATGACCATGACACCAGGTGGCACATCAAGTTGCACCAGGGGAGGTTTGGATTGGGTATTAGGAAAAATTTCTTCACCGAAAGTGTTAACAAACATTGGAAGAGGCTGCCCAGGGAAGTCGTTGAGCCACCATCCCTGGAGGTATTTAAAAGAGTAGATGTGGCACTTAGGGACATGGTTTAGTAGCAGACTTTGCAGTGTTAGATCAACAGTTGGACTTAATGATCTTAAAGGTCTTTTCCAACATAAATGATTCTATGATTCTATCAAAATTTGTGTCCATATACCTACAGTTCTTATTTTTTCTTTTAAATGGGGTGGCTACACCTAAACCCGACCTTTGGGAACATGCTATTTCTGGCACATACTATAACCTGAGCTCTGTCTGCTCCCACCCATATTTTATGTATTATATGGATATGATCTATCTGATATTACATAGATGGCATCTGAAATACTAATAAACATGGAAACCAATAAATCTTTATTCCCCAGAATTTTCATTAACAAATTGCATACTAAATAACAGTTCTCTGGATTCTAGGTAGCAAAAAAGCACTTTTGATTAGCCTAATGACTCAGAATTGAACTTGGAATAAATGTGAAAATGCTGGAGAAAAGATAGGTTCAAATTAAGTGCGTATAGCTTTCCATCAAAAATATATTGCTGTTGACCTGGTGATCCCAATCTCTTTCCAACTGCTGGACCCATAGAAGATAAAGCTGTGGTATGCACATCCTTGTGGGGTGCATAGATTGTATTCATTGTTCTATCTAGCGGAAGAGGAAAACAATGACTTCATCCCTCACTGCAGTAACTGCAGCTCTGCTCAATGACTAATGGTTATAATCTCGGAATTCTGTTTATATTTGAAATGGCTTTTCCTCTTGCCAAATTTGGTTGAATCTGACCAATAAATTAAACAAAGAGTAGGCAGCAGGGTTAGGGTGATAGATTGATGGATGAATAAACCATGCAAATGCTTAAGCTTCATTTCCTCAGAAAATCAGAGTAAAAGAATGTCTACACGTATTTGTTTAAGGGTCATACTAGACAATAGCTTTAGTAAGAGGATGAACATTAGTTCACGTTAAGAGAGTACCTGTGTCTGCAGAACAAACTACATGACAAGGGCCATTAAATTTCTCTCTGTGGGATGTTGTTCTGAACTACTGTCACCCAGGGGAGGCATGAAACAGGTACAGAAAAATGAGAAAAAGCCCAGAGCTGGAACAAAAGACAAAACATGTGGGAAGAGCACAGAGGGTCCTACCTGAACTTACACGGAATTTACTAATGCCTGCTTTGGAACAGCAGAACAACAGGATTAATTGTTCAAAGCTTGAATTTTCAGAAAGAGGAATCACTGGCAGTTCCTACTAACTTCAGATGAAATTGTGTATTAGGGAAATCAGGCTCTATGAACACCCTTCACTCTTTTATTTGTTAGAATGCCAAATTCTCATTTGCAAAATAAATTACATACAAATAGATCCCAAAATCTTTTCCAAACTTGATAGGTATTCTACATATACAACATATATAATAATTCTCACACCTTCAAAGATGTGTACAGATATTAAATCAAAACATTCGAGACTGGAAAATATTTTTGTGTCATCTTAATAGGGTGAAGAATATTGGGCAAATGAGTTGTAAAAGGAGATAGAGCTGTCTTTCTGTTTCAGTCAAAGAGATTGAACAATTAGAGACCGTAAAGTGCCTTGTTTAAAAGCCTAGCTTCTTGCATACCAGGCTAAAAACTCTGTTTGGTGTGGCTTGTCCAGGGACACAGACAGGGTCCGAGCAATACATCTGTGATTAGTAGTGTCCCACCGCATAGACACAAAATGACAGTGAAGATCACTGAATGTCTAGCTCCTGATGACATGCAATTAATGTTGGTAAACTGTGACGTTTCCAGAGCAAGGAGAGAACTGCATACCCAAATGAAGCCAAGGGATGATAGAAACTATATAAATTGACCTCAGACCAGGACACTAGGGCTCACATCTATATTGTCAGAGTGACTATATTACTAGTCAGATAAGAAGATAAGACAATAATTCTATGTCTTGTCTTGGATAGCCTCAAACATCTGGCAACTTCATTAGCAGCTCAGTGGGAACGCAGCTATCTGCCGAATTTCTACTTGAGTGTTCCCTAAAGGGCTCTCATCTGAGCACTGAGCCAGCTTGATGCCACGTATCTTTTGAGATCTGAACTCACAGCTTGAGGTGATAAAGGTACAAGCTTAATAGTCATGGTTAGGATGTTCTTTACATTTTAAGTGCTTAATTTCTGCTGGTTATAACTTTCCAAGCCATTAGCTCCTAGAAGGAAATTTCTCAGCCTTGTGCTCACTCCAGAGGTGAAGCGCTTAAAAAATTTGATAAAAATCCATTTGGTTGTTTCTGAGGTACCTGAACATAAGGCTAAAGGAGAGTGAGGAAACAATTCCTATTACACAGGCTATGTATTCCAGTTACTTTATTTGTTTCTGGAAATTATCAGTGTAATTAATTTTCATGCTGACACAGTTCAAGCTGTCACAAAGCTGCCATTTCTCTATCAGGTAATATTCACCCATGCACGTTTTGTCTTACTGTTTTGGTTTCAGCTGGGAAAAAGTTAATTTTCTGTCTAGTGTTTGCTGTGAAAGTAATGTCAATAATGCATAAGGTTTTAGTTGTTGCTAAGCATTGGTCATCCTTTTCAAAGACTCTTTTCAGCTTCCCATAGAAGCTGAGGATCACAGACAGAACAATGGAATGGCCAATGGAATATTCCATACCATAGATGTCATGCTCAGTATTTAAATGGGGGTTTGCTGTGGGGGTCGCATCCACAGTCACTGCTCAGGAACAGAAAAAGTCATTGGGTGGTGAGAGTGACTTGTGTCATTATTTTTATTGTTATTTTCTGTTATTGTTCTATTAAATTTTTATCTCAACCCACAAGTTTTTTTCCCCTTTTTCCTCTCCTCTCCTCTCCTCTCCTCTCCTCTCCTCTGGGTAAGGGGGACAGCTGCATGAGTGGCTGCATGGTCCTAGCTGCTGCTTGTTTTGCGTGTGGGCATGGTGATGGTCTCTGTAAAACACCCAGGAAGTCAAGGTACCTTTGTTGTTAGCAGCTGCACGTCTACATGAAGTTATTTAAAATGGCAGTTATCCTATTAGCTTAAATCCTATCAATATTAATAGAACATGAAAACCATTTTGAATAACGGAAAATTCTCACACACCTAGCCTTTGACCAGGCTGCCATGCAGCAGGCACCTAAGGCTCATTTGAAATGCAATATAAAATCATTGTATTTGACAATACTGCAGGTGTATTCCTGGATCTCAAGAATGGAGTCGTTTAAAAGCTACTGTAGCCCAGTTTTTTGTACATTGCAAAACAAAGACACTTCTGTCGCATTTCCAGCTATTTCTTGCACTGACAGCACAAGACCTTAAAACGCAATCATTTATAAAGTACAAATTAAATGGATCTTTCTGGTATAGTGGTGTCTGTATGGTCCCAGAAGACCACAGCTGTATACAGAAAAATGTATATAGAAGAATCACAGCATCCTACTTTTTAGGAAGGTACTTTGAAAGGTACAGGCTGTGTTTAAAAGTGTTCTGGGAAGGATTTTATCACAGATGGATAGCAGCTCTTTATCAGGCTACCATGCCCCAGAGTAGCAGGCAGAAGGGAAGAAAGGGTGAGAGGAGTCAAAGAAGTAACTTTTACTAATTTCTCAGAGGGAGAAGAGGACACAAGCAAATTGGAGACACAGAGGAACATGAATTTCCTCCCTGGATCATGTGTGTACACCCAGTTTCTCCATTGTGACTAAGCTTCTTGATGTCCAATGGAGGGAGAAAACAAGTCATTGAAGATGTTAAAGAATTGGTGCAGAGGGAGTTCCTAGCAACTCCCAGGAGAAAACAGAGCAGAAGGCATAAGCTAAGGAAAAAAAAGCTGTTAAAAGTCCTGTGTTCAGTGGTCGTGTGCATGGGAGGAACCCTTATTAATTGTGCTCCCCATGAGGTACAAATGAAAGATGTGATATCCTCACCTCATGCATGTGGGAAAATTTTAATCTGAAATACATCAGGATTTACGTATGGAACAAATTTCCCCAAGATTTAAAAATCAGAATACAGATCCCTCAGACTCACTGGCTGCAAAATCAGAAAATATTTTCGTGTTGTTCAAAACTACACATATAGGATTACTATGATTTAGTTTCTTATCCTACTGCATAGAGAAAAGGGAAAATTATACTTACTATGATTCATAATCCTTCTGTAAATTGAGCAGCAAACTGAATGAAAATTCCAAGGATTTTTTTCTGAACCACAGAATTTGTTAACTCTTCTAATATTAGACTCAGTCTTGAGATTAACAATGACTGGTGTTTAGACTGAGAAATAATGTTTACACTAGCCTTGATACTCAGGTTGTTTTTTTTTTTTTAATGTAAATTTAGGTGGTTAGGTGAAGAAGTGAAACAGATCCTCCCTTCCCATACTCACTTGTAGCTTAGCATGGTTACCCCTTCTTGGCTCCTGGTTGAGTCTATGCATAACCCTGTGCTGCAATACAAGTAAGTCTTGGGTAGAAAAACAAGTCATTCAAAACAACTCTGCATATTATGCCCAGTTGTCTACTGTAGCTACCATATATGCAGGAATACATTTGCAGTCTCTTACCAGGCAGCAAGTTTCATGTTTTGGCAACAAGGCTGGCCCACAGAGGTTGCTTAGTCAGACTTTAAGCATGTAAATTCAAATAGATTTATTCTCCGGTGGTTTTGGTTTGATTTTGTTCTTCCATTGCCACTATCTGCTTTGCTGACAAACCAAAACAAGAAACTAGAAGTTTTCTTTCAGTTCAGGGAGAAGTGTCAGCACTTCTTAGTAAGTTTTTTGGCAATAGGCATGTAGCCTGTTCCCTCTGTTTGTCCTTAACAGTATGAATATTTTCAGTTTTCCTTTTTCTCATCTTCCTTTTCTAAACACCTGGAAAAAAAAGTGTTCTCAGAATTTTCTTTGAAGAATATTCTTTCCTATTTTTAAACTCACATTTATTATTTCTTTTCTATTCTTATTCCTTTGTAATCTAAATATTTCATTAAACATAAAAGAAACAAAGCATGCAGTTTTCTAATGTTTTTGAAAAAGTAGTTTACACAAGACACTTGTGAAAAAATGATTTATTCAACAAGGAAAGCAGAAAGAAATTTTCACTATTCTGTTCTTTCACAAATCTTTAATTTGAGCCCATAAAAAGAAGACTCAATGTTATCTTATTGCATGATTATGCCCATGTGTCTTTAAAAGCCAAGGGAAAAAGCAGACGTACTAATGTATTACTTTCTTAAGTTCTTGATTATGTTGATTGGAATTCTATCGAAAAACAGATGACAAATCAACTAGCCCTAGCATAATTTTTGCTTCTGTGATTAAAACTGTAAAAAGAATATATATGTTGCCAGTAAATCGGCAAACTTTACAATATGTTTTAGTCCATTCATTCCTGGGAAGGAGTTAAAAGTTCTCTATAAACAGTGAAGAATGAAGATGTTCAGAACACGTGACTACTGGCAAATTGTACAGATTTTTCCATTTCTATAAAATACCCTTAAATGCTATACTCATTCTAACAATGATACATACAGAATCAACATGCCATGAAATGTGGGCTGCAAGCTTTAGGCCCTTTCTGCTGAAGGGGGGATATTATCATAAATATCATGATAGGGCCATATATATGTCATTTTTAGAATTTGATTATAAGTTCCCCAGCAATTTGAATGGGACATTGTGTTTAAAGCTTTTCTTTTAAATTTACATTTTCTTTTTTTACTATTATTTTTTATTTCATATAGTAGGATGCCCTACGTGTGGCCTGGAGACTGGCTATTTACTTGTAAAGGAATGCAATTAGATGTTGGTTATCCCTGTTGTCTCTTGCCTCGTGGTCTTCCAGATGGGGTTGCAAGCTGAACAAACTATTCTCGTAGATCACACCCCATGGCCTGCTCCTCTCTTCCTGAAGTCTTGTGATTCCCACTTAGCATGTAACAGAAAGTATAGTGACCACATCAATGAGTGCTGCCACAACACTATATGGTGGTACCACATATGTCAGTTGAGTCCCTTGCCTTGCCTTGCCTTTTTACTTCCCTTTATTTCCCTTCTTTTCTTTTCCTTTTGCTTGCCTTTATTTTCCTTCTTTTCCTTTATTACCTTTCTAACTTAGCTTCCCTGGACATACATAAATAGCCACCCTTTTTTGACTAGACAGTGAAGTCCAGAGGAGCCTATAGTTACAAAGGTGCATAGCAGAGAGTGCATAAAGCAGGTTTGTGGTTTTGAAGAGAATTATGATGTCCCCTGCCCATAGGACCTGCGCGATTAGCTATCTTAAACTATAGTATCCTGATCTTATACAGGTGACTCTTAGAATAAGTAGTGATTATGGTGGCGTAAGGATTGAGTAGAACATTAATTTTACTTATATTTCAAATTTTTACATCAGTTGCTATTTCCACATGTAGATATAGCACTGTTTGTTGGAGAAAGAACTGAAGAAATAAGCCCAGAATGAAAATTTTAGAATCTGAAAGACATTTATGGTGAATAGTCATAGTGAGAAACTCCTCAGGGCTAACCACTGATTTTGAAATGTTGACTGTTAAGTTCCCTGTTCCTGAGATTTAGGGAGAAGAGTTAAGATTTTTCTGACTTTAGGTAACATTTAGGAAAGAGTTAAGTTTCCTTCTTAAGGCAAACTTCTGGTGTTTGGCAAATGCAATAACTAATTTTTTTCTTATGGAAATGTTTTTAGCTTTTAATTGTGGTGCATACCATGTAATAGATTTATTTAGCTTTTTGAAGGTGGCAGGACACAGTTGCACACCAGAAAGGTGTTAAAAAATAATAGTATTGAAAATGGGAGAAGAGAAAGGCTTTTCTGAAAAGTATCAAACTTTTCTAAAAACAGCTTGTTCTTCATCAAAGTCTGTCTCCCCTTGACACTTTTTGATGTATCATTTCTTGCTGTTAATTACCAGTAAAAAGCAAGCTGGCAGTGTGAAGCTTTGGAAATTGTGAAGCATCTCTCTTGGTGCATTAATTGCTGCTTACGGATACTATAATATATACTGTACATAAGGTTTTTTCGTGTGCGCCACAGGGAAATTTCAATATGGCATTAAAAATTTGCTTGTTCTTCTGTTTGTATTTTTGATCAAAACTACAATGTTCTCTCTTGGTTTGCTTACAGAGATGCATAGAAGGAATCCCCAATGTGTAATCAGTGTGAGACCAAAACCCTTACAAACACAGAACTCTTGGGCATCTGTAACAATGATAATAGTCATTAAAGTTTATTTTGTGTCACAAGGGGTTTTACATATGCTGCTTGAAGTAGTTAACTAAATGTCTGTACCATTTGCTTTGGTTTATACAGAAGTATTTTATGAAGGGTAGCTACCCCAACATTACTAAGAAATTATTGTTAAACGAGATAATTTTATTTTTTCCCTTGGTCTTTCTATGCTATTAATAAATGGTGAAAAAAATTGGAGTCAAAACTCTAGTGGAATGCTTAATAAATGACTGCAGTAACAGGCAAATATTAATTAAAAGTAAAATAATGTTCCTCACCCACTAGGCATATTTTAAATATTATCTTCTGTTTTAAGGCCAGATTCCAATACAATTTTCAAGTTCCAGTTACTTTTCCATCTCTTCTATTGGAAAAATAAAAAAAGGTTTTGTCTTCTTCAATAGATTTGCTACACCATTGACATGTATGTTACCACTTACTGATTTTGCTGGTGTGAATTTCCTATTGTTAGAAGAGTGGCTAGAGTCTATGTGATGAGACATCCTTTGGGAGGTTTTTGCTGGTTATTTGGTTATTTACATACATTTCTGGCCACTTCCCAATTGTCTTGAACAAATCCATTTCTCTAGCTTCCAGTTTCCTTTGTAAACTGAGTGATACTCTGTATTTTAGAGGCTGGTTGGCATTCATGTCATGAGATCTTGGAAATCACTTTTATAGAAATGGTGAACAACACTCTTGCCTGCTATGTAGCAATTATAATTGTTTTTTATCACTGAAAAGCTGGTATAACATGCTGTCAAACTGGATGGTAGCTATTTTTTTTCATCCACTTGGCAACTACTCTTCCTTTGTGGAAACGTTATGCAAAATGCTGGGCAATGAAGAGTAAGGTTTCACTTAATTCAAATTAATTTGGGGGAGAGGGGAGGGTCGGCTAGAACATGAGTAAGTTCTAATCAATAGCATTTGTTCTAAGATTAGAGTGTTCATGAAGTAGCTTGACTAGCAATTAACTACATTAATTGACAGTGGAGTTCCTAAATGTGGTGAAATGCAGACTGTCCATCACGCATATATCTAAAAAACATCTATTCTGTAGAATCTCCTTAGCCTGATTGGCTGAGTGAGCTGAAATTATATAATTTGGAACAAATTTCCAAAACTTTGTGTTTAAATGTGTCTTTACTTTTTGGATAAGACAAAAGCAGGAGTCAAAATGTAGAAGACTCTGTTGCACTAAAACACAAGATCGGGAAAGAAGATGAAAAATTATTTTCCTGCTGCAGGATATCATCTCCCTCTGACACAGTTCTGGTTTTCAGGAGATGGATCTAAGGCAAACAGTTTTATAACTCCTTCCTTCCCCTTCTTCCTTTTCTCTTGCATCCTACTCTCACCCCAGTCCAGCAGTGGAAAATCAACTTAATCTATTGCACTAGGTTACAAACTTCCCCATGTACAAGAATGCACCCTCAGAAGTAAAAAAAAAAAAATTCAAATTGAATATGAAGTTCCCATTTGCCACATTAATCGATACCTTTCTAAAGTAATTAAATAAACAAATACAAATAAGTGGTATCTATGAATATTTAATAGGCACAAAGTTATGTTTCATTTCATTTTAAAGCTAATTAAATAGCTTGCAGTCAGTGTTCTTAAGATGGCATAACTTTGGAGGAAATATTATATTAATCATTCAGCAGTTCCTTCTGTTATAAACTAATTCATTTGTTTTCTATGTGCAAGTGGTAAAAGCATCTAGAAACTGCAGTCTTTATGGAAAACATTTAGAGCTTAAACCTCATAAGATAGTCTTGTAGAAAAATAACTTTTATTCTCTTTTTAATAAAAACAAAACTTTATCTAGACAAAGGTAAAACTATTAATTCATACAAAATAAAAGATGAATTGAATTCTTGTGGTACCACTTGAAAAATAAATCTGTTCAACTTTGTACAGCTGCTTTGAGCCACCTGTAATAACTTCTTTATATTCAGGTGGAGCACAAATAATCAGTTTCCAGGCTTTTAATTTTGTTTTAGGATTTAATTTAATTTTAGGATTTGAATTTAATTTTAGGATTTCAATCAATACAGTGCCTAGGCAAGAACATGGGATCCAATGCTCAGGCTATTGTTCAATGGGAAATCTCTCACTGACTTCACCATTACATGTCTGTGTCCATTAATATTTCATATTTATATCATTTATCATCAGAGTAATATTACATTATACCAGCAGAAATACTGGGCTCTGATCCTGAAAAATCTTATGTGGTGTAGGTTCCTGATGCCTGGACAGAGTCCATTAATCAAAGGGGGGCTAAAACCAATGATTATTAATATAAAACTGCTTGCTTAGAGACAGAGACTTTAAAAACAGAGTCCCATTGACTTCAACAAGCATAGTTAGAGTACGTGGAAGCACTGGCAAATAGCAGTTAAAAATCCCTTGTTGAGTAGTTGAAATAATTGAAATCCCTTGTTTAAGATTTCATATTTAAACATTATGATAAACACAGAAGCATTTAAGAAGCAACTTGGAATCTTATATACCATACATGTGCTATACTTAAAAAAAAAAATGCACTATTTTATGAGAAGTCAGAAATGGACTGTATTTAACATGGTGTACTCTCCATGCAGGGTATGAAAGAGGACTTTCAGCTGTTTATAATGACAAAACTATGTAGCCAGTCCATTTTTTTCTTTTCAGTTTGTATATATTTTCTATAAACTCCTTAGATAAAGAAATAACAAGGTACTTCTCCCAGTATGTGTTGTACTTACAAGCACTCAGCGTAACAGTTAGAATAGTAACTCACCCAAATCTCTAAGAAGGGAAGATAGTGCTCTCAGTCTGGATTTCCATGCCCACATGGCTATAATGACTGTTAACAAACCAACTGATTTTGCACACCTATACTTCAGTTTTATAACTGAACCCTGTTGGTAACAATATCAAACATAAATTCCTCCCCAAACAGCAGATTTAATGAAGCCTTGTGTCCTATAGACTTATTTATAAGTACTAAAGTTATCTCACTGCACCATGTCATTGTTATTAGACTGGTCTTTACGCCCACCCTCTGTGGGAAATGTACCTTCCTGTGTCCCCTAAGCATGCTATAGTAAGCACTGGTCCCTTCCACATGTCCTGCAATTTCAACGCTGTACCCCAGCTGTTCTCTTACTCCTTATCCTTCTTTGCATGGCTCGTCAAGTAAGTATCAGTCCTTGACATTGTTGACGCAAAGCTACTTTCCAACTGCTTGGCCTGGTAAACATATCCTGGTTGCCTAGGTACCGGCAATCAAACAAATGAAGATTACAGATGAACTCACAATTTAGGTGCTCCCACATAGAAGAATTACAAAGATGTCTTTCTTTTACCCTGGTATAATTTTCATTCAGCTTGTAGAGGGATAATATTTTAAAGGCTCTTACCACTTTGTTTCCTGCTACTGAGATTAGGTACTGGGTTCAAAATGTAGCAGGAAAAATCTGGCACACAAACACACATTCTGTATGAGTATATAAGTTAATTTTCCTTAGGGAAAAAAACCTACAGAGTAAATATAATGATTAGCATTTTTAGGTTATTTGAACATCAGATCCTCCATTTAAAATGTGTTTGTTTTTTTTTTTTTTATAAAAAAAACCCAAAACCAAACCAAAACTGGCCTATCACTTACTCAAATACAAATACACCTTTGGTTTTGTAACTTCTTTTTATTTCTTTGACTCACAGTTAACAACTATAGTGTGTTCCATTACAAAGCCAAAGCAACGCTGCTTTCTCTCTCAAGATAAAGAAAGACCAACTTAAGCATAGTTATTGACTCAAACCCCTTCATTCTCTTCAATTTCTTTTATTTGATTTCAGTATAATGCGATGGATTTGCTTTACCTCTTGCACATGAAATCTGCTCTACTATGGAAGGCCAGTTTATCATTCATGTTCTATTCTTAATATCATACCTAGGTCTGTGTGACTTTCTGTACTAGGAAGATATTTTTTCTTTATTAAAAGGGACTGCTGTAGTAAGATCTATCAGAATCTAGAAAAAACGCTGGTATATATCATTTGTGCATCATTGGTGCATATTCATATTGCTGTTATACTGAAAACTTGTTTCTGAAATCGGTATCGATACACCTCTAAACCTTTAAAAAACTTATAAATATACTTTTTTTAATTTCTCCCCTCTTTTTGAATTGTTAGATGAGACAGATTTACAGTAGCTCCCATAGGAGTCAGATTTACAGTAGCACCCAGAGGAGTCAGATTTGAACTATTTTGAATGAAGAGAGACACCTAATGACACATAAAAACTTAATTGTTTCTTCCTCCTGTTTTTTCAAAGTTGATTTTTTGTGCCGTTCTGAACTGGGAGAAAACGGAATCATGGAATCACGGAATTTTCAGAGTTGGAAGGGACCTCTAGAGATCATCTAGTCCAACTCCCTTGCTAAAGCAGGATTGCCTAGAGCATATTATTCAGGACTGCATCCAGGCGAGTCTTGAAAATCTCCAGAGGAAGTGAATCCATGACCTCCCTGGGCAGTTCCAGTGCTCTGTCACCCTAACCCTAAAGAAGTTTTTTCTTGTGTTTGAACGGAACTTCCTATGTTCCAACTTGTGCCCTTTGCCCCTCGTCCTGTCACTGGGAAACACTGAAAAGAGTCTGGCTCCATCCTCTTTCAACCCACCCTTTAGGTACTTATAAGCAATAATAAGGTCTCCCCTCAGCCTTTTCTTCTCCAGGCTAAAGAGTCCCAGCCC